>CABEGB010000670.1:0-600000 GCA_901521435.1 Crematogaster levior | reverse complement strand
GAGCGAAGCAACGAGCGTGCCTATCCACCGTGACCATTGACGATAGGATAAGCAGCGCCCTAGACTTCCTACATCGCTTTAAAATTACTCGCTACAGGACGAGAACAATTAGCATTACCTACGTACGCGCGCGCCCGCTGAAGGAACGACGAGATAGCTCGTTATCACCTACGTCACGAATCGTCGATACGCGTACGTACTGGCGTAATCGGTCTTCACTCGACAAAACTGAGCAAATAAATTTAAATTACAGTACGACAGAAAGAATCGTAAAAATTTCAAAAGCTATAAAAAATTCTTCTGTAATAGAGTTAGATAATAAAGAAAAAAGATAATAAAGCAAAAAGATAGATATTAAGTTATAATCTGCAAAAGTTTTAATAAATTATTCTAATAAATTATATTATAGTAAATATTATACATACTAAAATGCGTTGCACGAGCGTTGAAATGAATCATTTTTGCAACAACGTGCTTTAGTTATGCTTCCAACTCGCACAAATGTGATGACTGGCGTTTCATACTAGCCATCGAGACGATGCCTCTGACCTTTCGCCAGCGTGGTGCACGGTAAAAAAAATCCAAAGGTCGCAAGACAGATTCGTTTTCGATGAATGACGACTGACTTGTCTCAAAGATAATTTAAATATCTATTTATAGACGTGAAGTTATGGACTAACAGAATAAGCGAGAGAGAAGTAACAGGACACAGTAGAGGAATTCCGTAATCCTCAGTTTTTAATTTCTCTGCAACGAGTCGGCTGCAGAATATATTCGCGTATGATGAAGCATGTGCAAAGAAAGGCGCATCGGTAAAAATAGCAGAAGATGCAAACGTCGGGAGGATATTAATTAATTGCAACTTTAATTGATGCAATGCACACGTAAAATGAAGTACATAAGATACACGTCGATTCTTTCTTGAAAGGGAGAAATCTGTCAAATAGCTATTTCATAATCAATCAAAAATGCTTAAAGGCGAGTTTTTCGCATGGTAGCTGAGACCAGACTTACTCCAGTTAAAGATTACTCGCAGCAGAATTAATAGTAGTACATACGTGATCGTTGTGTGACAACCGCGTTCATTTCTGTATTTCTCTGGGGAACAATGAAACTGTCGTCCAACAAAATAAGCTATTGTCCGCGAGCAATTCTGACATCTCGTCGCAACCGAATCTCGTCACGCGTCTTCCGTCCTTGCATGCGAAGCGGGTCTGCTTCTCGTATTTCCCTCCGAAAGAGAGAACAAGAGCGTGAGTGAAGAAGACACAAGACGATGCGACGACGCGTGACCCTTGCGAGGGCTCCCGCGGAGATGACTTTTCGCGCGTGCAAAAGTGTGCCCGGCACTTGGGAATAATGCCGGCGAGTCTCTCTCTCGCTGGATGGGACGCCCCGTCGCGCGGAACCGAAAACAGCGAGGCGCTGGACCGAGAAAGAGGCGGGGAAAGGTAAGGTCTCGCAGAGAAGATGGTGAGGAGGAAAAAGGACGGAAGAGAGGAGTGAGATGGCGGGACAGAAAGAGAGAAGGGACGCCGAAGAAGAGAGCGTACCCGATATGAAATATTCCCCGGCGCGGGGTTAAAGCGCGCGCCGCGGCTAAAGTAACTCTATATTATTATCCTTTTTCACACCTCCCTGCACTTCTATGCGCCGCGAAAAACCTTGGTACAATCAACAAGAGGCCGTCCATTGTCTCTCATTGTCGTGCCTCGTGCAGATACGTGCACGAGCACGTATGGAGCCGAGGTGCCAGAAGAATCGCTCGTGTTGTAAAAAGTTATTATTCCCGAGACTAAGAGAGAGAAAGAGAGGGGGCATTAATTGGGCACGATGTAAACCCTAATTAGCACATCGAGTATCCGAGCTGTGAACTTGGCAACAGACGATCGAAGTCCTCGGCAGAGAAATTGTCGCCATAACATTTTTATTGGCTATGTTGTAGCTCGTAAATAGCACGAGTGATGTTAATAAATTATTAATATTAAGCTAAGCAGTAATATTTGTGCTCGCGCGCAAGCTTCTCGCGTTTAATAATCATTAATATTATTATCCGTCTCCACGATGGTTGCTGGACTTGATAACACGTCGAAATAAATAAATATAAACAAATCGTTACGCGGGTAAACGGTCATTATAATTTCTAATGCAGATTAGATTTTAATCCTAAATGTATGTAAATGAAATCGATCGCAGCAAAAACTTTCCCGTTCACAAATAAGGCAATTCACGTGTCGCAGAAAAACTGAGACAGTCGCCTTCCATTCCCAATTCACACGTTACCATACTCTCGTATTGTATTTCCTATCTTTGGGTCACAGAAAAATCGCAAACGTGACAAACCTGAAGGATTGAGAAAGTCAATTTTAAATCAAGAATAAATGAGTATTTTCGATCACTCAGTCGTGTTCGCATCCTTTCGCCACGGTCGGCGCAAAAATAGCGAGAAAACTGTCTGTCTGTCGTAAGTGCGGTCTTTGAATCACGATTCGTTCGGCCATTGTGCGCACCCTTCACAGCGATCCATCAGCTTCGGCGCGCGTATCTCTCGTGCTCGTCTCCGTATTAAATAATTCAATGAACTGACTCGCGCGTATCCTGTGGCTCGGCAGACAGAAAAGAAGCGCTACCCAGTGGTAGCGATCAACGGAAAGACGGACGAGAGAGAGAGAGAGAGAAAAAAGGGAGAAAAACTCGAGGATAGGCATCGCCCGAGGTGATTCGATACGTAAGATCGTTCGTTTAAGATCGCTCCAAGTGCAAGGCGTTGCGTGTTTCTTTTTCCATCTTTCTGCGCGCGTATTGTCGGCGCTGTAATATCGATACCGATGCAAGAAGCGCGCATCTCTTGTTTCAGGAAGTCCGGCATGAACAAAAAAATCGCCCCTTGTGATAATGCGGCCCGATATATGGTTCTCCTGGTCGGAATTGCATTAAGATAAACGTGAGTGGCTCGCAATATTTCGCGAAAGGGTTTCAACGAGAGAGGATCGGATGTTTGAAGAACTTTTAATTTCCGTATCGAGAGCTATTAAACGCTTAAGATTCTTTCATCTTAATTTCCTAATTCTTAATTTTAATTCCATACGTTTCTCTCTCTCTCTCTCTCTCTCTCTCTCTTTTTCTCGTTTTTTACAAAAATTGTAAATTATGAGAAAAAGTCGAATATAAAATGGCCAAAATATACAATGTATGCAAATGAAAGGAAGCACGGGGAATTTGAGGTATTTTACATATATATATATATATATATATATATATATATATATATGTACGTTGCCAGGTGGTTTTAAAGATCCGACGACTCAATTCAAATGCAATTTGGAGCGCATTTGCATACGTCAAGATGAAAGCTGAAGTTACTTAACAGGCGTCTCGGCCATTAAAACGCGTTTCTTCCCGAGACAGGATGTTGCTGAAGATATAAATTTCTTTTAATTGTGTCTATACATATGAATCTATGATGTATATGGTAATTTTTGCCGGCGTACATTCATTAAAGAATCACATATGTCTTTTCTTAATATGTTTTTCCTCGTAGAGAGAAACATGTAGTCGTGGTTTAGTCGCAGCAGGCAGTCGCGTTGTGCAGTTTTTCAAACACGCCTTACGCAATTCAGGCCGTGTTTCAATTTCCAAGTCTAAGAGCTTCGCGAACCGGGGAGGATTATCTTTACATCATTCTCATCGAGATGACAAATGTCTAAGGACCGCGAGCGGTATATCGAAATTAGAGATCTCGTACGTGTCCGATTATTGACGAAGGTCTTTAATCTTGCCTCGCAAGATGGACTCTAACGATCACGGATCGCCTTATCAACACGGTCGTCTCTCCTGCGGTGAAAACCTTGCCTTTTGTGTTGTCACAATAATATTTTTCATGCAAGGTTCAATGTCAGGCATATAAATCGGTCTAATCAGAATAAATACTGCCGTTAGATGGAAAGTTTATACGGTGTGTCGGAATTTATGAGAAACACACGCACGCATTTTTTTTCTCTTAGCAATTCGAGAAACGTGAAAATCATAATCTTTCTGTCGCGCAGAAAGTACAAACGGACAATCGCCGGTAATATTTTTAGGACACGTACACGGAATAAACTATGACCCGTCTATCGCTTTTTAATCTTGAATTTTCGAACGATGACGACAGACGCCAAATATAAAATTCTTTCACAATATTCTTTGGAATCTGATTATTCAGCAGGACGGAATTATAGTGGCAAAACTACGGTTGTTGTGAAATCTGCTGATGTATAAGCCGTAAAAAAAACCCTTTTCGCTACTTTCTTGAACATTCAGGCGCATATTTTATACGCGTAAGTGTTTTTTTAAGATAATGTTCATTGTTAAGTAATTCCATTCGCATACTCTGTGCATAAATAATCTACATCTAGTTTTCACTGTTAAATAATTCAATTCCTCACACTCTATAATCTACAGCACTTTTAAATTATTATTTTACTTAACATGACATTAATTGTTACCGACTTTTAAAATTTGACATAATTTGACTGGATCAACAAGTTGTTTGACAGCCTCTATTCCGACTTAAGAATTTTACAGCTATACCTGTAGACATATAATGAGCAGAGGATTAACTATGTTTAGCGGATTGCTCAAGACCAAGATATTCTACTCATAATATCTTTACCGTTGAATCTTAATTAATAACCGACACCGAAGATGACTTTATTTCAAGTCGAAAAATTTGTTATTGTATAATTTTTTATATAATTATAAATCAATGGCACTGCCATCTGGCTTTGTTCTTGCCCTTTGTTTAGAATATTATTTTCGGAGCACTTTTAAAGTATAGTACTTTTCAATCGTAAATTCGTTCTCTCTCTCTTTCTGTCTCACAAACACGCGAGTGTATTTTATGCTCGATTCTGGAGAATTAAGCGTCGTCTACAATACGTAGAGTAAGCCCGACGTAAGGCGTAAACAAAATAAATTATTTTTATTGCTTTGATGCATAATTATCCGTTTTTTAAACAATGTTTATTATGAAAAAAGACACATAAAAATTTAACAGAAACATGTTTAAATGATGATGATTTTCGACACGCATTTTGATCACCTAAACATAGAAGAATATTTTTATAAAACAAAAGTAAACAAAACGCCAATTTTTAAAAAACGCGCCTACATGAACGGCGGATAATTCTGCATCAACCTAATATTTCTTATTTTTAAATTATTTTATTCCTTACGCCAAGCTACTCCGCGCATCGTAGACGGCGCTTACTCCTATTGTAGACGGCGCACTAGAAACAGAGTAGCGACGGGCAGTCACGCGCGATACTCAGAGAGAAGGATGGCAGTGGTAAATGGGAAATTGTAAGCGGGTAGGCCACTAGTGCGCTCCGAACATGAATGAATGGAACCTGCTTCACCGCTTACATGTCCATTATAGGCGCTGCGCCCGTATGTACGTACGCTCGTGCACGTAGCGCAAGCTTACTCGCAGCGGTGGGCCTCTCTACGATCGGTTGCCATCGCGCGCGCGCGCGCGCATTATACACAAGCCGCACACAGCGTCGCGATCTACTTGTCCGTGTTGGCGCGGGTGCGCGCAGAACCAACGATGACGCGATCTGTTTATCCCGCGCTCGTGTATCGAGAAAGGTGCGAGTCCCAACGAACATCGCCGCGATCTGTTTATATCTCGGCGTGTGTTGTTTACGTGTGTCGTGTCCGTGTGTCTCGCGAGGAACACGTTAGTGCTACACTACGGCGTCGCGTGAATGTGTGAGCGCGAGTTCGCGAGTCGGTGGAAGGCGAGCGGTGGTTAATGGATTCCCGCCGCGGTGAAACGGTGTGTGGTGCACCGTCGGGATTGAATCGCCAAGGCCGCGCGCGCGATCGAGTGCGATTCCAACGATGAACGGCCGTGGCCCCCGCTCGGCCACGAAACCCGATTCCCGGTATCTCGTCGAGGAACTTTCCTGGGAGGCAGGGCCTGATCGCCGTCGGGACCTAACCTAGCTGAGCGATCGATTCGTTCAGAGTCTGTAATCAACGCCGCGGTGACGTCGGTTGATCGAAACTCGATTTCTGGAACACGTGGGAGATCTGGGAAGTTGACGCGATTTGGGGATCATCCTCGTTCTTAATTCCTAACCCGGCACTTCCTGAGACGGACTGCGACAAACTTCAGGTATTATATAACGTTATTTTTTTATAATTATCTTGTGTAATAAAACAAAAGTTTAGAGAATGATTTTGAAAATGTACGGGTTAATAAGTATTATTTCCAACATAAAGGCTTTTAACGTGCAAAAACAATAACCGACAACAAACTGGCATTAGTGATATCTTGATGAGCGTTTATTTAGACAACGTTTCGACCTATGGATTAGGTCCTTTTTAAGTATATCTACAAATATGTAAAATGTAGGACAATACAAACTTACAACGCAATATTACATAATAATGGTAACTTGTGACTTACATAGGCGTCTGCTTAGAGCAGCTTTAAGATTATGAACACAAATGCATTATTAAATTGCTATGGAACTAACGAATACGTAAAGTAGCGTCTGATGTTTATGAAGGTAAAAGATTTACTAAGACTGAAGGTGTCTTTTCTAATAAATAGTTGAAGAAGGGGGGCAGACATAAATAAGTTAATAAATAGATGTAAGAAAATAGAGACAAAGGAGCGATGTTTGTATGTGAGATAGTAAGTCAAATAATTAAAATATCAGTTAGAAGACAGGAAGAGCAACTAAACAAAAGTCAAGAATTTTATAAACTATTTAATAATCCGTCATATATGGCAGTCAAGTTTTCAATGTCTTTCTGTGAATTAATTGTGAAGTCACATTTTTTAATAAACATCATTTCCGCAATCTCCCTTTTCTTTCTATGAGTTTCTTTGTGTAAAACTTTCAGGTTATCCCAGTCAAAGTCGTGTCCCAGAGATAATCTATGCTTGCTTACTACCGAATGTAGAATATAATAAAGGCTTTTATTATATTCTACATGAACTCGAAAACCTAATTAAAAAAAATATTTAAGTTTTCGATGGAAGAGAGATGAATTGATTTTTTTATATTGGTGCGTCAATTGCAGTTACGAAAAATGGCGCGACGACTAAAGGGTTAAGTTAAATTAGTTTGCTAATGTTTATTTCTCCAATGTCGGTTAACTTTAATCGGTTTACTTACTTTTTATCTTTTTCTAGTTTTAAGAATTAAAAAAGGGTAAAAGAAAATTAAACCAAAATTAAAATTAATCTGTACTGTAGAAACAGGCATAAATCGTTTAGCGGCTAACTTCGCCTTAATAATCGTGTATTATATTTTTGTCTCAATAATGCTGAATTAACGTATTCACCGTCAAACATCTTAGCCTGACTGACTTTCCATTCACGCACGTTATTTTGTAATGAGAAAAACTAAATGAAGTATGAAATTGAATTATAATATTATAATAAATAAAAATTAAATTCTTCATCTATTAATGTAATTTGTTGTACTTTCCTGTCTAAATTCAATGATAATTTTACAAATGTAAACAATTATGTTTTAAACATGATTTAAACATTAATTGTGTATGTATATATGTGTGATTAACAATTGACCTTAAATAACTGATAAAACGTAAACGGAGAGTTTAGTATCATTTCTCAATTTTGAAATTTACATAAATTTTCAAATCTTTTATCTTGATAAAACATGATAAGATTATTACGAGCCTGTGTAAAAACAGGTAATTTGAACTGTATTTTACTGATCCCTGATAACATGTGTTAACATAATGTGCAACATTTAATTGTAAGCACTAATAAATTCGAATTGGCAATACTGTCGAGACAACATTCAGCAAATAAATGGCAACCAAAATACGCAAATGAAAAATAAATCGATCTTTCTTTTCTTCTTGTTTCGACAATGATTATTGCAACGGTGATGACTGTGACGCTTTAATGCCCGAGGCACATACGAATTCGCGACGGCATTGAATCACAAAGAATATTTTTCTGGTATTTGCGCGCTAAAATTCGCCTGTCTAAAATCTGTCTAGCTAATTAATAGCGGCGAACGGAGGTCCGAAAACTGCGTCGTGTTTTTTTACGATTGCCTGGTTTTACGGCCGTTTTATATCTCGCGTTGCGAAAATTTAATGATCATTTCGCGGCGTTTATATATCACCGAGTTGAATTTCCGAGGCCGCGACAAAATTTGCATATTGAGATGTGATCTAAAAATAAAATACGCGACACTCCGCCCTTCGATTAATTGTTCACTTATGAGCAAATATTTTTGCAAATATTTTTATCCCGGTTTTGCGTCTCTCTCTTCACGGTATATCCAATCCTTTTTTTCTTCTTGGATAAAAAATAAAAGTTTATTTAAATGTCCGATAACTGATTGAAATATACCAACCTATCTATGTTCACTTATTTCTGTTTAGTAAAATATTACACTGATGATAAAGAAATAGAAAAAAACGTTGTTTTATTGTATATAAATATTACTGATACGTCACGTAATGAAATCGTATTTTAATGACATCTACAATTGAGTCATTGATTGATCTTTCTTATTTTTTTATTTGTTAATTTAGACTTGAGCATGTACGATCGCAAAATGTTTTAACAGATATGTAAACATGTAATAACTTTCTTTTTAGATAAAAAATATTTTTCTAGACAAAATTATTCTGCATCGTTCGTTAGCGATTCATAAACTTGATCCTAGACAATTTATAGCAGTTATTTTCCATAGACCCGCCTCTGATTTTCACTCGGTATATTCTCGCAACAGAGTGCGATAAGGGAAAAGTAGCTCGTTAATTTCACGATGTGTCGATAATCATTAGCCCGTTTAGCGCTCTGATGAAGTTTACTAGCCAATATATTACGCTTTATGCATCTCCGAATACACGTCGGCGAAAACTTAATGGTTTCATTTGCACGATGCAATGGAAGTAGCGCGACAAGCACGTGTAGGATTGTCGTCGTCATCGTCGTCACCGTGGCAAAAGTCAATCGTTTGAGCATACTTGAGATTATTACATAATATAGCTGTATCTCATCCTCACTCCACTGGAGGAAAGTTCAAGCCGCAGAATCGGCAGACCGCACAATCGCAATTACCGTACAATCTTCGCCGGCACACTTCCTGAACACTTCAACATCGAAATATACAAGTTGGGAATGTCAAATAACTCAATAGGAAAAGTTAAGTTTGGGTCAAGCTTGAAAAACTGCTACGCTACATTCATTTCTACAAAAAGAATTTGCTGTTGGATATAAAGCAACTATATTTTTCTATCTCGAAATCATTCCATCTTGTTCTATTATTCTTAAAAGTTTGTGGGTGTTATTCGTCTTTGCCCCCGTAGATCTCTCAACTGTGCAGTGGTTAATCACTATGCCGTAATAGGTCGCGGCTGCGCCTGACAAATGTTAGCGCACGAGAAGTATTAGTACCTAGTCCTAGACTTATTACCTAATTACGTATGTCGATCTCTCGAGCGTGCAGCGCGATTACCAGGCCATTACGGTGACGCGAATCCTCGACTTTTTCGCCCCACACGACGAGTGGGAGAGTTCTGCCGATTTATGACTTGCAAGGGCGCGACTATCTCGTCGCTGTTGTCCGGCAGGATGTTGCAAAATTGCCCGGCCGTTAACGGAAGGTACTCGCCACTTATCACGTCGCGCATTACGTATGTACCCTTAATCGTACGTACGTACGAGAGTATCGTAAATATAATACATCGGGAGAGGAACAATCTCGCACGTCTCAGAGCGAAGGCTCGTTAACTTTTGTCGGAAACGGTAACGTACGGAGCAAAACAATTATTGTACCGTATCGTATGATGATACGCGCGGGGTAAAAGAGATCGAAGGGAGAGGAGGGGAACTCTCTGTAATTTGTGGGTCTGCGCCTCGGCCGATGGGCTATCGTTATCGAAAGTCAGCCTGTCAGATTGAAACGTTTTCGCTCTCTTAATGGGCCAGTGTCAGTCAATTTGTTTCGCGATACGCCGGGCACCGAAAAACGTAACTCAGATACCTAAAAATTATCCGCCTCATATCGGGGTTACAGTCGTAATACTTTGCGACGGTCTGTAATTTTCGCTCGTCTCTCTCTCTTTTAAGATAGATTTATCCCACTCGTGATGGTCGTTTTCATTTTTAGCCAGTATTATTATCCGCGACCGCCCACGTACACCACGGGAGAAACTCGCGAATCGCCAGTTATACTTATTATGTTTCTCCAGTAAAGTATAAACGCGGTTTATAAATTATTTCAAGGTTTATATATATAGTTCACTGAAAAAACATCGACCTTAAATGCTGAAAAGTGTATGTTGAAAAATATTTGGAACAAATAAAAAAAAGTGTATTAAAGTAGAAAATATTCATTACAATATAGGTTATTTAGAATAATTGTTTTGTTAAATCCATTTTCTTGTGTCATTTTAATGTTATTACAATTAGATTATCCTAGATAGACGTTGTAACAAAATCGTGTTGTTAGTAATTAAAGGTATTATGAGAAAAATAAGGATTTTTTTACACCAATTTTACGAATATTATTAGGTTTATCTTTACAAACATGCGCGTTATATTAATTTTACAATTTGATGGATTCATGCATATAGCCGAAGATGCAAGGATTAAAAATTTCACAAGTCAATTTGCAGTGATGTAATTTAAATGAATTCTCTTATCGGTCGATTTCCATGGTGCGTAACATTATCTGCTTCGAAGAATTAAATCCGATCCTTCAAGACGTCGCACATGCTCTGGATTCCAGTCAGAGTATTCCTGCCTTCTGATCGGAACCTGGACCGGCTGCGGCCCTCGGAAACCAGTTCAGCGAAGCATTATAATGCCGAATACACAACCGCCCGTTAACTAATCTCCCTGTAGCGACCTTCCATTAGCTCGATTCCACGGCCGATACATCATTGCGCGACGGTGTTGTCGATCTCTCGTATTTCTTTAAGGTTCAAGAATGTAAATAAGTAGTAAACTCTCTTGTTTCTTTTTTCCGAAAAAACATTATTCTTATCTTAACAAAATTCGAGACTCGGTCCTCCAAATATTCGATGTCTGAAGTAAAAAAACTTGCGTAACGAATATCTCTCTTCGAAATGAAATGATACTGGAACGACTTAAGAGTGCACAGAGTACTTAAAAGTAACAGAGTTGATTTCTTATCTTGTCTTCTGATTGTGCACTGAAGTGTAAATAGGAGTAACAAATCGGTGAGTTAGCGAATTCATCCCAGCCAGACTCTCGGCAATCTAGCCCAAAGGATTGTCGCGAAAAATGCGCAGCGCGGACGAGGTGACAGCTTCCACGGGAAGCAAGGGAGGATGCGTTCACCAGGCTCGTATATGTTACGCAGTCATAATTCTCGCGTCTAGCCGCCGGCTACGTCACTACGCCGACCACTCGACAAATCATTCCTCGTTAACGCGAACTTTTTATTACGGAAAAAAATATCAATTTGTGCCGTTCCCTCGCTGTATGCGGCTGTCTGGCTAACGGTCCTTCGGCTTACCGGCGATCTGTGCGCGGAATTTCTCCCTCGGCTTTCCAAGCCTTTCCTATTACCGTCTTCTCGATATCTACGCGATGATATCGCTTTGTCGAGCGGTCCACCGGCGGAAACGCGGATTGCCGCGAGGAAATCCCGAGACGCGCGAGAAGTTTCACCGCGGAATTTTATCGCCGGGAAAATCCTGTTCGAAAAAGTGATCGATTTTTTACGACAGACATCCACTTATGAATTTTTATGATGGAAATCCATCATAAAAATCTATCAATTGTTTTTGAACAGCGTGACTCTATTTTTTTTTTCAAGTAAATTTTGAAATGAGTAAGCAAAGTATACGTGTGCAAACTCATTCTTACTGTATTTCAGAAAGCTTTCCGACAAAAAGAAATTTGTTCTTCGTTTGCGCGCATAATTCTTATTAATTTTTCATCTTTAATTATTGCAACGTAACTTTTGCAAACGTACTTTTTGTCGCTATATTATCTGATATTAGACGTGCAAAATTTTCTAAACGGCCGTTTATCCTGGCGATTGGTATGTACATAAAATACGCTGACGGTTATACGTCATGGCTATCAGCCACGCGTAACGTCTGTGATCATTCAAAACGTCCCGACAAATCATTCCTCGTTAAAGACGGTTTTTTTTCTTTTGCACAGGGAAAAATATCAATTTCTGTCGTTTCTCGCCCATATCTCTTCGTCCATCTAACGGTCCCTTTCTCCGCCGCACGTTTATCCTTTATCCCGTCTCCTCCACACTTTCCACGCCCAGCTTTTTCCACGCCGGGATGCGATAACCGCGAGAAACTCCGCGTCGTAAGACAAGGTGTAGCTAAAGCTGTAGCACGATTATTCGTTGTGCATGAAAGATGCACGTATGGCGTGCACGAGGGGGGAGGGGGAAGCTCGAGCAGGAAAAGTGCGAACACGTAAGACTAATGGCGTAAGACAGGGGAAGGATGAGCGATGGTATTAACGTAATTTCCTAGGCAACCGTGTACGCACAGCAAGAAGAGACAAGAGAGTAATTACCGTGACAGCGTCAGTATAGCGCGTCGCGCATATGGAACGCTGATGCGGCCGTTGATTTCTGGCTACGCTCGATTTTGTCCGGTCAAGGCAGGATTACGAGCCGGCCGATATAACTCGCTCGTAAAACCGCCGTGTCGAGAGGCGTCCGATGCTCGACGCGTCGAATCGGACGTGTCTATTTCCCTCGTCCAATCGCGCGACGTACGATACAGTAGAAAATACCATGGACGTCACTTAAGATTATCGCGGATATTACCGGCGATTTCATACGATATTACTGTTTAATACACTAATACAAATTGATGATTTGATACTTGGAATATTGTCTGTCGAAATTGAATATTCGGCGGACCTACCCCCGGTTTGATGTGATCTTTCTATCATTGAGTTAAGAACGACGAGATCGTTGACCGATTCTCATTCGTCGCGATTTATATTTATTTGCGTTGTCGCGACACCCGTCTTGAGGAGGACTCCGGAGCGTGTTACTTTGGCGTAACAACAGTAAAGCAACAGAAGAGAGAAAGAGAGAGACAGAGGAGAGTGTGAGCCTCAGTAAGTAGCGAGCGCTCTCGACAATGCGCGACGGGTGTGCTTTTACCTCTAGGCTCTTTACCTTCCCCTTCCTGGCCATTCAACGAAAATGGCCTGCCATTATTGGCATTGTGGCGACGACGGGAAAAGCGAAGAAACGACGGTAACCCCGCCGCTTGACTCTCGCCGTGGGCTAACGATCGTGTTATTAGCGCAAATCAAATTGGCGACTGTCTCACGCCAACGAACAACGGCGAGACCGCCAAGAGGCGGAAGGAGCGCACCAAGGACCAATTTACTCTCGGCGGCGAGCGTAAGGACGCGTTAATTTGCATATCGAAATCGAACGCACGCGCAGTCGGAATCGTCCTGATTTTCAGCCTTGTTGGCGCTTAACTCGCTTCGTAACGCCATTTATTACTGCCTCCAACACAAAGCTTCCTGCTCTCACTAAACGTTTCTACATTATTACCGCTTCTGCGGGAAGAAATATTATATACTCTCTAATTCACTATTTCTCTTATTATAGTATAACTGGTAATAATTACTAGTTATACCTAACAGTTATATATCTTATGCTGGTTTTTACAGCTGTAATAATAACTGCCTATTACTAATTACTATATCTATAAATCTCGATTTTTTAAATTTACATCGATATTAATATTTTATAATTAAATTTATCATGCGTGTTGTCACAACTGTTTAACAGCGGAGTTGTTTCTCAATGTATCGAGTCGAATAATTTCCATTCTTTTTACTTTATTTTTCTGTAAAATATATTTACATATTTAGTGATATCTCTGCTAATTATCTGGTTAGTTGATTCTGGAAGGTTTGTTTCACTGTCAAAAAATTGTTACAGTTTTTTATTTTATTTTCTTTAAAATCATGTTTCGATTGTCAATTTAAAAATAAGAGATGTTTGTGGAAAACGAAAGTCACTAATCAAGATAATTTATTGGCCGTTTCTCGAAAAAAATAAGTATTCGTTATTGTGACGGAAGTTGTTTATGACCTCTATCCAATACCAAGCGGTGCAAGAGTGCTGAATTTGCCCTTTAAATCTGCTTGAAGCGTCGCGACTGTTTTTAATTACGTCGCATCTTCGCACTAATTACGGCGTGAAATGCGGCTTCTCCTTAAGCTGTCGTCGTCCGTGCTTTACGGTACTCTCTTGCGAACAGTCGCGGCGCCGGATTTCTTTCTCCCGTGCTCGCCTCGATCCCCGTTGCCGAGAACGGTAAATTAACACACTACAAGAGCAAACCGTCACGACCGATTATTTATCACTCTTATCTGCGATAAATGACACGGTAATCGACGACGGTCTCGCCGCGACGCCTATCCACGCGCGGCAGACTAATTATGAAGCTTTTTTTCCCCGCGTGATCGCTTTCACAAAATCTGGTCGCACGATAAGCCACACGCGTGTCCAATTCCAGGTGTCACTCGCTCGCCGTGTCGCCGTCGATGGACACTGACAGTGGCCGGTGCAATAATGAACGCACTGATTGTCGCATGTCTCACGGAGAACCCAACGATCTTATTATCAAAGTGATTAACCGAATTGTCGCGACGAAGAACAGGGTTCACCCCTCTCTCTCCCTTCTTCGCATTTATGTATCATTTAGTTGAGCACATACCTATGATAAGCAATTCTAATGTCGATCGGTTATCTTGCACATTATAACTATTACATTACATCATGTTAGGAGTTAATCTCGGGATAATTTTACAACTTCATTAAGAGAACTCGTGATGTAATATTGGCTTTTTCCGACGCGATAGATAGCCTCGGTAAGATAACTTCAAGAAGCCCCGATACTTTGATACGTTGATACCTTTTCGTCTGTTTTTATTGTGTATTCCTGATTTTTTTACATTGTATCTCTACGTGCGTGTCGCCGCAGTGGAATTACGAATTACCGCCGCTGATCGCTCGAGGCTTCAACGGACGGACTCGGCGACTTGCAGGACATTGCGCGTTTACCTGCATACAGGGTGCCCCATTAGTAGTCATTAAACTTTCCCGCATGACTGACCTGCCCGGCTTTCGGGGTTTGCAACGTCGGTGTTCGTCGGCCTTGCGAGAGGTCGGCGTTCACCGTGTGCTCGATCCTTAGAAAATTAAATTGGTACTTGCAGCAGTTTGCATGTACAACAGGTTGCCATAAATTATATGTATATGAAATCTAAAATTCAGCGAGCCGCATCGAACTAATTTACATTTTTGCGAGTATCGCGCGGATATCGCGCATTAATAATCTAAAACACGATTTTATCCTATTGCGATACATTGTTGATTCCATTGGTATAAAATTATGCTGTCTCGATTATTAATGACATTTGCATTGCGACGATTAGATAAAGCCGATAATGTGAGCAGATATCGATAACGTATTTTGCGAGCAAAATAGAGCAAAATAGAGACGCAAAATAAAATGTGCAATTTTGCACGAGGTAGTCGACGTATCTCGTCGACGTATATCGTCGTGTTTACAAGTAATAGTAATAATAATAACTAATATCTTGTTCGAAGTAATACGTTTTTGTTTTACTTTATTATGACAACAAAGTAATAAATATAATTATCAATATTACAATAATCATATGTGTAATAATCAAGCGAAATAAAAATGCTATCGATCTCAAATCATACGAATAAAATAGCATATTAAATGATATGTAGCATTTTTTCAACAATCGTCGACCAAGAGCACGGCAAAGCCGGCCGTACAGCTCGGCGTGTTGCCCAACGCGATTTCGAGGGTCACCCTATGTGAGAGGCGCGAAGGAAGCTTTGTGAGTCCGGGAATGGTCGCGGGAAGTATCCGGTGTGTCCGGGAGCGACCGTCCGAAAGCGGATGGTCACCCTGTTCCAAAGGGTCATCCATTGGCTCGCTCTCACTTAGCATAAAAGGGGTAACTAGCAATGCCCGCTGCTATAATGGAACGAGTGTCCCATGGACATATAATTAGGCGCGCAGTCCATGGGAAATTCGGACCCTATTCCGACGTTTTTAGCCAGTCGGTCTGAACGTTTCGCATAAGCATTATTAAACGATGGGGTCATCCTCGCGCGGGCACAAAAATCGCGGAGTGTCGACGAGCAGTTGTCAAACATCGGGAAATGTGACACGCGCGAAATAAAGGGCCAATGGAGGAACGCGAATAAAATCGCGGATAATTTATCTCGTCTGTCGATGACGTAAAACATCATCCTTAATCCTTTCATCGATGTTTCCTCGTTCATTCATTTACGTCGCGTTTTTATGCGACTCGTCCCGGCGCAACATTACTGCGACGAGGAACATACGAGATTGACAGCGATGTAGACATATTAAAGAGAATGCAGTATTAATAGTTGCACATTATCAACATTATCGTTAGGAAACATACCGTTTCTCGTTATAAGCCGATCTGTTTGCTTAATGGCTTGATAACTACTCGTTTTAAAACGATTACACCATGAAACAACACCGATCATGTAACTAGAAAATTAAGGACACGACAATATGCTACACGCAGCTGAATTCCAGATAGTCGGTAATAAAGGCATATCGATGAAAATTTTTCTTGGGAAACACTGACTTTGATTACAGGATTTGTTTGAAAAAAATAATCACCTAAACGATATATGATTTGCACCGCAAGGTTAAAGCTAGAATTATCATTAATAGTCAGTCCACGTGTAAGAATACGATTTGCATATGTCAGATAATCTATGATGAAAGATGTTCTATGATGAAAATTTTATCGTAAGCAACATCAATTCCGATTAAAACTGATTTATGATGCACGTTTCCAAAGATGTTGAAGTTAAAATTTAATATAACAACCTAACAATTCAATCGCCCATCAGAGCAACGTCAAATATGACTTTAGTGATACATTCTCATCAAAGCTGTTTTTGTCTTTTTTTAATAATAAAATTTGTTTCTGTTATGATTTATTATAATTTTCATATATATAATATTCTATTAATATTCTAGTATTTTATATATGTGTAATATATATACAATTATAACATAATACTATATGGTACAATAGAATTGATGAACTAAATTTATCCCTGGAATTTTTGTTGAGTGCTCAAAGTGAAAGTGACATTCTACGCCTTTGAATCTTATTATTATCAGCTTATCGAAATTTACTAGCAAATTTGCTGTGCATTTCTCGTAGATTGTCATCATATATTATAGACTATATCGCAAAACATCGGAAGGAATGCCGTTCTGATAGTGCTGTTCGTTAAAAGAATCTATACGAGCTTCAAGGACGATTGAAACGCACACCTCCTACTCGCATTGAAATCACCAAATCTTGCGTCTTAAATGTTGAATTCAGTATAATGTCGGTGAGCTTGATATTCATTTTAGTAGAAAATGTAAATAATAATATTTTTTCCATCAAATAAGTCATTACTATTAATGATTCGTAACTAATGTCAGTATTTTTGTTGTAACGTCAGAATTAATCGATTGATGCTGTATTCGCCGTAGGAATGTATACGTAGGTATACGTGATTATTTTTGTGTATCTACGCATCTCGGAGTCTATATATAACTCACCGAAATTGTACCGGTTTCTCGATTCCCTCCTCCAGACGCTCGGTTCGTGCGAGCTGTTAATTTATTCCCGATATCGATATCGGCGCGGTTCTATCGAGAGACAAATCCGGTGCGCCTACGCGCGCGCCCATCGAAATTTCAATTCAATCGAAGGCAAAGACTCACGGGTGCGCTTTATCGGGCGAGTGCTGTCAACGGATCGAAGTGATACGTCCGGCCGCAGGCAGGGAGATCATGAGATGTATCCTGCTGGATATCCAAGACGATACGTGCGAATCGCGTAACACGAGTCTGATAGAATTCCGAAAAATGGAACTCGGATACGCGCACTCACACACTTTCCTGTTTCTCGTCTCGAAAAGGGACACTCCGTAAAGGTTTCTCGTTCACACGCGTGTTCTTCTTCCTCTCCCTCACTTTCTCTCTCTTTCTCTCTCAATCGTTTTCGGATCACAGTTGTGTTCACGCGACACTCGCACGATTAAAAAAAAAATCTCACACGTAGGATCGGATAATCGGATTTTCGGGCTCGCGAGTCCACTCGAAGTTCCTCCTCGTCGGCGATTCTGCGGACTGGCTCGTCGAGTCGTGGCGCGTATTCATTAATATGATAATCATCCAATACGTATACGATGCCTCTCGATGATCGCCCTCGTCTCCGTCATCTTCATCGTCTTCTTCATCGTCGTCGTCATCGTCGTCATCGTGAACGACGGCGGCGCCATGCAAAACACCATCATAAATCTGAGCAAGATCACGCTCGCGTGTGATTTCACTCGCGATCGATAAGACGAAATGGAAAAGAGGAAAATGGAAAAGGATATATAAAGGTGGCAATGCGGTTGCACACTTCGAATCACTCGCGATCGATTTTCTTTCGATCTTCGGCAAGATCTGTCACGCGGAAAATTAGTTTTCGCGCCTTCGCTCTTACGCTCGATAAAAAAATCCTTGTTCCTTCCTCCTTACGTTCCGCTGACACCGACTCGTGCCACTGATGCACTTTTCTCTACCTGGACACCGTCACTCTCCGTGTCTCGGCACGTTTTCACGTATCTCCGGTCATTTCGTTATCGCGCCTCCACCTTCGCCGTCCACCTCATTCTCCGTCCTTCCTCGTCCTCTCCTCCTCCACCCCCGCCTCCTCCTCCTCCTTCCTCCTCCTCCGCCTCCGTTTCTTCCTCTTCCACCTCCAGCTTCTCCACCTTCCACCAGCGGAGACGACTCGTCGTGTCCTCTTTCCTCTTCCTCTTCCTTCCTACGCTTCTTCCTCTGATCCCGTACGATCAAACAACCACCACCAACCGCAACCAATAATCACTTGGTCCCGCTACGATGCCGCGAGCGGAGGTACTGTTGCGCGCGTCGACTAATTTTCGGACGAACTTTCTGGTTCGGTGTCTTGTATTGGACTGTGCAGAAGTGGCACCTTCCAGTTTCTGAACTTACATCTTGTCAGGTAAGTGTGAGCTTTGCCCGCGCGGTCCCGGGGCGGTGGCGCGTGTATGCGTTCGCGTGTACGTATGTACGCTCGCATGCATGTTGCGCGTGCGTGTACACATGTATGCGTGTCGCGCCGCAGACCCGCCTCTTTCCCCACTCTATACGCGGTTCTATCTGGCCTCTCTCTCTCTCGCGCGCGTGCTCTCGATCGCCGCCATACGAGTGTGATAGCGGTGCGCTCCCTCGTCGAATGTGCGTATAGAGCATACGTTGCTGCGTGTGCGTGTGAGCTGCCGCCGCGACGCACGCGAGTGTACGGGTTACCCCCGTGTGTCGTCCGTAGATGACGACGGCCACTGGTAGCTTCCAGGTAGACCAGCGTAGACGTCCCTCTTTTTTTTCTCTCTCTCTTTCTCTTTCGTTTACATTTCTCGCCTTCTCTCTGTCCTCCTCCTTCTCCAGATATCCCCCCTTTCAATGTTGGTTTTTTTTTCATCGCGCGTTGTCTCCGTCTCTTTTCTTCCCTCCTTTTCCTCCCGCTTAGTTCTCTAGATGCGTGAGTGCGTGCGTGACTCTGTCGATGCGCGTAAAGGACATTTAACGCATCGCGATCGTGTTTTATCCCTACCAATTGCGTTTCGTGGAAAAGAGAGAAAAAAGAAAAGAAGGAGAGACTGAATGAGGATTTTCTAGGATTTAGATAACTGCAAGGGTAGCTGAGGGTAGTGTTGCTCACGGTGATCTCTTCCGGGGATGGTTGGGATCCTCGAAGTTGATTAGCCAAGTACTTTTCGCGCGATATTATTCTCAATACTCGTGCGATTTATGATTATGAATATTTTATACTTACAAATATTATTGTGTTATTTTGATTAAAATGTAGCTTGAGGGACATAATGTTTAAGTTTGCCTGAATACAAATTGAAGCTTAGAACTCTGGATGATATTATACCACTGTTAGATCACCAGTTGCGCATCACGTTAAACGCGAGGAGCTACGGATTAAATAAACTTGTCTCCTCGCCGAATATATTTAGCATATTTTCGATGACAGCGATAAGAGGATATAAATCTGCGTTAAGAGCCTCATTCAAAGATTTGCATATTCATAAGATAACGTAAAAAGATAAAAAATTCTATTTACCTTAAGATAATTAAAAAATCTTCGATTAAAATAGATGTCGTCCGTTGTCGTCTGTTAAAGAGAGAAAGTCCGTGTCTACGTTTTGCAACTTTCCAGAATCAAAATTTTAATGTTGACCACCTGAATTCTCTGTAACATGTGAATATGTATATGTATAATGTTGACCACCTGAATTCTCTGTAACATATATGTATATATGTATATGTTTATGTTTATGTTTATGTTTGATTATTTAAAAGAGCACAGTGCATCGGTACGTACTTCAGAGCACACCCGAATATATACATGAATAATACAGTCACTTTTTTCATTCACGCATATATTATCTGCTCTTGATTAACTGGCTTAAATCTGATATCTTTTTTTTTTATTTGGATGCAATCTTCTTTCGCAACATTTCAATTTCGACGTTAATTATCTTGGTAACTATATTCAAAATTAAAATCCAGTGAAGTCCATTTGAAAGTGACTTGAGATCAAGGTTGTCTTAATTTGCCAGAATCTCTTCATCCTTGAATGTTTATAATGCAAAAACCGCTGACGCCTTCTGGGGCATCCCGCATGGACATTATATTACAAGTGACGAAGAAAGAGAAATCTACTTGACGTTTTAATATTGTCCCCCCTGGCACGAATAAATCGTTCGTCCGAGAACGACCGCAGGCGTGGAAAACAGATCCCCGGTATCTTCCGATCCGTTTTTTTTCTCCAAGTGGAAACTCGATGAAAGTTTCATCGAGATGTCAACAGTGGTTACTCTTCATTATGTCGCTCTGGTATTCCGATTGAAAGATCTGAATTTCCAACGGATTTTTCTCTTTTGATATTTTCTGCATCTATTTACGATTTTATAAACAAAATATGAGGAGGATTACGATCTTTAACCGCCATCTTTTTAATCCGATTCCGACGTGTCTTTCCTGAGAAGGCTATCCGTCTGAATATACATGGTATATATCCGCCTCATAAAAATTTTAATTTATTTTCGTACAATCGAAATTTCATCGTACATGTCTCTCTTGACGACGCGTCTCGACTGATTGTATTATTAATTGTATCCGCGTTAAACATAAAAATAAAATCGGGATTGAGGGGTAAGGTATTTTGTAGACGGATGTAAATATCGTGTTGGAATTAGCATGAATTTTGAACGTTAATTAAATTAATCCGCCGATTTCGCAGCAGAAAACCTCTGGATTTCCATCGCTCGTTATCTTCCTTTTCCCTGCCTTTCCGTTTTCCTTTTTTTTTCCCAGAGACTCTCTCAATCGACGACGAGGGTAACGAAGCCGGTCGTCGTTCGAGAGTTTCACCTCGGGCGTCTCTCCATCGGCTATTTTAACGAAGCGTACGCCCCGAAGTTCGTGGAGGCGCAAATAAGAGGATAGTTTCACGACCGGCTCGTCGTCGGCCGTCCATTTTTCCATCTTCGGTCGTCCGCGTTACGCCCATAAGTGATCCCGAGTGTCGATCTCATACCTATAACGAGGCTGATCGAGTGCGCCGCCCTGGCTCGAGAGATTCGCGCGATCGCGTTCGCATGCCTGGTAAAAAAAAAGACGAGACGACAGAGGGAGAATGAGAGAGTATCTTAGATAGGTACTCTGTTAATCAAGCGAAATCTCAACGTTCGAACCAGTTTCGTTAATGAAGCGGTGACATGTGTGTGATATCCATTAAGGTGAGAAATTTTATGCCCGCGCGAAATTCGCGGCTTTCGATTTGCGCCGACAGCGAGACGCACGATCACGGAAAAACCAATCAATGGATCGATTGGAAAAGTCGCAAATGTTCTATTATTTCATTCTATGAAACGTGCCGCTCACGTTATTTTTGTTAATGACATTTCTGTTTTTAATTCTTCTATGTAACATTTAGATGTTGATACAGGCGATTTATGATGGTTTGTGAATAATGAGAGAAAAAGAGAAATATATATAGATTAATCCGTATCAAAGTCAATAATATTTAAAAGTAGACAAAATAACGCGAGCGGCATAAAAATTAAAAATATATAATATTCTTTTGCAATCGTACCATATGCGTAGAAGTGAATCGACTAATACCTTGCAACGTGAAATAAAATAATTTTATATTTTCTTGTAATAAAAATAATTTATTCCTTCAGGAATTTGTAGAATATAAATCTTTGAAATGTTAACTATTTTGCAACGTATGTAAAATATTGTGCATACAAAAATCTTGCTTACAAATTGTTACATTATCAGTAACTCTGTTTCGCTCTAATGACTTTCGTAAAGATTGCAAACAAGTTATTATTTAATTATTAATTAAATCACCGTTATGTAAAATATATCGTATTTTAATGCATAATACGTCTTGGCCACACGCAAAATGAGTGCTAGTACAATTTTAAGTAGTAAAAGCAGGCGCTGGGGCCAGCCAGCGCTTACTAATAACGAAGAACATCTGTCGATAATGACATTCTTTTATATGTACTTTACATACATATATAATTTATATAAATATAATTTTACGTATATAATTTATATAAATATAATTTTTTATCTCAAAAATTGCGAAGAAAAAGAAGATAAAATGTCGGAAAATATGTCGATATCACACACATCAAAAAAACTTTTCTTTAAAAATGAATGATAATATAAATACTATATAAAATATAAACTGAGTATATTTATATATTTATATTTCATTTTTACAAAGTCTACGTTAAGATATCATTGAGAAAAACACACCAAAATCTAAAAACTCATGCCATGTATTCTCTTGCTATGTATTCAAAATTTATTTTGTCCGATTCAGGTTTTCCTTGAAACTATTCACCAGCTAGGTGAAAGAAAATCGACGAGCAACATTCTCCCCTTTCTCAAACACGTTTTTATACATGCCGATATTTTAGTGTTAACGAATTAACATATCTTTTTTTATCCATGTTCAAACTCGTGCGTTGTAAAAAAAATTCGACGACTTTCTATCATTTCTTATCTTCTCATTTTGTTTTTTTACTATTTTCATCAGGTAGGTTCTTGCGACTGAAACGTGCGACAACGCGTTTCCCTCGGTCGCGCCGCGCGATTTATCGGGTCTCTTTTCGAATTCTTATCGCGCTTCATAAAAACGATGTCGCGCGTTATGGCCGTGGCGACGACGACGGAGTCCAGGACACATATAACAGTGAATTGTCGTTACGTTTGTCATTGTCGCGTGGTAAATAAAAGACTTCGTCGTATTTGCCGCCGAGAAACAGAGAGAGAGAAAGAGAGAGAGATCTACCGCAGATATTTTGCAGATAAACGAGCATCCGTCCGCGACAATAATGTCAGGGCGAGCTCTTTTATTAGCCTACCGTCTTAGTCGCCTTCCTCT
This sequence comes from Crematogaster levior, assembly GCA_901521435.1. Taxonomy (NCBI): domain Eukaryota; kingdom Metazoa; phylum Arthropoda; class Insecta; order Hymenoptera; family Formicidae; genus Crematogaster; species Crematogaster levior. Next base: position 576,392 of record CABEGB010000670.1, on the reverse strand, counting down.
CTTCGCATTCGTTTGTCGAAAATCTTTCTGTTCACTCGGGCTACCGACGTATGCCAAATTCTGTGATGAGAAGTATATTTTTAAGCGTATTGTGCTTCCGCATACAATTTCAATCCACTTTTTTTTTACTAATGACTCATACATTTCCGTGCGATAAAATGTGAATATTCGTGTGAAATAATTCTGAAAATTCTGATGATTTAAAAAAAAATGTTACACACTTATTTGATACGTGATTTTTATTTTTTCAAAGATAATGATATTATTTTTATGCATGTATATGTATTAGCTTGTACATTATATTACTGTTTTAGTCAGAAAGACAACAAAATAACGCGAGACGAAAATAATTAGACCGTTCAACATGACTCGGAAAACTCCGGAGAAGCCTTATTGGTGCGAGATAAAATGTTAGCTGCAAAAATTCGTCACGGTATAATAATTGTGAGGAAATTCCACTCAACGAGACGTGGCGTAACACGACGTTGCACACATTACACTATCGTATTATATAAATTTATAAAGGGCAAACGCGTTCACGAGTTCGTTTTACGTAATGTGCACCGTGCGGTGTTATGGTTTCCGGTTGAGCACTTCGAACGGATAATGCCCAAATCAAATTGTTACTTTCGCAGAGCACCAGAAAAGCATGTGTTTGGAAGTTGAACGTCGTGTGGCGACAGGTATTTCGCTATACATTCGTAAATCGACAATGCACACATACAGATACGAAACGATGATCCTATCAGGATCATTTCAATTAGACGAGAATACGATCTTTTATTTACGTTAACGAGAGATTGTTTAATTTCTGATATATCAGCGATACGTTATAACAACTTGACGACTCGAAAAATGTGCTGCGATGTGATCTCGTCATGTTTTTACTTGTAGATACGTATCGCATGAGACAGTGAAAATGCGTTATCACTCTGCATACAGCAGTGGTTTCCAAACTTTTAACACTTGAGACTCTCTTAAATGTTTCTAACGCAATTGCGACTCCCTTATCACATTTAGGCCATTGAGGCTTATATGTTAACAGCTTATTTTCATATAAAAAATCAAGAAATAATAACTTTTGATAACTTTAACATTTACCGCGACGCCCCTGAGTCTATTATGCGCACCAGGACGTCGCGGCGCACACTTTGGATACCACTGGCAGTTTAAATCAAAATAAAAAATATATATATATGTATGTATGTATATACATACACATGTACACATACATGTATATTTCAAAGGATATTAATTCAAAGAATTATTGTCCGAAATTGCATAACTATCAACTAAGTGTTTTATTACATTGTATACGTATCACAACTAAAGCTAGACAGACAGTAAAAAAATAGAGAAATGAATTCAACAACAGGTGAAACTGATTTTAATCTGTGTTTTTCATTGCTTTGATCTTTTGTTAGAGTCTCTCCTGGATGTCTGCGCAATATCGATGTTTTTATCATTAATTTATCAGCTTCCGTAGTTTCTTTTCATACTTTTCGAGATAAGAAACATCGTGATACAGCGGAGAAGCGAGGAGCATAACCCGCGCAAATTTAGTGTTCCGCTTTAATCTACGTTTATACTCGACTATATTCTCTCTCTCTCTCTCTCGCTTTCTCTTTCATCTTCTTCCCGTTCCTGCTCTCCTGGCTTCGCCGCATTTTGCGCCTCCCTTTCTCGTTTCGCCATTGCATCGTTTAATCTGCATGCCATGTACGTTTACGCCGTGAATAAGGCGCATCGGGAACGCCCCGTGTGTACGCACTCGGGAACACTTTTAATGGGCCCGCACCATCGACGAGAGCCGGCTGAGCATTAAAACAAATCTCTGCCTCGCGAACGGCGACGATACCTATCGAGCCATACATTGCACCAGTTGTACATGCGATAGTGCGACGCAAATATCATTCGCGTAGACATTCTTGAATTCGGAAAATGAACCCGGCCAATGTAACATGTAATTTGTTCCGTTGCTGCGATTGACTCTATTATGTCTGATAATTTATCGATAAGACATTGCAATTTCCCTACTTTTACGATCTGATTTAAACATTATGCAATTATTTCTCAACGCGTGTTATTTAGCGTCTTAATTTAAAAAGAGAATATCGATTTAATTCAATATTGATTTTATCTAATTAAAATGATTTATATATGTTGTTGAAAAAACTCGATCGATCGGCCAGATCATTCGTAACTGTAGATCCGCATGTGAACACGGAATGCAGCACGACAGTAACATTGTATCCGATAGAGTATTTAAATATTGCCTACTATACCGTAATTGCAGCGTTCGTACTGTGATTTCGTCATGGTGCACTGTGCAGCTTTTCATAAATTATAGCACGGTCGAACTGTGACTTGTAATTTGGCAAATTGCTATTCTCTATGAAAGATCGACACGTCGTTCATACACGTCGATTACCGATCGATTGCTGATCGTTGATTAACGATTTCTTGCGATCAATTTCCGTTTTGTTCGCTCTGACTGTGATAGTTAACTGTTTGTCCTCTGTTTTCTATTTTCCTATCCTATCTGTAAGATTTTTTTTTCTTCGGCAGCAATATTTTGAGCTTTTCACAGCGTCGTTTCCGTTGCACTAGAACTCCGTTTAAAAAAAATTCGGAAATTTTAATTGATCGACATTTTGAAGAGAATACGCGTGCAAGTTTATCAGAGATCGTTTTTAATTATTGATCGCCAACACTATTCGGGACTATTCGCGCGCCGCTCGTAAACTTTTCATACCGCATAATTAGATGGAAATTAGATAGTTTATATTTATCAGGTTTAGCAGGTGGCAATTACCGCCGGTGATCTATACATTATATAATTACATTTGCATTAAGTTCATCGATTAGAGTTCCTCGTTTTAATGACCGTGAAGCTACAAATATTAGCCATTTTTCATGCGCGAGCGATGTACCACGCGATCCGAAGATGTGTCGCGAATCGCATAAATTCGGTACGACGAAGATAGCGAGAGCTCGTTGGCTCATGTCCCCGGCACATACATTCAGCGTTAAATGCATTTGATTCTTGAGATCTTGTTTTATAATGCGCTCGTATATTTTCTATTGAGGGATATATAAATAAAAATCTCGAACTTTAGCTTTTTCACTATCTTGCTCCATTTATAACGCGTACATAAATTTATTTTCATTATTTTTATTCTTCTTTAGCTTAGGTTATCTTGTTTCCACTTTTCTTCAAATGTTTATTGTACTATCTTTCTCACAAAAATTTATATATATGAGTGCGAGTGTATACGAGTATCTACAGTGTATTGAGATTCTTGCGGGAACAACGTACGCAAATGCAACGTTAGAATCGTATCGGTCGTATTTAGCATTAAATCGAAGCCGAGAATATCCATTGTCGCCGATATTACTTCACATTGTGGAGAAAAACGCTCACGCTTATAGCTGGAGTCGTGTATCGCTATTCGTTAGCCATACCATACACATATTTCTCGCACGAAGCTACAAGCGCCAGGTAACTAGATTGAAATTGAGCAGCTTGCGTACGCTGTTATCTCTAAAGTATTAGGATGCCTGTGCACGCACGGACACAAATCAGTTTTACGTAACAGCGATTGTAACGCCGGGAGGTACACGACTAATCGTCTTGGCCATACACGCCGTTTATATGTTTAATTTTCGTAACATATTGGATCATATACATCAGCGAAACGCTAAACTGTACAGATAGTATAATTATTGGTCGGTGTGTGAGAGAAGTCATAGGTTTACGAGCGAATCGCCGTTAATGATTACGCGAAGTAACATGCGTAAGTAACATTTAATTCGTTGGAAGTTGCTGAAGTTTATGCCCCGCAACCCCTGAGTATTAATTACGTTGATAAAATACAGAATACTCTTTTCTTTCCTTTGCAGTCGCGTAGCTCGCGCGAATTACGAGCGCTATATAATTACGGTAAACTCTGTATTCGCGCATCGAGTTGCACTGACTGAAACTTTTAATATAATCACGCCGCAGGTGCACATAAGATAAATCTTTCTTAAATCTTTTCGTACAACGAGATATCTATTGATGTTCGTTAGGACTTTCACACGAATGCTTGCGATCTACTCGTGATACAAAATTACTAGACGTCCTGTTTTCGTTGAAAAGGTAATCTCCTTAAAAATTGGCGTTCATCTTCAGTATCTTCTTTATTAACTCTCTCATTCAGGCAAAGTAAATTAACCGGATGTATCTCATGACAATATAAAATTACTTTCTAAACTAAAATGATAAAAGTTTGACTGTCTTCGTTTCTTTGTAAAATGTGACACGTATTATGTAACGGAGATTCTTTACGAAAGCAAAACTAATTCTCAACATTATCCTGAATGCTGCGATGTAGTGAAGAATTTTAATCGCTAGACGTTATTATTATTATCATTATTATTAATGCAAATAGTGCGTTATTACAGCGAGGTAAGAGGGCGTTGATGTATGTATCGCTTTATTAAAGTTTTTGTATCATTTATATAATCGAACAGCGACAGAGAACAATGCGTACGTGCGGTCGAAGGCTCTTATTAATTACGGCTGTTCTTGCGAGAATTCTTCTCTCAATTAACCGAGCGCACATTAAAAGCAAATACTTATCTTCCCTTTTCTCATCGAAGGATAATCATACCAGAGAGATTGACGATGGTCGCGCGGTAGATCTTGTGATCTACGATTCAGGTGGATATTCTGTGCGGTAGGCAATAGTTCATCGCCCCACTGTCGTTATAACATCGTACCATGTTTACAAATGTATGTCTACGAGCGTTATTGATTTATCAACTAACTCTCTGTGCACGGTTATGCAAGTGTAATTTGATTACTTTACACGGAAATTAATATTACTGTTCGCGAAGTAAGTGGAGACAACGTTAATACGTTAAATGCGCTTCTAAAAGAATCCAAAGATTATTAATGCGCGCGCGTGATCAACAATACTTTCGTAAATAGTGTCTTTGTAAGTAATGTCTTAGAAAGAACGATTACAAACTTTCAAGATGTGGATGACCTCGCATTGGACATCTCTCCAACAGTCTTTTGTACAATTTGTTCCTATTTATCATGAAAGCAAGCTATGTTTATTTTTACTATTATATTTATTTTATTGTTAATTTAATTTTTAGAATATTTTATATTTTTTACAATTAGTAGCAGGATTATTGCGGATCATAAAGATTTATTAGTCATTAATGAATGTCGCTTTTTTATAATCCTTTGTACAATATGAGGAAACATCGTCTTAAAGTTTTTTTTCGTCAGGTAGAATTTTAATTCCCATATCGATACTTAAAAAGACATTTTTTTTATTTTGATGCAAGTTCAAGAGTCGCGCGTACAATTATCTTCCTGGATTGTGAAAGAGAATCTCACTTGCTAATTAATAAATTACTGTACTTATCACATATTTTTCATAGATTTATTAAATAAATCTTTAGACGTTAAAGACAGTCTATCCCTTAGTAATTTTTTATTATTTCAAAACAAGAATATAAAAACATCTTTCATATTTTCGAAATATGTTCATAAAAATATTCATAAATTCTTTTTATGTTAACGATTAAGAAGATAGATTGTAAATCATACTAAAGTCGAAAATTTTAAGTGTTATATCTTTGAACTAAAAAACTTTCAAGAATGACATTTAAACAAGTGTTAAAAGAGTTTTTTGGACAGTCTGACTAATTTTATCATTGTATTTTTGTATATATATTTATGATTTTTATCGTTTATTACGCTTTTATCATAGTTATGTGAGCATATTATTTAAAAAAAAACTTGTGACTTAAATAACCTGACTGAAATAATAATGCTATATATTTGAATACACATGAATCACATATTTTAAAACGTGAGGTAAAAATTTTAGGCAGATGTAAATTTTTGTAAAAACACTATATCCTCTATAACGAGTAGCATGAGTCATGAGGATCGTGAGAAAAGATAACGTGTGACAACACGTTTTACGCTCGTCTGGTACGTTTCAATCAATTCACGCAGATGATTAATTAGCGAAGGAACTGTGCAGCATTAAAATTTAACATTTCTTATACGTCTAGAAACTTAAAATTCTTCGGATAACGTTGCTTTTCCGCGGGATCGTTTGCCAATTTAATACTACATCAGATGGATTGTAATTATGGATAGCAACGATATGTTTTTTTACTCTTTAAATCAGCAGAATACAATTGAATCAATTAATCATTAATTGATGTCCATGTCACGAAGGGCGCGAATAAAATATTGCCTTTACGCGCGGCTTAGCCGCGCGATAAGTTAAAAACTCATTGCAGGTTTACAGTTAACGTACTTAAATGCAAAGTGGACTTGGCAATTACCATCACGGCTTCAATTTCCAACAATTGTGAATTATACAGCACTTAAATGTCAATTTACCGTCTCCTTGTTATATGCTTATCTAATAATCATATAGTCTTCCCATAAAGAGATGATTCTCTAATCGGATCTAGATACTTCACACGCCATACTCAATATTCTGTCGTTTGAAATGTTCTATCGTCGAGGTGTGCGATATAAAAATAGGCACGATCGTAACATTTCACACAAGTTTCACGTTCGACAACCGGTGATTGAACAATTGAAAGTTTGCGTGCTGAGACTTGAATGCGTTTTGTGCACAAACACACTCGAAGTCGAACTCATTATACCGATTCATAACTAAGCTAACGCCATTCTCTTTCTGAATGCGATGTACTGTCACATCGAGTGTTATGGCGAGCATCGCTGTCCATTACACTCAACGCGATACATCAAGGCTCTATTTTGCATGCGTGTGGTACGATAGCAATGTCAAGCTTCATGATTTTCAATAGTTTTTTATTTTTACGAAATTCTTTTTTATTTGTTTATACCTTACTGAATAATAAAATCAGTAAAATCGTTAAGTAACAGAACACTGTGATTATTTTATTTTTCTTGCATTTGAAAATCGAATTATTATATATTAAAATATATTATATTGTTTATTATACTATTTTAATCTGTTGTAATAAAAAGATACGCTACGTTATTATTAAAATTCGATCAGATTTTGATTTGTCTAACTTGATTCATATGTTATTTTTTCAAGCTGTGTGCGTCTTTCATGTGTAAGACAGCAATAAAAAATAGCTTCATTACTTCATTCTTATTCTTGCAAAAGAAGGGTCAATGAGCGAGTACACCTACGCTTTACAGCACGCCGTTTATCGCTTGGCAATATGCGCGCAGGATATCGATCGCGATTACAGATCGTGGAAAAGGCACAATCAACCAGACGTTTATAAGGTTCTATCGCTTTGCTCCGTAATCGAAGTTACGAATCGACCGATCGAAAGGTCGTGCGTGCGCGCTAATGGTAAGACACGATGAAAACGCTGATATACCGTCCGGCGTGCCGGACGTTTGAAAGGCCTGCGCGTGTGGTGCAACGATAAAAAGCACCGATATACTCGACAACGCTTGAAAGGCCTTTGGGTAACGCTGTGCGTGCTCTCTCTTTCTCCCTTGCGCGCGGAGCGCGCACACGCGTGTTGCACCTCTCGCGAGGAACCGCGGATCATTACGCGCGATCGTAATGCGGCAGCGCGGAGGCTCCGTGACATTTGTACGGAAAAACGCACGCGGCGCGACGGTCCGTCATAAATAAACTTGTCACTCGGTGCAAACGCAATTCATCGACGCATGTCTTAAATTGTCGACTTATCGCTTACTATGTTATCGCTGTCCTCCGCTTCGCCTTGCTCACCCACGAGCACGTTGAACATCGTCTCCGAGCGAACATTATCCGCGTAAGATCTAACTGAGATAAGATTCTATTTCGTGTCCAGAGGCCATACTTTCTTTCGTGAAAAGTAAGATATAAGTATCTTGTCTCATCAGTTAGAATAAGGAGGAAAGATAAAATTATTTTTGCAGTTTCCAACTTTCCTGATATATAACTTTCACAAAATTATGCATATCTGTAGAAATGTAGAAAACAACTGAGGTATGAATTGGTGAAGAATTCACGTCAACATGTACCTCCTTGTATTTTTATGACGCTGACATTAGATCTCTTTTTGACACGGCTTTTGCATGCATTTAAACGCTCTATGTTTTATCTACTCTGTCTAGCTGCAGTACATATCAAAGCAAGTACGGAACAACCGCGAGTTAAGTCCACCCAGACATACGTGCGCGTGTAATGCTTTAAGCTCCGTGTCACGTATTCCGGTTGAGAGACAGATTATAATATCAAAGGTAAACCGCGCTTGGACAGTATCATGCGAAAGTCAACACGATAAGAGAATGATAAAGATCCGACAAGCAAGGTGGAACAAATAATTTTATAATTGTCACGAGAAACCTTGCAACAATATATAATTAAATTAAAGACACTTAAAATGAGGAAAAAATAAATTAATTCGTTTTTTTATTCGATTAATTTGGTGTATCTATTTTCTGAATGCTTTGAGAGAATGTTTGAAAAAAGGTTCTTATTTTAATTACGATTTCAAATAAATTTTTATAATGTTTACAAAATATGTACATAAAGTTTTTTATAACTATCGTTTACGAAATATTTCTATCCTCAGTTTCTGATCTCTGATATTTCCTATCTAATTCCAGAATTCTAAAAAGAAAAATATTCAAGAAAACTGATCTCGTCTGAGACAGAAGAGCATCCGATAGCATCAAAGTGTCCTTCCATAAGAACGAACCGGCATCCGTGTATCGTTACGTATTCGGATCAAAATATCAAAGGTAAGTCCGGCGTATATGAGAGAAAGACAAGACTAATTGCGCGCGAATGCACAAGGGTAGCAACGGCCTCGTGATGCAACGAGGGTCCGATGTCGATGCGAGCGCAAGGAGGTAGAAACGTGTAGGGTAGACAGGAGGAAAAAAGAAACGAAGAAGAGTGAGCTAGAGGGAATCGATCGGTCATTACCATAATTTGTATATGAGTGCCACCTGGAACGGTAGTAGTATCCCATGGTCAATGCTCACAAACCTTCTCGGGATTCTTTTTCTCTTTTGATCTCTGCCCCTAGCTGCTCGCTGTCCCTCTTGCTTGAAGCGCGCAAGCTGCTTACGTGCGCTAAGATCGTCTTCGTGCATCCCATTAGACTCGTGAAAGAAAAAAACCATGAAAGTGTCGTCAATTGGCAATAGTTCGCGGTCGTATGTAGAAAAGTGCAGATTTCTGTCGCTCCGTTAGTCTCGGCCGTGATAAATCGAATTCATTTTCGCAATTGATAAATTAAGTGTTAAGCATAAATCTTCCCGATAATTATTTTCCAGTTTGGATTATTGCCATAGGCACAATCACGATCATCCTGGATTATGCGGGAGCCGTTCTGCAAGCGCGTCGAAAAGCGCACGCTCGTAACAGTTTATTACCGTTAATAACCGGTGTTTTAACGTTTTCAGGAAAGAAACGCGGGCAAAGTATAAGTGATACTTTTAACCGGATTTACCGCGTGCTTACGGATACATAAAATATGAAAGAATTGTTATTCAGGTGCGCGGGCTTGTAGAGTAGCATGCGCGCGCGCGCGCTAATAATGTGCGGCTCATTAAAATATCCAACTTGATTGCATTTAAGATGATGTTCAAATTACTATGATACCGGCCGTTACGTTTATGCCTTTCAGCATCATCGTGCGCGGCAGACCGTTATTATTAAGACATCGGTAGACCCGATAACCGAAGCAATTTTCACTCCGGTCGGGAGAGCTTAAGCGTGACCGAGAAGTCGCAGTTCCTCAAAACAGCTAAAACTTACTTAAATTGCCGTCGTGGCCTTCGAGACAAACACTCGTTCTGTATATAATTCGCTGTGTATCGGTCACGCGCCATAAATCGAAAATCCCAGAAAGATCAAGGTTTCCCTCATCTCAGGCGACGACCGAGAGAACGTTCTGTGATTTTTACGACCGCGGACTTTGTCCTTTTCTTTTTCCATATTTCATCATTATATTTCGAGAATGGCCCATCACTCAAAGTAATACGCGGATTTAAAAAATATTCAAAAATAAAGACTTGCATTACTTTTAAATATTTTTTTAAATATTTAAAAAATATTTAAATATTTTAAATATTTTTTTTAATTAAATTTTTAAAAATTTTTTTGCTTTTTGCAAAAAAACTAAATAGTTTGGAATTATATAAGAATTAATATTAAGAATATTAAGAAAGAGTTGAATAATAAATCGATTATGCCAATGAATTAATAATTAAAGAATTTTTAATTTCCTTATTTTTTTGTTTATGAAATATGAAATACACAGCAAAATCATTTGAGTATAAAATTAAAATCCCTTTGTTCGAGCGGCATTTTTTTCTAAAATTTTTTTTCAACCAAAAACTGTGAACACTAGGGAGTTAAATCCCGAAGGACTGTATCAAGAGAGAATATGTTACTTAAGAATTAAATTTCTCGTCATCGCGCTCGCTACACCTGTGCCACTCGTCTTCATTCAATGCCGAAATCACGAGATGCTTGTCCTCCTCCCCTTCTTTCCGGCGCACTGCGGTGCAACGTCGGCTCTCACCGCGGTAAGCCGAGACCTCGCTGCGATCATATATCAATGGCTATAGCCACATACGCTGTGCGAATAAATATAATTATAAGTAAGAGCAAGGCTGGACCACGCCCTGTCTCCGTTCTACTCTCTTTTTCTCTTCTCTTGCCTTCTCTCCACGAGGCAAGGCACGCACTCCTCCTCGACATCGTTTCTTTGCTCTGTCTCTCTCTCTTCGCTGCTTCTATCGGACACACGGTTCTCCACACGATAAATAGGCTTAGTTCAGGTTAGGTATACTTCCATTTCTCCATTGCGCCGTTGATACACGCGTCCGCGAGCACGCATACACACATCGCGTTGTGTGTGCGCAGCGAGATATCTGGACTCTGGAGGCGGATCGAGCGAGTTCTTCGGAAGGACGTCGCGAGATCGATCGGGAATCGTGGACGATGGAGGAAGAGGAAGGGATAGAGAGAAAGGCGGGAGATTTCTTAAAAAATATTCTGAAAAATATATTCCGAATATCCGCGGAGTTGGCTCAACCTTTCTCTTTTGGAGCTAATTGGTATATAAAATCCATGAAAAATCTTAATATATTTCTGCTTCTATTTCTTTCTGACTCAAGAAGAAATTATATTCATTAATCTAAATTTAAAATACGTAATAAAATAGAAGCGATTTCAGTAACTAATTAAAGGCGGTGCGAATAAATCAAAAGTTCATTTAGATATCGGATATTTCGAGAGTTTGCCGAGTTAAACTTATGTTATCTCCGGCTACATCATAACTCGTGTTACGCATTCGACTTGCGTTAATAGTTTGTCTGACATCTTTGTTCCTGCACGCCTGTTCATGATTGATAGCATTGTTTTTGATAGAGTGATCAGAAATTTATGTAGCGCGTTATGGAATAAATATGCATAGGAAAAACTTGACATATAATGACTTTCTAATACGTCAGGAACCCAAGGCAGAATATATTTTAGGATCAAATGTCACGACTGAACACGCGATAGGCAAACTATATCTTTCATCGGGAAGCGCTTTTGTGCGTCTACTCTTTACTGCGTTAACCACGAGTTAGCATATATACCTTTATTATCTAAATGAATAGCTGTCATATGCACTTTATTGGACTTGCAACATTATTATGCAATTTGAACGGTTTGACCTCCGACTTTCTAATGTTGCATTAGTAATATTATAAATTGATTTATCCGATCTTTGAACCTTTCTCTTTCCTAAATCTTCTCTTCCTTGTTAAGATTTTACACATGTCGCGGAAGCAAAAAAAAATGTTACTATTAAAAATAGTCATTTATAATGTTAAGATGTCAATATCGCATCTCATTAGGTTTTAAACGTTTATATATAATATATTAAACAGATTTATTCCCAGAGGAAATCGACCTAATTGTTAGTCGAGTGTATCGAAAGATGTACTTTTGACATTTAGTGCATATGTAAAATAAGATTATTGGCGACAATAGAATTGCACAACATATGTGGACCTGATAAACATGCACGGACTACATGGTTTAATTGATAAGAGGTTGTTATAAGTACTATATTAACAGTCGATAGCACAAAAATGCGAGGCTATCGTCCTACTGGAGGGAGAGAGAGTCGTATCCATTTCGTTTAGCGTATTTATTAAAGCAATTTGAAATTGTCATTATTATTACTTTTAAAACCATGTAGACCTTAGATATCACGTTTTATAATCACGTTTTACGAGAGGCGATTAGTACACAAAGAGGGGCAATTAGCGAATCCGATCTCATGCATTAAGATAAAAACGCTCGGGGATTCTGGTGTTTCTGAAATATATTGTAAATAATCCCCAAAATAAATTGCTTTATAAACGAAGAGGCGAAAAGAATTTCAAAAAAAAAAATAACAAAAACATAAAACATGCAAAAAAGGTAAAAAAAAAATAAAAAAAAAAAAAATAAACGAAGAGGCGAAAAGCGTATCTCGCGTTCGCGAGGAGAGATCACGCTTCCACGTTCGCAGACATTTGCGTTCGCATGTGCGCATCCTCGTTGACAAAGAGGTCCTACCGGCGATATGCTTCGCTGAAATGACCGAACGTAAGCACTTCAACCGACACTAAAGATAAAACTCGTTGCCGAGTTGCGCCGCAGCTTATCGTGACATAATTGTCGGTGTGTGCGTTTTATTGTCGCCGATACGGTCGCGCGATTTTCAAGCTAATCCGTGGCGCAGACGCTACGGAATTTATTAAATTACGTTTGAGTGTCACGATGCATCAGTTTCGTTAAGAAAATCTAAGATCTCCGATTAGTGCCTTCAAAGGCACTAAAAGGAAGAACGACGCAAAGAGCGAGGAACACGTGGAATTCTCTGTAAAATGCATGCATTCTCGTAAGCGGACGAACTCTTGCGACTATATACTTGCGGTTATGCGGGTTCGGGAAATAATGCGACACACGCATAGATAATATTTATCGCCGAGGTAATTGCAAAACCAACTCGCCGCCGAAGCGCGATCGTTAAGATTTAAGTTGCGACAAAGTTTTATTCCAAAGCTGCTTTTTTTTTTAAGAGTCACTTTATCGTTTAAATCCAAATACAAATAGAAACACGCGACAAATTCTTTCTCTTTACAATTTTGATTCTTAAGATGATTCTTAAGATTCGCGTGAGAATTTTTTTCGCATTAAAGCAGAAATTAACGATTTGAATAAACTTATAATATATATTACATTATAATATATTATAACAGAGATGTTTGATTTAAAATTATGATCGAATGGCCAAGATAATAAAACTTACATTAAAATTAATTAATTAATTTCTAGGAAAAAGTTAATTACACGTGGTAGTAGAGGCATAACTTGTGAAGATTTATTTACTAAACAGTAAAATTTATTTTGACATTCTGATTGCCTAATGTGAGAAACTGAGACCTTTACGGAGAGACAGATAAATATTCTATCCATTGCGCGATGAACTTGCGTTCAACGTATTCGTGTTGACGCGGTTAATAAGTATTTGTACACAAAAATGTCATGGAGTAATTAAGTTCTGCAAGATCGAAGTATCGATTAAGCGCGATGTAGCGAGAGTATCTCGAACTGTAAAGAGGGCTCTGACACGGTTGCGTTTTATCGCATCGTAATCGCGAAGCCGTTTTCGCGCCGGTGATAGAGTATGTGATCGTTAGACTAATCCAACGAGATGAGATCCGACGAATGTCATTGCGCACCGGTCACGACAACTTGATCGTGTAGCAATTCGGATCGACTGTGCGAGATAAGGAAGAGATCGGCCGCGTCGAGAAAGAGAGGGAGACTCACGATTTCCAGATTAATCCCGAGTCTCTGTTATCGAGCTGTTTATGGAGGAAACGTGGCAGCTGAGTTATGGATCGTAAAGCGGAGATCCATGGCAGCCGTTAAACACGCACTTGAATTTGTGATCTTTCGTGACTCGCGATCGTTACCGAACATGGCGTTAGACTGATCTAAATACGTTCTTGTTTGCGAATGATAACCGGAATCCCATTTCAGCTGAGATAATCTATAAATAAACGAGCGTAATATAGTTTATCGATTGTCAAACGACGATTTACACAACTGATAAAAGCTTTAGAGCTCGTGTACAAAATTGAGATGACAATTAAAGCGCGACGTTTCTAATTTTTTAATAAAGATTGAGCGTCCATATAATGTGAAATAATATAGATTTACAAATGTAATAGAAGAGTTGAAAATAACAGTCACAGAAACAGCTTATGCAAGCTCCTATCAGTTTAACGAAACTATTGACTTTAAATATAAACACATCGTTCAAGGTTTAATCGATTGAGTATTTCGATTTCAGCTTCGAGATCGAAGTAGGATTTCAACTTCGCATGTTGTTTATAGCGCATAATATACGATAATTGTCCGAGATAAAATCATCAATACATAATTACATACTATTACGTTCTCGTTATACGTACATGCATCTTTCGAATTATCAACCGTCTCTATCTAACACTTTGCATCCTGCTTGCAAGAATACTTCCGTTCACTTATAATTATGAGTGTTCGAATCTGTTTTCTAAGCCATCACGTACTTCATATTGCATGAGACATTTAAATGGAAAATAACTACAATCATCAAGAGTCGATTTTTTTAAAAGTCACAATTTAAAAAAAGAAAAAAGTTATATCTTATGAGAGACGTAGAGGAAATATGATATTATTTTTCATTCATCAATGATACTGCTTTTATACTATTTTTCACATTTTCAATAAAGACAGCATAATTTTGTGCCGCTTGTGGTGTTTTATATCGTTATCTGAGCGGTTACAAAATTAGAGAGATACTTTTGTACGTGATAGTAGAAAATCATGGGTAAAATCACGTTAACTTTCGTTGCAAACACGAAACGTCATCATCCAGCATTTCCCGTGAACATTATCTCGTTACGACGAAGAAGATCAATGAACATTATCTCGTTACGACTTCCCAAAAAGAAGATCAATAGTCGGTAGTGGTAGAAGCTTGCAGGAAATTTATAAAAAGCGGGTAAAAACTTTTCCGCCAAGTCGCGGAAACGTGCGAATCGCATAATTATGCGTGACATTATCACGCAGTTGCGGGATAACGAGCGAACGCTCATCCGGAAGGTGGGGGTGATAAAAACTACCCCTGCATCTTCACTCCATCCGCGGGCATGCAAAGTCGCAATCGTCGCGCGCGAGTGCAACCATCGTAAATCAAAGGCATTCCTCTTCGTATGATGCAAGAAAAACAGCTGCTCGCACGCTCACGAGGACGGCGACGACGACGACGATGTTTCCGAGGGCGTGAGCCGATATGCACGCGCACGCATGTACGCGTGTGTGCATGCCGCTCCGCGCTAACAATGTGCGAGATAGCACAAGGCTCGCTAATTCCGGCCGATTGTGCTCTCTTCGTGGCTGTCGTTCAAACGGCGGCTAAAAAAGCAACCTGACCGTAGATCCAACTGTGGACAGCTGCCTCCTCTCTACCACCCTGATTTGCCTTGCCTGCCTACTTTGCCTTGAATTCTTTCTTATTGAGTGTGGTACTCATCGGCTGAGAATGAGGTGAAAATGAAATGTGTCTGAAGCAGCGGTTTTTTTGTATGTGTGACTGACGTAGAGAACCGACCTTCTGTATATCACTACCGGCGGCAACTCAACCGTCTTGAAAAGAGTTTTCTCTCCGCCGAGAGTTCTATTGGAAGTAGATTCGCATATGACGCAACTTGCATCGTCAAGTTATGCTATCTATGCCCTGATTAATGATTCATAATTCACCATGAATCTGATAAAGGAGATTTCTCGATGGTAGATTATATTTACTTATTAAATCCTATCCATTTCCTTTAACTGCTCGTTTAGCCGAGTTGATATTATTTGCAGATCGCTAGCATGTTTTTCTTTAGAAAATGTGATATATTTCGCAGCTGTCTTCTCACGTATTCGAGTAAATTATATATATTTTATCATTATAATTATTACCTACCATACATGATATTGTTATGTGAGACAAATTTGCGTATTTGCTTTTAAGCAATAATATTTCGCTCTCGCAAAATAAACATGTAATTTTACTCAATTTCTCGGGTAGGAGGACGCCGTGTCGCTCTAACGATCTTTCGTGACAACCGGAGAACTTAGCGTTTGTTCGATATATATCCGGGAAGCAGTCCGCGGATAGATCCCATAAAGAATTCCATGGAGCAGGAGGTAGAGGAACACACCCATGAACCTCCCCCGGATACAAACGTGCCAGTATATCACGTGCACACGGGAGCACCCAAGCGCGAATAATCCGTGAGCGACACACGCAAATTGCGCACGCATAAGCCCACACGAAGCTTTCTCCGGTCTGACGGCAGTCAACGTGGAGAACCAACGGAGAACTAAGTATCCAATGTCCGCTGAATCCTCTTTTCTCCTGTCGGGAGCTTCGAGACAGGGAATTGAAACCGTGTATAATTTTGGTAGATCTAATTCTCGATGTTACAGATATACAGAGATGTACATATTTTACGTGCGCCCATTATTTAAATGCGCGAAGATAATTTCCTGTACAGAAATTTACTAAATATTTATCCGATTAATACAGAATAAATTAACTTTCTGTTATTTTGTGATGTTCTTCCTTCTCATATGCGGAAAAAAGCTGCAAGATTCTGATTTACGATTTACGATTATGAGAAACTATCATTAATATTAATTAGTAGTCTGTAAGAATTTAAATTGTGGAGAAATATGGCTGTCTGAAACGTTATCTCGCCATTAAAACGACTGCTTCGGTTATTTGTTTGCGATGTTAAAAGAAAAGAATTAAAATACATATAATAAATATCATTAAGAATCATAATTCTGAATTCACGATGATTCTGATCTTTGCTAAAATGACAATTTTCAACTGCAACTCGAGATACGATTTGAAAAAAAAAAAAACATCTCTGTCTCGCGTGATACGTTCATACGCGAGTATGGATATTAGCTACTCACAAAGACCGTTCGAGTGTACGAGACCAGGTCATAGACCGAGCGCGTCAGCGAGAAAGGTCTGCTTACACTCGTGGATCAATACGAGGAGAAAAAAGAGGAAAATGTAAAGATGACTGAGCAAAGGAGCGATGGATGACGGGAAAACGCACACGTTTATTCTCCAAGTAGATATCCGCGGAGTCGCGTGTAAACACGCGCTGACGCGCGCGCGTGCACGTGTCACCGCGCGACTCCTATTCGCGGCTGATTCTCTCCGTCTGATCTGTGCCGTCCGTTTCGCCTCGCTCGCTCACTTGTCCGTCTCTCCTTTACTCTTGCTCCTTCCCGCTCCTAGGCACTACGGTCGGACGCCGAAGTGCTCGGCGTTCGAGACTGCCTCTCGCGACCCGCGGTAAGCAAAGCAAACGACCTTCCGTGGAATCTGGACAACCTGTCTGTCCGCCTGCAGCCGCCGAGACCAGGCCTGCACTTGTTCTGCACATGAGTCTGTTTCTCTCTCTCTTTCTCTCTCTCTTGCTCTCTCCCTCTCTCTCATTTCTCGTTTGCCCGTCTTTCTCCGCTATACGTCTCGTTTCTTCGAGGCGCTAACTGCGTCGAGGGTGTTTTAACGCGACCCTTAGGCGATCATTAACCTCACGAAGACCGGGTTAAGATAATCGTTATATGCGCCGAGTCGCGCCGTTGCTGCCTCGCCGATGTTCGAGCGATATCTCAGATTCCATGAATGGAACCGTATCCTATCCCTCGTGCTGTTATCCTTAGTCTCGTGCCATAAACCAGTTATCACCCAGCACGACTTTCGATGTTTTTACTTTCACCTGATCTGCATGTCTTTAATTCTTCTGATTTTTTTGGAAAATTATTTGACTTAGAATGCCACATTTAGAAGTATTGATGGAAATAACAAGGTTTGAGAAAAATAATTTTAATGTCACAGATAATATATGATAATTAAGTAGACGTTCGATAAAATTTCTATGCGTACTCTTATTTACGTCGGACATTTATAACTACGATAAATACGATATAAATTGTAATTTTTTTTGTACTTTGCATATTAGTAATGGCAATTTTTTAACTATCATATATTGTACCTCTCTCGTGACACTTTATTAAATTCTTAAGCATGAAAGGTAAAAAATGGGAATATTGAATTTGTGTTTACGTCAAAAAAAAAAAAAAAAAAACGTGGGGTTTGTCCCGAAAAAAATTCACTATCTGCGATTAACATGACTTACCGAAATTTAAGACCGAAATCTCAGACAGTCATGGCGGCGCATCACGTTTATTTTAGGGCTGCCGATGAATCACCTGCGCGTTTCCAAATTCGAATGACAAACGTTTATTGCCATCTCGAACAAAAACGGACCTGGTTTTTTCTCTCTTCTCCATTTCATTTTATTCATGACGCACGTTTGTTTTCGTCGTCCGGCATTCGCGCACATACTCGAAATTCGCATTGTGCTTGCGAACTGACACATCATTTTACATGATATTTTTACAAGATACCTTTATTAATGTGTATGCAGGAGCATGAGAAGTATTTTAGTACTCTCGTAGAGATTGCATTTTTATATTAGTGGAATAGATTCTATTTTGAATAGCACTTCGGAATTCATTGACATAAATCTGCGATAATCTTATCGAGTCTTAGATAAATAATCCTTTATTTACACATTCCTCTGGCGCGACATCACTTAATTTAAATCGATTATCCGTCCGTATCTCCCAGTTGATATTTTTCTCATCTCCATTTCCGCCTCTGATCGCTATAATCGTAAGTATAAATTGAACGAGATGCCGGAGCAAGTTTTCCTTAATCGCGGGTTTTCCCCTTTATGAGAAATGCGACCGGTGCATTTGAATATCGAGTAGGCGCCGAGTGCGTCGAATCGCCGCTCGCTCGCAAATGCGATTTTATTAATTACGACCGTCGGTTATGAAATACATGCGGCCGCGCCAATTTCTCGTTCATTCATTAACCGCCTCTATAATTGCGTCGGTAAGTGCATGACGGCTGTAAAGCATTCCGGGCGACGTGCTACGACGAACGCCGATAATTATCGCGGCCGATGGATATCGATCGTCAGGACACCGATGATATATCGCGACGGTGTGAAACGGTTGCCGCGAAATTGTGGTAAATTGAGGGTAACGCGTCTCGATTCGTTAACAAGCTTATCTCGAATCGGTCGATTATCGGCCGGTGCTCTCATTAACAAACCACGTCTTCCCATTTTTTTCTCTTTTCCTGCCGTTCGTCAACAAGTTTCTCTTGTTCGTAGGTGATTTCCTACGACACGCGTCTCTTCGATTATCTCGATTCCCAAGGCTCGTTCAAGGGTTGCTCACGAATTCCTTCGGTTGAGCGATAACTGTCGATGAGATGGTAACGATCACTGTTGTATTTATCAAGCACCCCACCGGGATAGGTGTTATTAAGTTCACGACCAAATTGATCGATAGATTAACATCCGATAGATTAACGGTTGAGCGATAACTGTCGATGAGATGGTAACGATCACTGTTGTATTTATCAAGCACCCCACCGGGATAGGTGTTATTAAGTTCACGACCAAATTGATCGATAGATTAACATCCGATAGATTAACATCTATTGATTTATATTAGCATGTCGGATTATTAATCAAACCGTCTTGGAGCTTGGAGTGTGTCTATGGCTTCTGTGATTTGTAACTGTGCGTCAGATTTTGACAAGTATTATGATCGCGAAATGCTTAAGACATCAATGGAAGTAAATTACTGCGAAGTTCGATATGTCAATCATGTAAATATTTTTGTATATTAATAGTTGCGTTGCATGCAAGTTCGCCATAACAATCGAGACATTTTAGACGAGAGGCGTTGATACAACTACAGAATATCACGTGTAAGGGTGTAATAAATTGTAATAACAGTTGTTATTAAATTACTATTAGCAAAAAATAATATAAAACTATAATAAAATTAAAATATAAAATTAAGCATGAGAAAATGATAATGCCGCCGATCATTGCGTATATCCAGCAATCGGGAAAACTGTTATTAAATTTTTGCTTAAGGCGGTGCCCTCCGCGAACATGCTGATGATTTCTCGGTTGACGTTTATCTAAACTCTACCTTGAGAACATGGGAGAGAATAATAATGCGGTATACTTATTTAAATATTAGTGTGTAATAATGCTAATTATTATGATAATCAATAGCTTGTGTTAACATATTTTGCGAATTAGTTTTACATTTTTAATATTTCGTCGTTGTAAACGGAAGAGCTTATCGCAATACAGAGTGACTGATTATTTGGCATCGTTTGCCAATAATAAAATTAACACAATCGTGAATAATTAAAAATTGTATAATATTTGTTTAAGAGTCATCCTAAAATCGCTAAACTGATGACTGTAAACAATTGACATTAATAATTGACATTAAATTATATTTAGATGTTAAGAACTCTTAAGATTTAAATGCGAGTAACACTATCCAACTTAAAATTTAAACAACCATTTTAATTTCGGAGGTTGCTTTCACGTTCTAAACACCTTTCTAATTACAATACAAAAAACACAAATATACACCGCTTTGAATAACATTACATTTTTGTGAGGTATCAAAAAGTTAAATTATTAAATGTACGGTTCACTGAACTTCTGTCTGAGCAGATCTAATGGCGAGCGTAATAACACACAGTATAATAATATACGATCGATAGCAGCGTAGGAGAAAGAGGGAAAAAGAGAGACGCGGAGATCGTGTAATCTCAAATCGAGCGAGACCGCGATACTGCCGTTTATCGAGCAAGTCGCAATCAGCGGCAAGACACCCGTGTTACGCTCGGAGTAACGTAGCAACGAGAGCAAAGCGATACGCTCAATCCAGACAGATGGATAGGGAATGCGCCGGTTTTCCATGCCGATCGAAGGGGGAATTCGCTCCGCGCCGAGAGTTCGTTGCCGTGAAATCACTTATTGGACCTCCGGACTTAGAGGCGGAGGCGCGTCCGCTACCCCCTTCGAGCGCCGGTTGCACACACGTCGGAACCCACCGGGGACCCGACGCATTGCAACATTATTGCCAAGCATGTACCGCGTTAAAGGGTGTTATTACGTGTATCTGACGGCCGGACTCTCGCGGGACTCCGCCGAGAGCTCGTAGTATATTTCCACGAGCGCTTTTCGATCGCCCGTTCGCCGTCGACGAGCAAAAAGACACCGGCTCTCTCGATCGCGTTCCTAGATAGATAGCGCGAACCGACCGCAATTATCCCTTCCGCCGTATGCGATCGTGGACCGCGAAATTGTACGAATTAATGTGCGCCCGACGACAAACGTCCTCTGCGACACTCCCTCTCGATCAATTACGGTGTTTCCTCGATCTAATTCTAGCTGTCGATCGCGTAATTAATGGAATACAATCAGTAAGGCGGACGTGGCTTTAAAACCTGGTCGATTGGTAAAACGAATATCGCGTCAATTTTCTTCAATCAATTTTCTTTTTTCTGTGCCGCGAAATGCAAAACGTATTTTAGATATTAATTACGTAGTATGATGAAGAGACGTACGAGAAGTTGAATAGAGAAGTTTGCGCTAAAATAATACAAAATATTAAAAATATCAAACATTGTATGATCAGAACAAAGTACGTGTGTGCAGCAATTGATTACGAATATTTCGATTATTGGCTGTCGCAAAAGGAAATGAAGGAAATCAGTTTATTATTACGCCATGTGTATCGATTATCTTAATACACTCATTCGCGTAAAAATCGCCTCTCGTAGATGAAGAATGTAAATAATACTGATTGATGATTGCTCGCCGATATATCGCGCGCCAAAGTGCTTACGCGCGCTCGAATACTCGAACGTTTCTCCTTGCATTTTCATCACCACAATTATCAGTATTTTTTTCCTCGATTTTCTCGTGTCCGAGCGAAACGAAACGTAACGCGGTTGTATCTCGACTTTAGACATACGCGGTGTTTCGCGAGATAACGCGCGCAATTATGATCTCCGTCCGACCGACACGGCCGACAATACACTTTAATGACTAATAATTTCAGGCGATGCCGATAATTATGAAACCGCGCTCTCGCGCAGCTCGATTATCTTCTCTCGCAATCCTTAGGCGTGTCGAGTTGTTGACGGGAGAAAGAGAGACATGCAGAATATCGAAATTCTCGCGGAATTTGCTAATTAACAACCGACCGACGAGACGCGCTAATTGCTTACTTTCCTTAGTTTCTTCTCGTCTCGAAGATATCGCTGCAACACTCAGTCGATATGGGCGTGATTGAAAAAAATCACGGAGGATTATAGGAAAGGACAGTTTTTTTGTTAAGCGTACTCCACTTTATATCAGTTGTGCGACGAACACCACAAATTTTTTTTTAGCGCTTGCCTTTGCGACGTACGAACAGCGTTTATAGATTTAAGTACATTATTAATATTGCAATTTATTTTCCATAACGTATTAAATTCATGAATCTCATAAGATTCTTTTAACTCCGATTTTTAATCTCCTAATGAATTCCTGTTGATCAACACGATCGACAGAACACTCATGGCAAGAGTGTTTTTATCGTCTCTGCTAGAAGAGGATACAATCTCGCGAAGGGACAGACGGAAAGGCCTGCCGACAGGCACCATCGTAATTCGATAAACGTACGGATCGGCGATTTTGCGCCGGTTTTCTGGATAGCCGCTCGCATAAAACGCCTAACGTTCTTCGATCACGTGGCATCATGGCGATCGCCCGAAGGAGGGAGAGCGTATTGGAGAACGAGCAGAATCATTGTTGGCGGGACCGAGACAGCGAGACAGAAACGGAGCGAGAAAGAGAGAAAAACGGTCGAGAGAAGCGCGAGAGGCAGAAGGGGGGAAAGAGAGAAGCTGCGCCGGGAAAGAGGGAACGAAGGGAGAAGGGAGGCGAGAAAGGGCAAGGAGAGAACGGGCAGGAGGATGAAGGAGGCACCAAGTACAGACGAAGGACGGCAGTGGGAATTAAAAGGGGAGACGGACGACGATGTGGAGGTCCGACGCTTTTCCCCGTAGAGGACTGGACCGCGCCGCCGTTGCGGCGGCCATCTTGCCCTCCGACATCCTCCTTCCTGCCCTCCGGTTGCTCCTTCTTCTCCACCTTAACTTCGCGTCCGGGAACGTGTGTGCGTGAGCGCGGTGGCGCGGTGTGCGTGCGCGTTTCTCGCGTCCTCTTATATCGGCCTACCTTATATCTTACTTCCTCACCTACTCGCGTTCCTCGCGAGTGAGCGGGAACGGTGAACGCTCGTCCGCTCGTTGCGCCGGATGACGCGGCGACGCGACCACGCACAATGCTCGAGCGGATTATCCTGGTCGGACCTCTGCGCTAAGGCCGTGCCACAATGGGACGCGGAACGCACGTCACTCCGCTCCAGAATGCAGCGAGTTGAATGCGCCGCGTCCCCGCGTGGATTTCTACGCGTGCAAGCCTTTCGCGTCTTACGATCTGTTACGCGACCATTGTAGGATAAACTTTGTACGCTAAACTGCTGGCGTGCTATTTCTTGCGACAGGCAGACCGGCAATGCGCTATATTGTAGATTGTAATATAACGAAGGAATTCACAGATATGCCGAATCATTGTAATGGAACGAGCGTTTACTTTTAAGCAAATATCTTCGTATCCGTGTGTACACTTGAAATCTGTTCAAGAGATGGTTATGCAAGATGCAAGATATTTTTTAGAGATTCTCAAAATTTGGGAGGAAAATAGTTTCTAAGAGAGATGTACAATATTATTATAAAATTAATAATAACTCCTCTAGGTCTTGCACATATTTGTTTTAGTCTAAAGATGTCATATACGCGTCAATTTGCGACCGACACTTTGCAATCTTATATTTTGAAAGAAAAGAACCGGGAAAAAGCATTTTTGCGGCATTATGGAAGGGAAATTTTTGAGAATGATATCACGAGGTCTAAAAAGAAATATCCGTGATTGATATTAATAATATCAATGTAACAGATAAATTACGCATCCATCATCTGTAAACGATATTTATGAACGTTCCGCAAATAGCAAAATTATCGTAAGAGTTGCTGTCATAATTCTGACGTTATATTCCGCAACGACGATTTAACATACTACATCAGAATTAAAGCACGCATGCGTTTTAGCATACAAAAGACTATTCACTTGGCAAATGCCAAACAGATCGTTGTATTCGCTCATTGTTGCGAGACAAGTTGAAAGCGATCGCCGGGCGTAAAGAAGCAATCGACAGCACTTAATTCCATTCATACCGACATGCGCTCACGTCCGTATTCAACCGGTTGCGAACGTGAATGAAGTAGCGCCGTGTGTCGTCAAACTAGCGTGGAAACAAATCGCGATCACGCGGCCGACGTGAACGCGTCTCCTTAGCAGCATCGGCCTCGCGGCTGCTCTTCTCATCCGATTCCGCAACTACTCCTTGCCTGTCATTCAACCGAGCGTCTTGGTAATTTACGAGCGCTCGATATGGAAATGCAGCGAGTTTTATCGGCATACATCTCGCGCGCATAATATGTATTTGTATGTGCCATCAGCAATAGACTAGAGTGAGCCATTTACTACTGGCATTGGGATTGCTTAATTTTCATACGTCAATATTTTAGTTTGGTTTATGGACGTCACTCACTCACTCAATATCAGTGAGGGATCAATATTACTCACTCGGTATCAGTTTAAAGACTTTTTTAAAGATGATGAGATTTTTATGTAAATAGCGAACGAGAGATAACTAACTGATATTAAAAAATAGAAATGATACTTATTTAAAAAAATAGAAACAATTGTTCTTAAGAAGTATTCTTAACGGAAAGCAGCAGTCTTAAGATTCTTATTCTATACAAATTTATTGTAATGTAATGTATGTGACATTAAATTTCGAAAGAGGAGTAGCCTCGTACCTTGATATTATCGTAGCTTCGCATGCATCCCTAGCCAGCGGGCACGTATCGAACGGATTTTCTTGCGTGTGTCTCATGCGTGCCGCCGCTTCATGCATGCGTGCACGCACGCGTCTTTCTTATTTTGGCTTTTTGCTCCTTGTGGTACCGCGCACAGTATAAGGATATGATCGATGGGGGACGACTAATTGGATTTTTTCCGCGGGCCGAAGACGCACGTTTAAAGGACCGCCAAGTTATAAAAACCGCTTCTCTCTTTCTCTCTCTATCTCTCTTTTTTCTTTCTCTCTCTTTTGTGCTTTTGCCGGAAGTCCTATGCAATTTTGCTCCGAAATTGTCTCAGGAGCGGAACTTGAAATCGCGGGAAAGATTCACGTGCAGATGCAACGGGAGCGTGTTTTCGGGAGCTTATTCTCGCATTCCGATTTGCCGATTTCAATATCGACCATTCAACGAAATAACAGACATTTGCTGAATGTAAGAGAAACCACAGAGACGAGGCAAAATAGCTCTCATTGCGCGTCCGACAAATCTATCGAGCGAAAGCGCAAAGGTTCGCAGGAACATCCAGAACTAATGGAGCACGACGAATTTGTTACTATTCTTGCTACCGTGAATAAAAAAATCGGCAAGTTGATTCCACGTTGAAGAATCAAAATTCACTCACGAATGGCGATGGCGAAAGTCGGGAGTATCCCTGTGTATAATAACGATCCCCATTAAACCGGAAATTAAATCAATCGATTCTCGCTGACAAAAGAATTGATTTAATAAGCGTTCTCAATTTGCATTTATAAGTGTAGGATATAATTGACGTGAAGACTATCGTCGTTGAGACACAACGGGGGGATCGATTCTCGATTCAGTCCGCGGGAGCAAGAGCCGGGGAGATCGGCCGGTCGACTGTCAATGGTTGATTTCACTTCTCGACGGAATCATACGTAACGCTTACTAATACACCAAGTCTGTATGCAAATTTGCCGACCACACGGAGATAGAGAGAGACGGAAAAAATAGCAAGGCGAAGAAAAAAAATAGAGATATCATTCGTCGCGAGGAAGTGTGTTAACACAGACGGCTGACACACGCAACAGGTCTCGCATGTATAATGCATGCACACGCGTACAATTGACGCTATTGCACCGTATCATAATCATTCACGGGCGCAAACGAACGAATTTGTCTTTACGTCGGTCGATTTCATTTCCATTCGTGAGCGATTACAAGATACGCTGCCACAATCGTGCGAGACCATATTCGAATCGATACTCCATTTACATCGATGTACACGTATCGCGAAGAAAACCAAACGTATTATGAAATCGGCATGGAAATTTCTTATCTTGGATCTCAGCCGCAACTTTGTATAGGGATCAATGATGTAGACGGTGATTCAGTATTTTTTCCTAGTATTCATTATTGAAGCAAATCACTCTTGTTAGTGAATTGCTTGGTTTAATAATTTTTTCCATTGAGCACTACATATAATTATGCATAACTACATTAGAATCATGGAAGTGTGTGTAAATTAGAAATATGAGGCTCCAAAAAAATGTCGTTTTATTAAACGTAAATCGTTTTCTGACGTTTTAATATTTTATTAAAAGGTATTATCAATTCATCGGTGAAAAACTCTAACTGCTTTATGATAGGCATATTTATCACATGTAGTTACAGCAGCATATTTTTTATGATACAGTCTCTCTGCAGTCGCAAAGTGCGGTATAAAAAATCAGGGAAACGCGTAGAAATATTCTGCAGACAAGCGTCAATTAAGCGATTTAATTGTAATAAACGTAATGACGTGAAAAACGATAATGCGAGATAGTCGAATAAACGGACAGTATCGGTTATTTCCTACATCGACAATTTTTTCCGACGTCTCTGGAAGAGCAACGTGGAACGACTATGGAGTCGCTTCGTGGAACGGGATACGGGATGTACAAGAAACGGACGAGGGACAAACGAAAGAGACGCGGGGCCCGACTTATACATTCTCGTTTCCACGAACGAGAGAGAGAAATGGTTTTTACGTCGGTGCACCGTCATTACGGCAATTTGGTGCGCATACGAAACGTTGGCCTGCGGTAATCCAAAAATTCGCGGGATACGGCGGCACTTTCACGAACGATGAGGGAGATTTCATTCCGAGTGTATACTTAAACCCTGGGAATCCACACGATACAGTTCGCGAATATATTTTGCATACACACGTACGCAAATACATGCCAATTTGTATCGATTGATCCTATAATGCTAACAATATAATGCGCCCATATAACTGAATTTCGTGTCATTCAGCTATTTCAATGTGACATCTTTATTTCAAATATATTGTAAATAATTCTTACGTCAATTAATATGATCGACGCCGCTATTACGTTCATTAATGCGACGCTGCGTTTTATTTCTTTTCACACGAGCTCTCTAAATATTATGCATAGAGAATCGCATTAATTGACAATCGCTTTGGTGTTAGCGCTTCGCGCTTAATGCAATTTACATAATGTAGCAGTCCCGCCGGCGAGTATCTCGCGCTTTTTGAGATGCGTGTGGAAAACGGAGCTGAAAGAATTCCGGTGCCGTGCCACGCGGGCATTCTCGAAACCGATCCCGCCGATGCCTGCAGGTACACGCGGGTACATCGTGCTTCCACGGTCGGCGTTAATAGGCCACTGGTAACTTACACCGACCGGACGCGCGCTATATATGGTGGGACACAAACCGAGAGGATGCCGGGTTATAAACGTAGAAACGCCCCGTAGGGAGATCTGTCAAATAAATAATCCACGAAAAGCGCATATGCGTGCAAGCCGTGCGTGTGTGCGTGTGCGCGCGACGGTGTGACGTCA
Organism: Crematogaster levior; assembly: GCA_901521435.1. Taxonomy (NCBI): domain Eukaryota; kingdom Metazoa; phylum Arthropoda; class Insecta; order Hymenoptera; family Formicidae; genus Crematogaster; species Crematogaster levior. The sequence goes on along the minus strand of CABEGB010000670.1, from coordinate 548,571 downwards.
CATCCTCGAAAACACTATTATTATACCTCAACCACCTCCGCCGGTGCATTAACATAGATTACGCCGCCGCGACCCTCGAGCGGTGCCTCGGTTCCTCGCCATTAGACGGTCGTCATTGTGGTTACCACGGCGGCGAACTTGCACGTGGGACAGCATTATATTTGCGCGAGCGCGTCCGATTGATGGAAAACACGGTGATCAGCGACGTGTGAAGTCGTCACGCGAACATTATAATTTTCTCGACTCGCGATGTGAAAAAAATCGCGCACGGTCCCCCGATCGGAACGCTGTTGGAGGTAACCGAACGCCTTTCCGCGTGGGAGCAACGTAATAAATTTCCACGCAGGCAAATTACGGAATTCCGAAAAATACGCGTTTGTAGGTCGTATCGCGATGTTTCTCGTGGAACGTTATTAATATCCATTATTTTAGTATGGCACAGAAACACGCCGGTCGCCGATAACATCGGTTAACGCGACAGTGATTCGAGGGAGAGACGGTGATCGATCGGTGCACCGGACTCGTTTGTCGTGCGTTATTTGTAAAATGGTAGGAAAGTCGTCGTTGTCGTTGGAAACGATCGATTAGCTTGGGCGAGCGTATCGGGGCCTATCTCTCGTAGTGTTTGGCTAATTGAAAAGACGGAATGCGTAGGAGTATATTAAGTCGTATTGCGTTGCGCAAAATGGGGTGGCAGGAAGTGAACCATAAATTAAGTGAAATAACAGCATTTCTTCCTGCTGTCACTGATATAGTAATTCGTAGGCACGATCTTATGTCAGCCCTGAGCTATAATTATCATAAAAGAATTTTATTCGTTCATTGACGTGCAACCATTTATTTATAGACACGGTCATGTTTTTTTTCTTTTTTCGTGCACGTACAGTAACAGAGTAACATGCAATTTGAGATTTTGAAGTAACGCGTGCTCTAGATTATTGAGAAAGCACACTTGCTGTCGTTAATTAGATTAAAACGTTCGCAAGTACACTTACTAAGTACGGGATGAGCGCGCGGGATGATTCCTCGGAATAAAAACTCAGTCGGTCGATTTGGAACTTGTCGAAAGCGAGATCGGTTCTTCTCGCGTTCCCTTTAAGCTACTTATTCCACGGCTTAAACTCGTTCGCGGTTGCTCGCCCGACGGCGAAATCCGAGACAGGTTCTCAATTTAAGATGGATCAATCCGTCCTGACGGATAATCTTCTCTTGGAAGGAACTTGAATTAAACGGACGAGCGGAGAGGCAGGCATACCGTTCCATTTTTCACGCTGACAATTATGGGACGTACATGTGGACTGCGATTATCGATTCACGCCATGCTCTGTTCATTCATGACGAAATAATCACTTTATACTTTATCCAAGATTAAAATTAAGTCTCACCGAACATTTAATAATGTCAGACAAAGAAATTTGCCGCGAGCGAATCGTGTTTTTTCTTTTTTTTTTTTAATTTCTATCCGTAACTCAACGCTGCACATTTAAATGTATTAATAAAGCTATTTGCACGTTGCCAGCACAGAGATGACAGTGCTCATCGGACTCTCTCACGTCTCGATAGATTTTTATCAGGTCTGACTTTGTGTAGAAACGTTAGGCGCGATTATATTCTGCATTATAACTGTTGTACGGCGTTGTGTACGGATTCAATACATTGCACTTTTCTTCAACATTTACCAATAACATGCATCACTTGTCATATATATTCATTCACATCCCATGCACCCACGCATGTCAGCCTAACCCGTTCTCTTTGAATCGGTCTTTAGCTAAGATGCTTAGATAGGAAACATCAAAGTAACGTTCCTTCAATGTTCCTCAAATGTTTGAAAATTAACACGAATTATTCCCTATTATTAGTTGTTATGTTGTCACTTTTAAAATATAATAAAGATTAGAGATATATACCCTTTTTCCGTTCACACTTATAAATTGTGTCTTATGGAAAAATATATTGTGTGAGAATTATAGATGGTGGATTAATTTTGTGTAAATTAAATTGAAAGAAATGAGAATTTATGCGTAGAATTCGTTTTCTTCCCCCTTGAGATCATGGAACGGAAAGAGATGACTTTCCTCTTTTGGTGTTCCTTTTCTTTCTCTTTATTCCTACGGCTACGGACGACCAGCAGAAAGAGATTGAGAGAACACGAGGGATTCCTTTTTGCGTTCTGATCGCGAAAGACTAGAAAGAGAATAGCGGAGAAACCCTCTAGGGATCTTTTTTTCATTCGATCGCAGAGAACGAAAGAATTCAACTCGAGAATATTTTCTTTGTTACGCAGAAAATTATTTGCTATCAATTATTCACTGCATTGCTCGAGGGCGAGCGTGGAAAAATTAAGTATTTTTATGCTTCTGAAAAAACTCGTTTGTTGACAAATAATTGCAATAGCAAGAACAGATATATTTTCTTACTTCGAAAGGCTATAATAAATTCAACTGGACAATCCTTCGCAAACGTCATGTAAGTCCACCAAGATATCGCGGAAGAGAATCGTGTTTGAAAATGCGTGAATTGTAAAATGCGAGTGAATTGTACAAGATCTCGTCAAGGTCTCCTTTTTCTCTTTCTGTTACATTGTTGTCGAAACTCATAGTGACGCTTGAAGGTGCGAAGTGAAAGGGAACTTGAATTTTCGAAGATCTATGGCGGCAGCACTTCTTAGCGAGAGAGGCAGTCGCCGTTTCTCAGGAATGAGTCGGCCGAATATTTCAATCTGTATGCGTCCAACCATATATTCCGACGAAAAAGTGGAAAGGAGCGAAGGAACATGAAAGAAGAAAAAAAAGGCAAGAAGAAAACAGCGGCCGTTTGTTTGGTGAACGGACCCGCGAGAAAGAGTCTCACTCGAAACAGGGGAATTCGGCGGGAGAACGTACGGCCAACGCGTTCGCTTTGTAATAACGGGGTGAGCGAAAAAATAAGCGGTCGCGCGCGGAGAAGTGGCGCGGTTTTTCTTTCGTGGCATTCAAGGTCTCCCGCATGCATATCTCACGCCGATTAATTGCGGCTGATTTTTATTTATTGCAAAAGTGCAAGGTGGCGCGCGCCGGTGTGCGTGCGTGGTTAATAGTTATTGGCTCGCCGATATATTCCGCGTGTGGAGAACGGTGCGAGCCACGGACGCGCGTAACTCGCACGCTTGCGCATCAAGCGCACATGCGCGCGAGATGGTAGTCGTAATAATAAATTCTACGTAGCAACGTGACTTATCCGCGCCGCTCGCGGCTAAGTGCGCGCAATGATTGTTAATTGTCGACGCTGATACATGCGCCAGATAGCACAGCACTCCTCGAAGCGCTATGTATATGTATACTCCCATTCCGATTTTTTCTACGACGTCTGCGCTACCGTCCGTGTAAACAATCTGTTGCGTTAATAATAAAAATTCAATGAAAAGAAAAATTATCGATCGTTATTCACTGTTTTTTTATGTACGTCATTGGTTTTATCAGATTGCCCGGATTTATTCGAGCGAAAAAATTAGCAGTATCGTTGATTAACACTGAATAAATGTTTATTTAATCTCGATTGATTTAATCTAATCAAATATGTGGTTATTTTCAAGAATAAGAATTACTTCTATAAGTTTCTGACCTTCGAATACTTCCTTTACGAATGGGGGTAGAATTGCTTTGCGTAACTCGTAAAAGTCCGCAATTATTACTCTCGTTTCGGTCACACTCCCGTAAATACATGCGCTAACGAAGCGCACTGAATCTCTACGTTCATTTGTGAGCCTGTAACAAGCTGCGAAGCTGACATTTAGCTTATCCCTTCATTTTTTCATTATGACCTTTGCCGTGTCTTCGGGTCCTCTCATTTTAATATATTATCACTTTGAGTATCCCCAGGCAATTTCGAAGGAAAGTATGCGTATCCGGTAATCACGCTTTTTTCTTCCAACGTTACAAACAAACACGATTCATTCTTATTAATCTTTTTTTCTTTTGCTGTTTATTGCTTATTTTTAGCGACACGATATTAATCAGTTTTACGCTGCAACGTATTGTTATAATATATTCTTAATCTCACGTGCGAACGCAGCCAATGTAGCCGATGTGGATAGCAATATTTTTGACATACTTTGTACATTGAACATATCTGGGATACGTGTTAATGAAAAACATTAACATCGGAGTTCTCTAACTGACTTTTGTGTCAGCACATTTCGTTTGTAACGTTGCGGTCGCATCTGTTATACGGATAGAACAAACCGCAAGAGGCATTGTGAGTCAATAATCAAAGACAGGATGAATTACAACCTGTCTCGAATACACTGTCATTCGATGACGCGGATTGATTTAATTATATGTGAAATATGCGCGTGGGATTTGCGATGTAAACATATACTCGATCCCATGATTATTCAAGAGATTTTTGAACAGGAATAAATCAGGCTACGGGACGGTAATACGAAAATTCTTCTTTAAATTATATTATCGCACATTTCTCTTCTTTTCATTTTCAGGTAAGGATTCCGTTTTTATTGACATCATTCCGATTGTAATTCCTCAATCAAGTTAATAGTCTGCTAGCATTATACGATATAAATATTTAATGATTTCGTGGAATCTGATGCAGACGTATGCTCTTTAGTCTGCAAGATACTACCAGTCATACATTCATTCAGCCAGTCATAAGATTACCTGAATCTGCGAGTGAGAGGACAATAATGTGCGATAAAGAAAGATTGGTTGGCAAACTGGTCGAGCGGATAGGAGGAAAATTTGAGAAACGTAACAGAAAAGCGTGACTTACCCAGTGCGAAACGACGCTGCGGCAGCGGCGGCGGTGAGTGTCAATTGTTGCGCGGCTGCAGCTGCACCGGCAGCAGCCGGGTCGGCTGCGACGAGCTCCGATAACACGAGTACCGTCGTCGTCGTGGTTGTTGCGGCGCCGCAATTCGGCGAGGTTACGTTGACGGCGTGGCGTACCGTCGGCGGCAGGTCATCCTCGTGCTGCATTGGCTGCAGTCCGGGCAGCTCCGGGTGGTAGTGCAGGTGCAGGGCGGTTGTGGCGGCAGCGGATCTTGGTGTGAGACAGGTCGTCGGTAACAGACCCCTCGTGACATCGGCCGACGGCGGCGACGGTGACGGTGGCGATGGTGGTGGCGGCGGATATTCGACCACTTGCACGCGGTCCGCGTCGTTCTCGTAGATGATCTCTTTGTCGTGGGTATACATGATCGTTTTCTGCCCGTCGTTGTAGATCAGATCGATCATTTTGTGCTCGCCGACGAGCGCCGGGTTGCCCGCAGAAACGGTCGTCGTCTCGGCACCGGGAGTCACGCGGCCGTCAGGATCGTCCGCGGCTGCGGCACGTTGCTGCACGTCGTCCGAATCGTTGCCCTGGATGTGTTGCTGCTGATGCTGGTGATGATGGTGATGGTGATGGTGATGGTGACGATGATGGTGATGATGGTACTTGGGATGAAGCGTATGCACGGCCGGCGGCTCGTGCAGGTCGAGCACGTTTACTGGTTGCATGGTCGTCAGCAGGACCTGCTCGCTCTCATTTTGATTTTGGTTGCTCAGGGAGGAGGATGCCGGCGACACTGGTGCCTCCTGCACCTATAATGTAGATTGATAGGATTATTTGTCGCGACGTATCGCAGTGACTGCAATATCACTATTTCGATTTGTCGAATAGACAGCTTTCATGCATAATCACGATTGTTGAGCGAGATATACCAATGTTCCACATACATTGATCGTATATAACGACTTCAGTGTCACGCCAGATGTATTTACAACGTCTCATATTTTTTATCAGATCAAAATGGAAGAAAATAACGCCATTCGTTACTTCGTGCCTCATAATCGAGAGCGAAGGTATTATGGTCTCATTATATCGAATATTAACGAGATACCTTGATCTTTGCGCGCACAATACCGATCGCGTTTTTTTCTTCTTACCGAAATGGCATGTTCGTTCGTCGGCCGCCGACCGTGTGTGTAGGCTGGACTAAATCATTTACAAGTACAATGCTAACAGAATTAAAACACAGCGCGCGGCCGGTGTTAATTTATTAATCGCATTAACTCGCGGTTTACGACATTGGGATTTATACGCCCGAGCGCGCTCCCGGCGTTCCGGACAACGCCGTACATTGCACAACAGTCTGTAACATTTTCGAATGCTAATAACTCCGCGATAGAAATTATATTAATATCTTCGCGCGCAGTCCGAAGATATTAAACGTTTCGTACCGCCAGACATCCCCTCGTCATAATTAATTGTCCGTACGCTTGTTGCCTGTAATACGCGTGCGCGCCGAGAAATTCTTAGAGCGTATTCAAAGATCAAACGATCATGAGCGATCTAGGTCCACTCGCGGCTCAGCACGAGACGATCGCCATCGCGAGGATGTCGGCCATTTTCGTCGTGATATTCAGGAAGGATTGGCAACGTGCCTCAGCTTTCATCTCCGAGAAGCTGGCAATCCATTCTCGCGCGACATCGGCATTACTTAATTGCCTCTACGAGTATTTTACTTGCCGTGATTTATATTATCCCTCCGAAGATCGCGCGTTACGTGATACGTTTTCACCGAGCTCTCTGAAAGATAGTCACGCGGAAACTGAGCCGCGAATTAAGTTAGCCGCACTGGCAAATTACCAGTTGAATTTCATTCTCTTTCTCCCGAATGAAGATGTTCTTTTCACATATTTATTGTAGATAAGATTCCAATTTTTGAGAGATATTTTCTTTACGCGTCAATATTCAATGAAATTGCAAAATTATTCATGAATTACAGAATCCTTGCGATTCAAAAGTGGAACGGAGGGAAGTCTCTTGAGATTTTACTGAAATTACTAGAAATATATTACTCGTAAAACAGATATTCTACCTGAGTATATTTAATGGTCAGTTACACGGCGACGGCCGCTTTACTGATGCACTTATATCCTAGTATCCCCGAAGTTGGCACGCACGGAAACCCCTGCGACCCGCATGAATAAGAATACAGTACAGTAATGATGTCGTTTGGAATTTCCCACGTGTCGCCGGATTATCGTGCTTTCTAGCTAGTAAGTTATGGCGCGAAGTCTCTCTCTTTCCTTTTCTTTCTCTCTTCTTTCTCTTTTTTTTCTTAGCAAAACCTCCAAGACCTCGAGAGCTGCCCGATGCCACACAGTCACCGCAGCATCATTCGTACGTGACAGCGAGCGACGTGGCAATGCTATTAAGGCTCGTGCATATTTGCAGCAGCCTACAGCCGCAGCGATGGGTTCCGTCAATTAACATAATTAACAATATTATGAATCATCCTCTTAGTGCTCAGATACCTCGTGGAGTAGCGCGTGAATTACGCACGCCGTTAGCCTAAACATAAAAATGTGTTCTTTTCCTCTCTTCCTCTGTCTTCCCGTCTCTTCGGAAAGTATCTTTCTCTTCTCCTTTCCTCATTTTCTACGGTGTGCGCGGGACTTAATCCCGAGTGTCACCGGTTCCTATATTTCCTCACGTTGACCATCGTAAATTTATTCGTTTAATGAATAATCGCGATTAAGCGCGGGGATTAGCGCGATGAAATACAGTTGGTAGGTACGAGTAAAATCAGTTAATGGATGAACGCTAACCTCTGAATAGACCACACGTCTCACAAGCCAAGGTAACAATTGTTTATCTCGCAGTTACGGCTCTCTGGTATACAGCTTTGACAAACTTATTATTAATAACGTTGTAATTTCATGTCTTTTGCCTACTTTTACGTAGAATTGCTCATGATTTTATTTTTTGGTAACCTCTCTTAGCTATAGCGTTATTCGTAACTTTTATCTATACAATTTTAAATTAAACGTGTTGTATTAACATATTAATTCCGATTACGTAATGTCATTACAGATATTGCATAGAGAACTATTATATCTCCGACACAATGCACTTTTATTTAAACATAAATAATTATTATTAAACAGAAAATGTGTGTCATTATCTGTGTTTTATTAATCATTAATATCTAAAATTTTTTTATAATAGTACAATATGCTTTTATCTCTCATTTTATTATTTGTTGTTAATTATTTTTGAAATACCGGATGTTATTTAGAAGCATACAGAAACACGAGGAGCGTTTATAATTCAATTTTATTTTCGTATTTTACTGTGCCAGTAAATTCTTTATAGGCCTTAAAGACAATGCTCATAGACATCAGGCATTGTGTCGTGAGCGTCTAATGGACGAAACGGTCCTGACGTAACGGTAGTCGCGCGGACGTCATAAAAACGTCATGTCGCTGCAAGCGGTTTTGCGGCTTCGCGAATTTCGCGAAGCACGCGTTTCCCCGTAATTCCCCGACGTCGTTAGGAATCTTCTGCAGATTCATTACCTAAAGTTGCCGAGCTACCGAGGCGCTATCCTTGACATCGCACAGCCGCGACACGCTTCATCGGCGGTGTCAGGGGTCCCAGATACACCGGCTGGGGGACATTAATCAGCCCGATCCGCGGCGAGTCGCGACCGCGACACGAACCTCCCGCGGTCGTTACACGACATTAAGTACTCCGCGATGCGAGTACCCAGCCGTGTACCGACTTCATTCGAAATCTAATCCCACGTCAGTCGATGAAATTTATCACGCTCGCACAGCCGGCGGGATCGAACGTAGAGCCGTTCGATGATGATCCGTTGGAACCGGAACCGCGCGCGGATCTATTAGTTTTTATTACCTTTATTCGCGTACTAACAACGGAGGTGTAAATGACAGCGGACTTGTAAGCATAAAAATATCTTTTTTTACGATCGCGGTGTTATTTTGCAACTTATCGCTGTATTTATCAATATTTAATCTGTCATTACACGAATCCGTTGAGCATTTTGTAGCATAGATTAAAATAATTCACCAAAGACGATTTATTTGTTTTAAACCAGATGATTAAGGATAAAGGATATATATATGTGATACTTTCGTTCTATAAGCATTTAGCTTTTTCTTCTTTTCAACCTTCGCTCTGTCTCTCTTGTCCTACAGTCCTACATAGTTTGTAGAGGTTACAAAACATTTTTACAGGATAGACCCTTAATTTCTACCAATGCAGATTACTTTAAATTTATTTTTAATCTAAATTTATCCTCTTTTTCGTAGTTTTAAACGTTAGACAAAGATGAAAAATAAATTAAACTGAGAATAAAGTAAATCTACATTAGTTAAAAATGTATACGTGTCCGAGTTTATTGAACTGTTTGCTGTACATCGCAATCTGGAAGAACAGCGATTTTATACCTACGTGCATTTTTACGATTGTATCGCCCGTTGTCAAGACTTGTCCTTTAATCATAACGAGAAACGCTAGCATTGAATTTATTTCATAGAAACGAGGACGGCCGTTTTTCACGTATCACCCGAACGTTATCCAATCGGGCACAAGACAAACGATCACGATTTCGCGAGTAGATCGAAATGACTACCGCGAATCCTACGGTCGCGCGGCAGCTCGTTTAGGATGCTGCGCGTCCTCTTTACACGCAAGAAGTCCTTCATAATAACAGTTAATTGGCCGGTCGGTCTGCGCTCGTGAGAGTTCGTGTCGGACAGTAGTCCAACGTGTCTGTCGGTCGAATGGCCCGTCCGTCCATGGCTAAAACTCGCGGGCACTCGAACATCTTTCTCGTTTCTTACCCGCCGTAGGCTGCGCGCACATCCCCCTTGCAACGTGCAGTTATTGCCGATCGCGACGTGGTACGCAGCTGCGTGCAACGCGGATGTAGATACGTGGAATCGTTAGGTGCTTTTCTTTCGCGGTACTCTGTACGTGTCTTAGGGGTACGATCTTCGTCCGTAACGGTCGGAATATCCTAGCGATTCGCTTTTTATAATCGTAAATATTATCGCTCGTATTGTATTATCTCTAGCGAGGATTGCCATCATTGCCCGATGTCCATTAGTCTTCGGGCTTGCAATACAATGCGTTTCGTGATTCATTAACCGTATTAACTGAATTAACAAATAAAACTTGAATTTGGATGAATTAAAAATCCAATAAGCGCAAAGATATTTTCCTTCCATAAACGATGACTTGGAAATTTTACTCGGAGCCGTGAACTGCAGATTATGTAGTGTTTTGTGCATACGTCTAGACAACAGCTTGTAAAGCAACTTTTTTTCCATTACTTTATACTGTTAATGCTCTCAATTATAAGAAACGTCACGTAAGAAACGCCAGTCTTAACTCGAGCGCGTTAATTGCAACAAAAATTGCAACGACGTAGTTCCAGTGAAATTTCTCTTGCATTACTGTTTCATCGGGTGCTTGATACAGTACGTTTTATCGCCTTCGGTAATCGTACAATGACGTAGCCCGAATAACATTGCCGCAGCTATATATTTCTGTCTTTTACATAACTAGGTATTAAGTATTTCGCAAACTCCTGAGGATCAAAATATCTTAAGTTTATTAATCTTGCGCGCAGAGCTTATTTAATTAACGTCATCGCTGATTATCACTTATCATCCATTCATCAGGCGCTCCCTTTTTTACCGCGGGTTTGTTTCGCAAGTAACATACTTCGGCGCCCGTCGCGCCGGTGCGCTTATTTTCGATACATTTTTCTTGCACTCTTTCAATCTCGTTTTTGCGATTAGTATGAGTCATTTGAATCGAGAAAAGATTTGCGTGCACGAATTACAGGGACTTTCCTTCTCTCTCTCTTTTTTTTCTTTTGCCTTACCGCCCAATAATGAATCGGTTAACGAAAAAGTTAATGAAGATACAAAATGACCAGTCGCTCGGAATTCTATTAAAGAGCCTTTACTTCTTATCTCTATAATGAACAGCGTGATCATCGACGAAGGTTCCCTTCGTTTGACCATCAGGTACGAGAAATCTGAAGAGTCATCACCGCGCCCAACGAATCTCTTCCTTCGTTCAGTCCGCAGGTAGATAGGTAGATTCCGTCATATAATATATATACATGTATACGAAGAAATGGAGGGACGATCATGTATCGTTCATTTCTTCTACGAATGGGAATGTCGAAGTCTCGCAGCGACATCGGCGCGTACACATCCACAATAACGGAAAACAGATGCGGCCATCCACGTCCCGACGTAGAAGCGCACGTCTCTTTTTCGATCCGGAAGCGCGATAATATTTACACGGCTACTTGAACACCCGGTATGCTTGTGCACTTGCGATGCTTGTCGTAAACAGATTTAACCGCATACTAAAAGGCGCCAGGCGCAAGTGCGAAACGGCTCGTCCTTAATTTCGTCTTTCCACGAGATTTATGCGCGCATATACACACGCAACGCTTAAGGAGAGCAAAATGCAAACGACTTTTTTATTAATCTTCATATACGTTCGCCGTATGGTATCTTAAGTCCTCGTGATTTTCCTCACGTAAAACTGTTTAAAACGTTTATCTTGTTGCAAAAAAATTTTGGTCTGACTTTTAGTATTATTGGCACATTATTGGCACAATAACAATGTTACACAAATCATTGCACGACTATCTTTTTCGTTTTTATAATTATCTTATTGGAAGAAAGAAGAAGAAAGGAATAAGTTCTGTTTTATTGATCAATTTTTAAGTTGCTGTGTCGTTAGTCGTCGACTTCATACCCTTCTTATAGTCGGGTAAAACAAAGTCGAGAAGCTGGAAGTTCTTTAATATATTCAATTCGCGTTATGAAGGCCGCGGCATTATCCGCCGCGAATCGTGCGCAATAAGGACCAAAATGGGCCCATAATGTGCCCGCGGGGGTTTTAGCCATAACTAGTCGAGCTATTAAGATTCTTGGAGAACGATTTACGCGCCATGCTTCTGATTGTAGATCGCGAGTAACGGGGTTGATCAATGCATTTCACTTTCGAATGACGGATGCTCTTTGAAGCTACAAATACCCGAAGCTACCCGTGGCGATTTGAATTGAATTTTCATGAAAGCGCACATGCTCTTCTGCAATCGAAAGTTGTCTTATTGTCGGAAATGAGTTTGCAAAAAGAACTAGCGAATTTCTTGAACAATTGTTCAACAGATTTCTATTATATTATGTTGTCAATAAAACGACGGATGTAAAAATCTTAGTCACTTAATACATATAATAATAAATAATAAAGTGAATAAAATATAAATATAATACTCAATATTTAGCATTATTTTTTTAGGAAAAATTTCTTTTTTCTTAAAAAAAATTTTTTTTAAACTTTGAATTGAATTCTAAAAATAATTATTTTTGCATTATTTTCAAGACATTTTGTATTTTTGTTTAATATCCGCTTTTAAACATGAAATCGTAAATCTCAAAGACGGTTCTGTGGAAATATTTTTTGACCGTTAGTAATCCTGTGGTCCACTATCCTCATTATTTCGCAACGGGGTGCTTTCGAGAACGAAGGAAAGTGAAAGATGAGTCAGAGAACAATAAGCGAGACAAAAGGTTGAAGGGTGAGTTTTAGAAAGAAAAAAGGAAAAGATCAAACGATAATTTATGTAGTGAATTATGTCTGTTATTATGTCACATTATTGTCTCGGCTGTGAAATGGACTTGTCTACAATACGTGAAATCGATAACAATAACCTTATTTCTTTACCTTATCTTAATCTTTATCTTTCGGTGTAAAGAACTTAAAGTATAGGCGTAAACTTTAAAATACTTGTAGCATTGACCGATTGCGCTCCGAGCATAAGGCCGAGACACAAAAGCACAGGCAACAGTTTCCAACTTATGGACAACCGTGTATGGACTCATAGTGAAAAATATAGGAATAAGGAACAGGCAACTGGGATAGAATTTTCGTTATGGAAATAGAAATAGAAAAAATAGGGAAAAAAACAGAATAGAAATAGAGAGATGTTTAGTCTCTCCATTTACGTCGTTAAAAATAAATATTAGTCATAAAAATTTTAAATTTTCTACAGATTTTTAATTGCCGACTATTTGGACTAACTAATTTAATTTTTGTGAGATTGTCTGATTTTAATTTGCCCTTATATTAAGCTTACACTATTGCTTTAAGGAGATATTCTCATAATCAACATTTTCATTTAATGGTACATAGATGTATGCAAAAATATACAACGCTAAGTTTTATTATTCGAAAATGGGAATTTGTAACTGACCGGAGACAGAGTGCAGGGTGCATTATCGGCCTCGTCAGTGCACGTCGACATTCTCCGGCGCCGTCTTCTGTTTTTTCTTATCTCTCCTCGTGTTAAATCCGCTTAAAATGCGTGTGGTCAGCTAAGTTCTCGTTGACTTAGGAATTACAGTTCTCTTTGATAGTGAAACCCTTCAGCCTGATCTAGTCTTCGACTAGATGTCTACGGTTATGTAAATATTTAGGCATCAAGTATTATATCACAGGTCGCTGAGGGTCTTATGGCACGTTGTTTGAAGAAGAGCGGGTGGTAAAAACCTGTAAGAAAAAAAGACACTTGAGGGGGTAGCAACATCATTATTCATCTTCAACACAAAAATAATTTATAGTTATTGATGACTCGTTACAAATAGACTTTCGTCTATTCGTCTTATCGCGAGTAATACACGCTCGTGTGCATTTAACGAGCATGAAGAACGAGATGAACCGGCAATCGGCGACTATTAGGGGAAATGCAAGTGTAAACAGGTAAACATTATGTCTTCTTCGCAAGTAGAACCGGAGAATCCGCGTATCGGTTTCGCCACGTGCCTCGCAGGAGACGGAGAGGACATGCACTCCCGCGACCGGGAAACCGGAACCCGCGCGCGAATAAGCGAGCAGGTTCGGCGTTATTCACTTATCGCCGGGCAAGGATCCGCGCGAATGTCGGTCAACCAGTCTGACACCGCGAATTCTACATCCTCGCGCGCAGTCTCGTCCAGGTGGATGGTTAGCAAAACCAGTCGGTTTGCTCTTCTCTCCGACTCGCCCATCTGCTCCTACTACTACGGTGGAGTAAGCGCGTGTGGAGGAGGGCGCGCGCGTAAAACTGGAATTCAGCTCGCGGGCACCGCTCTGACGGATAGACAGGTATAATAATAGACGTAACGAGGAAGCCGAACCATCGAGAGTGAACACACAGGACGGTGCCGGTTCTCACCATCTTTCTCTCTCGTTCGTTCTGTCTTTTTCTCTTTCTTGGACCGCGCGTCGTCAATAACGGAGATGCGGTGATGTTCGCGAGAAAGGAACAAGACTGGTTGTTAGAAAGAGAGAGAGAGAGGAACAGAGATACGTCGAAGAGGGTGGCGGCGGGAAGTAGGTAGGTAGGTATCTACTTACTACGCGGAAGAAGGAGATTGGGGCGACCAGAGAGAAGGAGTAGGTACGCACGGGGCCGGTATACAACCGCGAACCGGAGACGAGAAGCCAGAGAAGCAGGTTCAGAGGAGCCGGTCTAACCTGATTCTCAAAGGGAACCCTGCATCAGATTGGACCCACCACCGTGGGTCCGTTTGTATTTCAAGTACCTGTACGCCCTCGCCTCGCGTCAGTGGACGATGCCTCCGTAGAACGGAGGACTCCGTCGAGTCGTACAAAGAGGAGGAAGCGTTTTCCTCCGTCGCGCGAAGACGATGTGTCTATCAGCGGCCAGACGCTTCGATCGTGCGTTGCACCTGCCGCCAATAGATCCTAGACCCTGCCATCGCGGCGGTGTTGCAGTCGCGGCGACCGCGATCGGCCGGTTAGAATCATCCATAGCGCGCAGCTGCAACGGCAGATTGCCGTTAAGTGCATCGAGAGTGAATTTCTAGAGATATCTAGTGAGAGTTTCAGGTGATTCCCTTTGAGTACGGTATAGACGTCGATCCTCGGATCCTTGAATGGAACTTAATATACGAAAAGTTTTTTTTTATCTGTGGCACGTAAGAAACCGACTAATAACGTATTGTAATGCTTTAAAACTACTATTTGTTGTCCGAACACGTATAACTCTACTTTCTCATTTTGAACTAACTTTGTATTAACCTTTGAACGGATGATTAATGGAATAGTGAAATATGGACTTTGAAGAATAGAGAAGTTGTGTGCATTTTTTTAAAATTCAACGATTCGTAAGGTATTTGTCTTAGATAAAACGATTAGAGCGTGAAGAAAAATGATGCAATACCAACAATTCACACACACACACACACACACACACACACAGAGCCAGACACACAGACGTAGATACACACACACACACACACACACACACACACACACACACACACACACCACACCACATGTTATTTTCATATAACACTAAAGAGAAATGATAAAGAAAATAACTGCAATTCTGATTCTATTTGTGGTCCTAACTTATTGTTAGTTTATGTTTTAAACTCGAGTACAAGGATGAAACAAAACGAAATTGTATTATAAAAATCATTTATCAATAAATCTTTCTATTTGTTGAATAACAGCATAATCGCTTGTACAATTCTGTAAATATATCCATGTTTACTCTTACACATTTCTGAAATACCTTCGGTAAAAAATTTATTACCTAGGAATTCTTTCTAATGAACTATCTTTCTAATGGACATTAGCGTGTGTCGCAATACTGTAAAAAGTAAAACATGTTAAAACATCAACATGTTGAAATGTTGATAAGCGATACACGATTGTAAATAAATCAAAGAGAAGATACGAAGCATTTTACCGGCAAGTTATCGTGTGACAAAACCTCATGCTTCGCATTCACTGTTCAGTGGTAGGCCACCTGCGCATCACCTGTGCGTCATCGCGCAGGTAGCCTCCAGCTATTGACGAAGACACGCGCTACAGTAAGGCCTAGGCTATCGTAATAAAACGAATGACGAAGACAATACTTACTTGTTGGGATCGTATTAGGGAAGGAGAAGTGTCGTTGAGCGGTACAGCAGCTGACGCAATCAAAACGCTGATCCGGTGGTTGCTTTACCGGCGAGATGAATTATCACACGTGCATGTGTACGAGGGGAAACAAGAGGGGGAGGTGGAGTAGGTGGTAGAAGTCACGAAGGGGGCTAGTGGGGTGGTGGGGTGATAGAGGGGGGAGATGGGGACCAACTACAAACTACTAAGTGTCCCTCCTATGTTCTGGATCACATCTCAACGGATGATAGTGTCACCATCTTCTCCCTAGACCGAGGCGTCCGTCGTTTTGGCGAATACGTCGGTACTACTCTTTTCCTTTGGAAACCCCCACTTTTCGCTTGGTTCTCGTTTTTCACCGGTGAAGCTACTAATTCTGCGAAATATCTCGGTAAGAAGCTCTACATTGAATGCGTCGTCTGTTCACCTGATGTCACAATCTGATTCACTACGCGCACGTTGACATTTCTCCGAGTCTCGAATGTCACATTCGGCACAGTTTACACTCGTTTCTTCGACCGCACCGCTTCGATTATGTGCGAATTTGTTCGTTAAGGTCCTACTGGACTTGTCCGTATCCTGTTTATACTTTCAATCACATAATCGCGCACCGGTTTGACACACACGCACGCGCGCGACAACGGCGACGACGACGACGACACACGTTACCGTCGCATATAATCACTGAACCTTTACACTCAAATTAGCAAACTAAGCTATACATAAGATCTTCCCGGAATTTGAAGGTTTTTGATAAATGAGACTAGGATTCACTAACTCAGCCCGAAGCAACAGGTAATATTTTAACAGTCCAAACTTTTGTCTGGACCACGAAACTCAGCAGCTCCACGGTGCTCTCTCGGATCGTTCTTTCGCTTCTCAGATACGGCAATATGGCGTCGCCGCCGCCGCCTCCCAGCATCACGCTCTTAGCTCCGTGCTTCGGATTCCCCCCCTCCCTTCCATTCGCGTCTCACACACGCTCGCGCGTCTCTCTACCTCCTGCCCTCCTCCTGCGTATCTTTCTCTCTCCCACTCACTTCCATTCGCATGTTTTCTACGGCCTCTCAGCCTCCCTCGCTCCAAAGCCTCGTCCTCCTCTCCTCACTCTCGCTCTTCCGTTTACCTGCGTACCGCACACCTTCCCTTCGAGACTATCTCCCTTCGGCGTTTGCATTTTTTTATTTGTCTTTCTCTTTCTTCCGTTTATCGTTTCTTTTGCCCTCCCACTTCTGATGGAGAAAGAGAGAAAGATGAAGAGAATGGTGGAGGACCCTCAAGCTCCTCTGAGCCATCGCTCCTCTCTCCTTCACTCCCGAGAGGGACGGTGAGAGTGGTCGCTGTGAGACGATCGCAAGGTACAAGTGGATAAGAGACACCGCTAAGAAAGAGAGACAGACGGATAGCCAGGCGCAGGTAGGAGAGGCGCGGCAGTGGGGTTGGTGCGCAGGTAGCCAACACGACAAGGACGGTCTTATGCATCTCGTCCGAGTGTAACCAAGATGAACGCTCCATCATCTCGCGACGAGTTGCACAGATACAAACAGAAGAATCATCAACAAGGCGGGATTCTGGCCACCCGGCATTATCGTGTTTCTACAGTCATCTTTCTCTTTCTCTCTAACGCACGTCGCTTCTTCATCTCCTTTCCTCCGTTCAATAATCTGAGAGAGATATCTGACGAGAGTTTGCTGCAGGAGAAACGCAGACGATCGCGATGTACGCACACGTGCATTATCATTTCTCTCCCCGTTCAGCTCCATCGTCTTTCTGGCTGTCTCTTTCTTTTCCCCTCTTTCTCCCTGCCTCCTCTTTTTTTCTCTCTTTTTCTTTTCCGTTCTCTCGCTAGTTCCAGCTTCGAGCCGTCTTGCTAGCTTGAGAAGGATACACGCGGTTGAAGATCCTCAAGCGGGACGAAGATGACCATGCAGACGTACGTTATCGCCGGCGTCTCGGCGTCCTTCTTACTTTAGATTTCATTTTCATAGCTCCGTCTCGTTCCGGCTTTACTACCTTGAGAAGGGTAGCCGCGGAGAAGATAGGAACGAGAAGGAGGACACGCACACATATAAGATTATCTGAGCTCTGGTTCCTCCTACTATCTCTTCTCTCTTTCCCTTCTCGTTTCGATTTTATAACGCTCGCTCTTTATCTTGCCACCTTGAGAAGGATATCCACATACCAAACCGAAAGGGATATCTTATAGAAGGACGTAAAGTCATCCCGCCGAATGTACGCGCTAAATAAGCATCGGCCGAATGATGGCTATCATCAGATGGAAAGGCATCTTAGATACATATATCTGTCTAAATTTTTATATTTTGCAATAATAACTTTTTTTTACTCGGCCTATCTATTACTACGCGCACTATAAAGAAAGGCCTCTACCTGAAACTATCCGTCTTAAATTATCGAGACATCTTCCCGAGTCATCGCAAGACGCGCATACGCACACATCGAACTCTTTCCTCTTATCTTTCTCGCCGGAATGAACGTGGTGAACATGATGAACGAAAGAGAGAGAAAGAGATGAAAAAAGAAAAAGAGCTTCTTCTTTATGAAGAAGAGAGCCCTATCGTCTCGTCTCTTTCTCCTTCCTACCGCCATTGCGAGAAAGATATTCACGAGGCCGATGGTGGAACGGAGAAAGAACAGAAGTACGTTCATATATAATATGTACGTCCGATTGATTCTCTCTTATGGGGACATGCGGTAAGAGACGTCTATGCTGGATGCCAGATGCCGAAGAGAGCGAAGCTGCTGCTGGTGCTGCTGGCGTAGTCGCACGAACGGAGATGGACTCGGGATCGAAAGAGCGAGAGATACGAGGCGGGAATGTTGTGGAGGAAGGGAGGTTGGAAGAGGAGGACGCGTGCGTGAGACGAAGAGAAGGAAAGATATATATATATATATATATATTATATGCATGTGTGTGTATATATATATATAAAGTGTATATATATATGTATATATATATATAAAGAGGGGGAGAGGAGGAGGAAAAAGAGAGAAGCCGTATGAGCGACGAAGAGAACGGGCGTTGGCTACGCGCATGAAGAGAGATTAAAAGGAGAAAAAGAAGAAGATGGAATTAAAAGAGGAAAAAAAGGGGGGAGTCAGGGAGTCATAGGGAGGGAGAGAAAGAGGCAGGAGGGAGGAACACGAGGAGGGAGAGAGAGAGAGAGAGCCTCGTGAAAAATGGGCACCCAGCGAGAGAGGACAGCCTCAGGCTACGTCGCATGATGCGACCCTGTTCAGGGAGGGATTCGTTCTTCGTTCGTGGACTCCGAACGCACCGCGTGCGTGGATCCGATGAATTCGACGTTTAATCGCTCGTAGCCCGAGCGTTTTCCTCCGGACGAGAATCTCGAGAAAGATACGAGGCGCGCGGTCTGAACCGATTTGAATTCTTCGGATTGCACCGACCCTTTTCTTCAGAGATAGCCCGAATGATAGTCTGCCACGCTTTCTGTGGCGGATAAAGATAATTCGAACTCGCGCGTCTCTTTCCGTGGGAATCGTCACGGTCGCCGCACGCTGGTGCGTCAGCGTGGGTGGGTTGTGCACACACTTGCGTAGGTGGATCGAGTAGTAAAGTAAAAGAGGAGGAGGGAGAAACAACGATCTCTGAGAAGGGTGGAATCCTGCGCGCGCGCGGGTTGATGTGAGATATTTCTCATCTCTCATTTCTTAGCCTCATTTTCGCGGTCCACAGCGAATTAGGTGCGAATTAGTATCGCGCATCGGCGAACGCGCGAGCAGAAATAACTCTGAATTAATCTTTCACATCGTCCTCGTGCTATTGACGAGGAATGGGTCCCGGACGAGCGCGCGTTATGTGGCTTTCTAACGTCGTGAAAGCAGATCGAAGTCCGATCCTCGCCGAGAAAATCCCTCTCTATTCGTCGTATCTATCGACGCGCGCGCGTAGTCGTAAAGTCGCCTTCCGCGCCCACCTTTCCGTCGTATATCTCTCACACTGACGGGAAACGCGCTCACCGGCCACATGCAGATTGTAAAGCGTGTCGGAAAAATGTGCGAGGAAGTGTTCATAATTCAATTCGATCAAAGACAAAGTTTTACTTTTAGAGCAACACTATAGAGTGGGTATAGAATGAGTTCGGTATTTTTTCTTAACACTAGATCACCGCCACGCTTTGACCTATTTTAATAAAATATTATATAAAGTTTTTGCTTTCGCAGAGGCTTCTTTCAAATATCAAAGTTTATTAAATGCATATATTATTTCGTCAACACAATCTAATAAATTAAAAAAAAAGATATCTTTCCACAATTTATTATAAATATATTTTTCGCAAGAGAGAAAACTGCCGCGGGTATTCGAGAAGGGGTTAAAGTTGCGTGCGGTGAAATGTGCAATGTGAATACATTATGTGCTCGTTTCAGCAGAAGCATTCACGGACGATTCTGTCGTAGGTCGCGTCACCCGTAATTACGCACATCCCTCTGAATACCCGCCGACATGTTATTATCGGCGAAATGCGCGTTCTCCTTGGCAAAACGCTCATTTGTCACGTGTGCTGAGATGGAAGGGGTGAAAGGCGCGAAAATCATGATCGGTTTATTTTAGTCTTATCGCATTCTCGCTTCTTCGATGTGAGCGAAATAAAAACCTCCGATTTTTGCTCGGATCTCTGGATCTCGCTTTGTCCTTGTATTTCTGACAACGTACTTCCTTTTTGTCATAAATGATTCTTGTGAAATAGAATAATTCGTAAGATAGAATAGCTTCGAAAAGATAATAGCTAATTTACAAAGAATGGATCTATTGTACGGAGCTTAAATAAATTTCAAGGAATCTTATTGTTTTATGATTTCAGACTTATGTCGCACTTGGTGACGTTACGTAACGCGATGTCTTATATTGATAAATGGTTCCTAACAGATTCATTTTGCATACTTAGCAAAAATATTCTAAAGCGTATTCTAGTTTCTTTTTTTACATAATTATTGTTGAATAAAATATAAGATTTTAGATTTCTCTTTTCACAGTTATATAAAAAGATTACACTTAGACAATAAAAAATAGTTTTACTCTTCATTTTACATGTATTATATACCTCGTTAAATATAATAGAGAACAAAATACCCATATAAATTAATAATTTCAAACCATTAATACATAAACAAGATTTTTGTAAAGAATTTAACATCGATAAATTAGTAATGGCTGAGGATCTATTGACACTTGATTTTATTCATAAGATATTTTCAATCTGCGTGGCTCACTTTGAAACTAAGCTCCAAGCTTCATTCACGAAGAACAATTTATCTAACATTTTACTATCACTGTCATTACACGTAAGACATCGTTTTAACTAAATTAAAGCAAAGATCTCGACGAGTCTCTAACTGAGATTAACTTCTGCGTTGAATGCGATCATTGAAGTCTCCGAGCGAGATTCGACGTAATTGCAGCGCGACGCCTTGTGCGGGCGTTGAAGTCTCCAGTGCCTCGTTTTTAAGCGGCTCGTAAGCGTGCATAATAGTTCTCAACTGGTTCGCCCGAGATTCATTCAGAGAAACATCAATGTTGCATCTATTCACGCACACGTACTTACGCGTATGTGTATACACGTGCGCGCGTATAGATCGTCACTACCTGTTCGCGCCGAGAGACCGGTCAGCTCTTGCCGGTTACGTCTCACCAAAGCAAATACCGGTGTGTTTACGTCTGGATATAAAAATGCAGCGAGGCGAACGAAAGAAGCGGCCGCGACATCTGTGTGTGTATGTACATATGTATGTAATGAGATTGATTTCTGGATACGATTTATCGAGATAATTTTGTATAAAAATATTCTTATCATTTCTGTTTCTTTTTCCCATTTTTATTGCAGCGTTTTAAACACAGCGTGATGTTCTTAGTTAATCTCTTATCATTATATATATATACATATATATATATATATGTATAATAGTAGTGTGCTCTTCTCATTCTTGGATAAACCGTTTAGTTTGAAGGAATGTCGTGAAAAAAAGGATCTGCAAAGATACGGAGTACTTAGTTACTTTATGATATATATAATCCACTTTGCGGGCGAAGCAGAATTTTCGCTCAACATCAAGAAGTGATAATTTAAAATACCTGGCTCTGGTCGGAAAGTTCTGCCCGGTTATCTAATGCTAATTAAACATCAATGCAAAAAATAAATCTGATTTATCCTGTCGATAATTATATTCCAGCGACCGGCTCGCAAATCGACGTTTCTTACGCTCGCTCGCGCGTTCATATCGCGACATAAAAGAACTCTGTGCACGAGAGATTGGCGGCAGGAAGCGCAGCAATGGCGCTCGTGATAACGGTATCGAAAGTGTTACGCATACGGGCATAAGCAGCCGGGCTCGTACATTCGCGAGGTTATCGGTGGTTAAATGTGCATTTCGACGACATGTCGCGCTTGATTCGCGTTATTAGGCCTGGTGGCTTAGGCCGATTTCACACGGGTGAATTTGCCACAATGAAATTGATTGTTCTTCCGTAAATGAAATTTGGCCACGAATAAAAATATATAAGTGTAATAAATAAAATAATGCTCATAAATTTGTAGTCATAACTTTTTCGACGTCTTCGAGTCCCATTATATTAAGACTATCAATATAAATTGCTTTTTTACAAAAATCCTTCTTGTAGAGATTCGATTTATTAGTTTACATGATTTGCTTTATTATTTTTCATTGCACAATATCAAATGACTATTAATTCATGTCTTTTAATGCTAACAATTAATCTTCTTCGAGTGATCCAGTATCTGCAACTGTAATTGCATGATCTAAAGTTCTTCTGTGCGAAAGTGGCTTTACGCTACAGTAGAGCCGAGCGTAGAAACATATGTGTTTAGAGCTCCTCTCTAATTTATCGTAACGCCACTAATCAGTCGTCGTGGAAGATTTACTCTCGCGAAATATCGGCGTTGCACGTATCTCCGCGCAAAACTGTACGCCATTGAAGTGGCGTTTATCGCTCGGTACGTCGTTACGGAAGCTCCGT
Source organism: Crematogaster levior (assembly GCA_901521435.1). NCBI lineage: Eukaryota > Metazoa > Arthropoda > Insecta > Hymenoptera > Formicidae > Crematogaster > Crematogaster levior. The sequence continues at coordinate 525,785 of CABEGB010000670.1, read as the reverse complement.
AATGATTACGCGCGAACCAATGTCTGCGTCTACTGCGTACAAAGATAATAATTGCCTAGCGTGGACAATAAGTTGATCATCGGAATGACCAAACGCTCTTCGTGCTCTCGGCTACTGTGTTGCAAGAATTCGTCGTTTAAACTTTTACGAGATCATACAACTTATTGTTTGAATGCAAAAATTAATTTCGTCAGTTTCTAATGAAATTTGTTTAATTTTTCTAATAATAAATACTGAACATAATTCCGTTAAATATTATTTTTCTAAAAGTATATAGTTGAAATATTTTTGAAGAAAAGAAATATGTTTGAAGTAAATGAAGAGAATGAATATATTACAGTGGTATAAAAAAAACATAAAAAAAGTAAAAGAATTTTTCGATGTATATATTTTGCATTTTGCATTCTTTCGGATGAAATCTTCTCTCTCTTGATGTTCTTTCTTATACTTCCGACCTTGAGATGTTTGATGCCCGAATGAATTGCCACATTGAATGTACGATCAACGACTTCGTTAATGGTGCACTGTTGTCGTGCGACTAAGCGACTACGTAATAACATGAGAACACGACGAGAGGCACGATAAATTTCGTCAGCCATTGCGCAACTGTGAAACTGCGTTTAAGATGCGCGTAATTAACATTAATGTCGCTTGTTTTCGTTCTCGGTTAAACATTCTTATCTTAATATTCATCTGCGTATCTCTAATTCTCTTGTGGGAGAAAGAGTATCGAGAAATAGTTAAATTTGTAATGCAAGGCTTAGCTACATTTTTGTAATATTGTGTAACTCGTATATATTAATATTTACATTATTTTAGAGAAGAATTTCAATCTTAAAATATGATTAATGTTAATTGAATTTTATGTAAATTCTGTATGAATATTCGAGTCCGATTCGTGGTGGTAACAGTTTATCACAATGATCACTGTTTTTTTTATTTACATTCATCTACTGCATTGTGTTACTTGTAAAAGTGAAATACATGAAATTGTTAGATTTGAAACGCAGAGATATCGTAATGATACTCATGTTAAGAACTGGTCTGGTAGAAATCGATGAGCCATCCATAGCGTGCAAACGAGACACTGACAAAACGAGTCCAAATCTGAATTACCGAATCGAGTCACGATTAATGGACGCAATTAGTCTCAGCGCGAAAACAACTCGTTGTGCCAACAAGTGGAAGGTGGATCGGCGAAATCAGGTTGTCGAGAGGATCCCGCTGAACCAGAAAAAGAACTTTCTTCGACCGACGTTTACACATATACACGCACAGACACATACACGTACCAACACATCCATTAATCGCGTATATCTTTCTTAAACGCATGCAACACAATTAACTGCGTAAAAGTGCACTTAAAGTGGTTATTAATTTAATCGCTCTTATGCGTAATGCGCCGTGAGAAAACTAATCTGTTTAACCTTTGGATTATTGGGCGAATGAGATCTATATTTATATTTTGAAAAATGTATAAGTTTTATTATTATCAAATTTTTATTTTATTTGACACACTTTTGATCTCGAAGAAGAAATCAAAGTTTCTCGCTTCTAGAAATTCTTAATGGCTTTTTCTTACCGATTTTACTGTTCGATTTTATTGTAGATCTAAAGTAATTTCACGATACACCGATAATGGATAATTGTCACTTGAGTCGCGTTGAGAAACCCGAACGTGGAATTTTACCGTCTCGTCGAGACATCGATCGCGTAGGAAATTAAGTCGCCCTTGCGTGTAACGGTACCTGTAAAATCGCGCGGATACCCAACGGGTGTTCTTACACCGCTACACCCGACATCGCCGCTTCCATAAGCCGACGAAATTGCAGCATGATCTCGGGCCGTTAACTTTTCGCAAGAACGGAAAACAGTTACCCCGTTCAGACATGCGTCCGGTGTGTCTTGCGTTCCAGAGGGCGAGGAGGAGAGAATAAGGAGGGCGTTTCATTGACTCCAGCAGCGTACGGTTTAATGGTCACGACGAAACGAGATAGCTGTACAACTGCGCGTCGCAATTCGCGAGAGTTTTTCCTTGGAACAACGACGACGTGGCAGACCCGATTGATTTCGTTAACTAGTCGCTTTCGTGGCGTAATTGGCTGAATCGTTCTTTGAAAAAGACGTGCGATGACGTTTCAGGGAGATTTGTATAAGAAATACAAATACCTTTTCGATCGGTACATCCGCTCGGACAAATCGTCGAATACATGATCCTTAATAATGTAAAAATTACAATTAAAAGGTAACGATAACACACAACGAAATGTATCGCTTATTTTAAAAGCACGTAAGTTTTGTAAGTGAGAATATTGTAAGTGAGAATATTGTGAGTTAAAAATTTGATAATAATAAAGCTTCTACATTTTTCGAAATATAAATATAGATCTCATTCGCCCAATAATCCGAAAGTTAAACAGATTAGTTTTCTCACGGCGCATTACGCACAAGGTTATTAAATTAATAACCTCTTTAAACGCACTTTTACGCAGTTAAAGTAAGTAAGAATGTTATAAATTTAGAAGAAATATTTGGATTTATAAAACGATAAGTCAAGAAAACAAATAATACTGATTTGAAAAATTAAGATTACTAACAGACACTCAAACAGTTCAGGTTGGTAAGAACACTCGATCGAGTCTGAGACTTCTTGTTTGAAAAATAAAACAAAAGGTATAAAGAAGATAGCAAGTTTCGACGTGCCATCAACTAATCGATGAAGAAATATAAATAAATATTAATGAAAATTTGTCTTTGTTTTAGTGTCTTAGCGGAAACAAAAACAAAATGAATATAAACATTACAATAAGCATCGGAAAAAACCGTGATTTTATAAGTTTGGAACATATTGATATAAATTATTATAATTAATGTATTGATTACAATGAATACTGAGCAAATTTTTCGAAATTAATGCTAATTAAGTAGGAAAATTTTATTCTATGTTTAAATGTGACTTTCATCTCATTATTATTTTTATTTTTGTATATTATTACAACAAAGGAAGTTAATATTATTCTCAATCTAAATCTTTATAAACTAGATTTATAAGTTCCATTAAAATAATTGTTTGTTTAATAAATATGACATTGCGTTACACTTCTTGAAGGATCGACGCACTACATATGATAATTTGAAGCATCCACGAAATATGTCATACGATAAAATGTCATTCCACTAATGGCTTAATTTGATAATTTGAACTGAATTAAATTGTATTTACTCGTCACTGTTGCGGGAATTATCGTGCATAATTTAAACGAGTTTTTTTAACCAGTCAATTGCTTATCAACTTCCCATCGAATATGATGCTACGTAACTTCTAGCGTAATTACCGTCTCGAGTTAATGGATAAGCATAAAGCACAAGTCCATATCCGGAATTACATGCATGCCAATATATCCCCCCTGATTAGATTGAGAATCGTGTTCATTTGGAGAGCCACGGTTAGGTCGCGGATTCGTAAAAATTACCAAGGGGCGGCACAAATTTGCATCCTTTTCGTTAGAGTATCCTGGTATGCATGATCCGAAAGAAAGAGCGAGAGAAAAGTTCTGACGTGTGACCAATGAACGCTTACAGTAAAACGACACTAGGATACATGGTGTTGTGAATACTCGTGTGTGTGTGCGTATGCTGTACTGGGCCTATATACACATGATTCGTGAACGTTGGGTCTGACCAGCAGCCATCGTGGGTCGGGGAGAACAGCCATTGGGGGGGCCCGCCATCAAGGATCCACGAAGCATAATTTGGAGATTGTTCGTGGCCGCCGTTGTGTCTGATGTTACATTCTACGAATTATCTAACTACTATTCTCAAATAAAAATTTTATATCGGGTATTTGTATATCATAGGCGTGTGCAATAAACGCTGAATACTTTCTCAAAATTTACTTACTGCCATTTAGAAGTAATTTCCTTTTTATCTAAATTTAGTTAAACGTTGTTGTTTCCGACACTGTTTAAAGTCTTAATAAATATTTCACTAGTTGAATTTTAAATAAAAATTCTGTGTTAAAGCATATCACTGGAAATTAATTGAAGAAAAAGATCTTAACTATTCCTTTGTTGTATCTAATTATTTCTGATATTTAATTTCTCAAAATTTTTTTGTTTCTGAATTTACGACAAGAAGATGTTTTCAAACGTTTTATACATTGACTTTCTCCATAATAACGATCTATTCGGTTTTCAATTATTACATAAGGGAAATACGATATAAAGTAAATAAGCATGCATCAAAGTATACTTAAGCTTACTTAAGAAATCGATGCGTATTAATCACAGTCTCAGTTTATTTGCTCTATTCGACGGTCGTCATATCTCCACTTCTACCTAAGAATGCTAAAAGTTCACCGCTGCTTTTATGCCCGGCTGCACATGCATTATTTATCTCGTCTCTCATTATAAAATCATGGAACGAAGAGAGAAAAAAAGAGAGAAGCTTACGATGGAGGGCGTCATTTATTTCTCGGTCGTTGATAAGTTTCGCCCGAGGATTTTCGCACGATTAGAAACTCGCGGTGGCAGCGCGAACGGAACGCGAACTGCGGTTCCATCATCTTTTGATACGTGGTCATTAGAGATCTGTTAAGATGTCGTCGTTTAGCGATCTTTTATTATGCATAGCTCAATTATGATAGGAGGAAAAAGGCTAACCGGTGCGCGACTGGCAATTGCCTCTCCTATCGGCTTTACATATTGTCCAACGATGCGTGGATAAGCGTAAGAGATAATTTATCATTAGGCGTTACGCAATTAACGTTGATTGCGCATCTCCTAGAGACCGTACTCATGTAAGCGCGCGGAAAAACTTGAATCCCCGAGCGAGTTTGTGAAGGTATATTAATTACTTCGCGATTACGCAATAATGCGACAGTGCTCCGTGCGGTCGCGGTAATTAAGAGCGAAATAAAAACATTTGTTAGAGACTTCCCTCTCCCCTGCGCGTTAATTACGTTGCGCGGACACACGCGGAATACGCGTGTAAGTTGCGCGGCTTACCTAAGAGCCGAAATGTATTACGCTCTTAAATATTCCCTCGCTACATTAAGGTCATCGAATCATGCGTGCGGCGAGCGATCGTGTTATTCAGCGGCGTGATTCAGCAACGGAGAAAAATTGGTATTTTACTCTTGTGCATTACGCGAAATCTGATATCTCGCTACTATGTATTTAATTCCGAACAGCTGAATCAATCTTAATTAGTTGTCCTAACTAATCTTAGAAACCTGTTAAGTGTGTTCGTAATCTGATCCTGAAAAATGTGCGTGTAAAGTCTACTTGAACAAATCGCTACATTATGTAATCCGGAATTATACGACTGCGTGCTCTATTCTTTTAAGGTACTTTTGTGAAAATTAGACAAATGTAAAATACGAAATGACTAACGAAAACTATTAGTAACTGTTATTAATTATGTAATATTACGCACTTATATAACAGAGAATCTTAGAATGCATACTAGAATACACACATACACACACACACGCGCGCGCGGAATTATCGCATCGTACAGGAATTTAAGTGTATCAATGTGCTTGCACGATGACTCGATATTTGTTTTGTTTTCGTTTGACAGCTGATCGCGTCTTTCCTTGTTGTTTTGTAATGCGCGTTGTATTATGATTGGGGCCACGTAATGACAGGTAAAAGATCATCTCTTACGGGTCGATAACAAACAGAGTTCTAGCGAGAACTGTGATACATTAATATTAATTGTATATTGTTCAAAGAATAAGATGCTGAGAGGTGCCTTTTGTTCTTCCTGAAAAGAAACATTCTTTTGAAAAGAAAAACAGCTCTATACATTTCACAAGCATTCAATACATTCTAAACTTCTAGCAGAAAATTTTCTAAATGTGCCATTCAAAAGGTATTGTAATTTTTCATAACACAATGGATTTTTCATGTGCCGCTCTTTCTTTCTTACGTTCTTCTTCTTCCTTCTACTATTTTGGAGGATTATCCTTCTGCTAGATAATCTTTTTTTCTTAGTCAGGTAGGCATCACACACACACACACGCACGCACGCACGCGCACACATATATATATATATATATATATATATATAGGTCTTTCCTACCTGCTGAGAGATGTTATATACCTGCGATATATGGTCAATATATTTATCTCGGCAGCGCAATGCGCGCGTGTGTGTAAACTCACACATCGAGCATATCTCCAACATAGGCCACACCAATGATCGTCTAGAAAATGTTAAAAAGAAATACACCTGCCAGAGATTGGGGAACCTCCCCCTCAGAGTTCTACCTGTCGGAGTGTAAGAAGCCAAAAAGCCTCGACCACTTTCCTCCTTCTCTATTTCTCTTTTGAGTTTCTCACGTATATCTACCACTTTTTCGTTGCCATCAGAGCGCTGTATATGTCGAATGCACATCTGAAATGTAACCGTGAGAACGATCTCTTTTTTCTCGCGCCCCGATTGAATTTGGTTAAAAAAAAACTATTTATTATGTCGAGTATCCAAATAGATGAGCTGCATTACAATTTAGGTAAAAAAGGCTCATTCCATAGATATAATAATTAGTGATTTTAATTTTTCTTTCCTTCTATAAAAATCGTAACATCGTGATAATCTTGTTTATGAAAATTGAATGTCATGAATGTAAAAAAAATGTAATGAAAATAAATATATTTTATTTATTTAATGAAATATCTACACAGTAATTTTTAAAGGTCACACATTAGAGACAATCTATAATTCTTAAAATTTTGAACGAAAATTTCATGTTTTACGGAACTATATTAGATGTTTTTTTTTATATCCGTTTATTTATTTTTATCCGTTTTATAACTTCTTCGATACATGCTTAAAAAATTAAGTAGATATCTTTAAAACATTTTATTTGAGGTTATTTTTAAACGTTTGTAGTTTAGTGGAAAGTTATGCGGAAACACATTAACAAGAAAAATAAGCATGATAGTGGAACTAGAATTGCTTAATAAATCGTGGAACTAGAATTGCTTAATATATCAATGATTTAATACATATTTATTCAGTAATCTGTCTTCAGTCTTCCTCTTCCAGCACGTTTCCGTAAATCTTCGCTCTTGCTGTATCATCAATTACACTCTGAAATAATAAAAAAAATCGAGATACCAAATGTTAACTGATAGTAAATTTGATAATAATAATTTTTATAGGATGTTACATCTAGATTTTTAAAATACATGCCGCATGTATTATAATAAATATTATAATCGATATATTGTAGAAAGTAGCTGTACATATTTCAAAAAATATTTTACAAAAGATAACTTTCAGATATTTTTTCAGAGAGTTTTGAAAACATCCTCCAGATATACGTTATATATAATTATAAAAAGATCACTGTTCTGAATTTCCTCATGATTGCAGGTCACAAAAAGGAAGAATGTCATAAATATCGCAAAACGCTTATACTATCGATTGATTAATTTATTCAGTTGACTTATTATATTGCATTATTTATAATGAATTTTTTGTAACGCATATTTTTTAGCATGCACAACGATAGAATTGAAATTAGACGAACAGCGATAGGGAATAGCCAGCCCTGTTGCGCAATGGCGAATTTGCATTTGCTGCTGCCGCGATATGGTATTACGTAACATCTTGTATTAACGTACAACGTGGGCAGCCGTTGAAATATGGGAATATATAATTATGTGTATAATAATTATAGCGAAAATCGGAATCGTCGACGTGTGATACCATACTGCATATTATCAGCGCGGATCGGGCTGCGTCGTTAATCAACGTCACCATAGAATATACTTGTAAGAACAACGAATATCCGTTTAACGTTATATCATTAATGAGTAAAAGTGCAATAAATACACGATATCATACACCATCCCGCGATAAATAAATATGCCAGTAATTTCCTAGAAAGTTACGTATCGATATGCATACTTCATTAATACGCCGAATTAATTACATTTATTTGCCTCCAATTGCAATGTATCAACGCATATTTTTATATCGAGCAAATAAAATTGAGTCGGTCGTGTGTAAAAGTTTTTTTGATTAGATGGATGAATTTTACAATCGCCTTGATCGTGCGATTTCACAAAAATGATGGAAGATCTAACACCTGGATATTGACGTTTATTTAAAACTCGCTGCTTAAACTAGTTTTTACCCGGCCTGATTATGTAAATCAGACAGCCGTTTTTTAGACACGAGCACTTTCAAAGGTGCATTTGACCTATTGATACAAATAGAACGGCATGTGAATCAGCGCGGTCTTAAAAAAAAATGTAGATTTATATTAGGAAAATTTTTATCGGTGAGTTGACATAACCGTATCGTATAAAAGAAAAACGTTAATGGCGCGTTAAATGAACCTTCAGAAATTACAGAGAAGAAATTTGCTACCACCGCTTGAAAAAGATGCAGACAAGGCGAGCAATGTTACTTCATTCCCACATAATTATCTTATTCATTATCCACGCTTGTTATGTAACAGAATTTTTGAATATTCTTAATTGGAAACAAATTAATACAAGATTCTTAATTGATTTTCCATGATAATTATATTATAAGATAAAGAAAGATAGATTCAGAATTTAATATTATTATTAAAAATATAGAGAGAGATGGGAGCGATAGTTATGTGTAAAAACTCGAGAATGTGAATTTGAATCATATAACCTTTTAGTTAAAAGAAAGCGAAGCTTACAATCGACATGAATATTCAACAAATAAGGGTTACTAATTGAAACTTTTTTACCTTATTATGTTCTGATTTTTTCATTGGTTTCTAATTTCGCGGTATATAAAAATAAAAATAAAAGTGGTCATTCTAATCAATAACGTGTAGAATTTAATAATAAATGAGCGCAACTCGCAACTTCGCGCCGCGTTTCGATCGAAAACCATATCATTAAGTCCAATTTCGCGGCGAGCGAGCCGCAATAGCTCTCTTATTTTGCACACATACTGTCTCTTTCTCGCCACCCAGGTGACTCGCTCATAAATCTGTTATACAGTTACAGGAAATATTATCCTGCATCTAGACAAGACCTGAATGCGTAACGTGAAGGACCAGGTAGCTGATCAAGTCGGCCGGCCGGCCGGTCGGCCGGCTAGCCAGTCAGCCGGTCGTAAGGATTGTGATAAGGGTGAAAGAGGAGGAGGAGGAGGGAAGGAGAGAGAGAGAGAGAGAGGGAGAAAGAGAGCTAATCAAAGCGCGGGGCGATATTAAAGGATACGGGAAGTAAAAATAATTAATCCGGCGGAGACGTCGCGGCACGCAAAGAAAGTGCGGCGATAAACACGGGTTGTACAGGCGGCGGGTTTCCCTATTCCCTATCGGCAAATTGCAATTTTCCCCTCACTTGCGACATGACAACTTTCTGGGCGCCTTCTGTGTTATTAATTACGATCAGGCATGCGAGACGATTCATGTGCGTCGGTTTTCCGCGAAAACAGGCTACCGATCATAATCATTCGACCAATCATAATCGTTCGAGCGAGCAGTGTTCTACGAACAGCGGGGGATGTATGCGACGTCGAATCACGATTTATGGATTGTCGAATGCGAGTATAAACAAGTGTTTCGTTCGTACGCGCTTATTCACGCAGAATGGAAAAAGAACCGCGGGGTATCTCAAGCGTTACGAGGCGCTTGGCACGATAATTTCATCTGGTACACGTTTCGCTTTTTCCATTCTGTCGGATCACAGCAGTCATAAATGATTGACGCATGCAAATTTCGCGTGTACGTAACACATCTTCCGTTCGATATTATTTCGTCTGCCTTGCCTTCGGAGGGAAATAACTTTAATTTTATTTTATTTTTATTAGTTTGAAGCTAAGAGGAAGCTTAACTCTTTATGAATTGAACGTTATTGGAAAGAAAAGTCTGTAATATCATAAAAATTTTGTCTTCATAAGATTTCGTTGTCACGAAAATTATATTTTAGAATGGACGGCAGACAATAGAGCAAATTATTTTTTTATTTCCTTCATTGATAGCTACAGCCTCATATCGTATCAGAAATCTGTCAGAGATATTTATGCAAACGATGCGTCAATCTGACCGGCATGCCGATAACAACCTTCTACAAATTTTCATTAGCGATATACTCGCATGTCCGCGGGACTTTAGCCGGCGGATAGTGCGAGCTTGATTTATAGAAGCGCACTCCGTAGATTTCGCGGTATAATGTGCTTTATGAAGTCAACGTTATTTACACATTAGAAACGTACGCGGAGCACGACGGCGAGGCGTACGATCGCGTTCTCAAGGAACTCCCGCGATGAACCGGTATATCCGAGATAAAGAATTGATAAACGACAACGATTATCGGGCGGCGCGCAGCCGTTCGTCCAACAGACATTTTTCCGTTTCAGCGATCGGCGTCTAGTCGCCGCGGTGGCGATCGCTAATTGCCGGCAAATATAGAAATCGATAAGTAAGGAGAGTAAAAAGGAGCGTTCTGAATTATAGTGGTCTCAGGAGCGCAGAATATAATTTAAATATCAATGGCGAAAAAGAGATCGTTCCTTTTCTTCACGAGCGACGCATTGGTTGCAGTTCGCATCATCCATCACCATTTCGCCTCTTTACTTTGCAATGCAGAACGGCGGCGATTAACCGCGCGCGGCGATTCTCATCCGAAAAATCGTGCGCAGCCAATCGCGCGTAACGTGTAACTTCTTACCGTACAAGTAAGTACTCGAGTGAGACGCGACAGCAAAAACGAATCGCGATACCGCCTCCGTCTCATCGTGCTAATCCAAATGTCAACTCGTCGAATCCGTCACTTCCGGAGAGATGCGCGAATAGCCTGAGACGTCAGCGTAGATTTCCGTGGTGGTTTCATCGAGAGATTACCTGTCGGATTCGGCTTATAATAACAGTGCGCGTGATAAGCTGAAATCTCCCGGTAAACGCAACGCGAAAGCTCTCGATTTTGAAGAGTGGTTATATCATTAATGTTTTTGATGTAAGTGTTTAATTGATGAGAATAAATAGAGTTAATGAGGCGATAATGAACTTGTATAATCATTTCCCGTTGATTCGCCGAAGTTGCCCTCAAGAAAATGTTCTTAGACTTTATTATCACAGGAAATATCGTCGAGTACTATGTATCTTTATAATTCTCTCACGTAGATCTATTTAACGCACGAATAAATCGTCACGACGCATGCTGGAAGCTAGACAGTGTCGTCGATATACTGATTCTGTTCCATGATTATTTTATTGCAAAAGGAATTGCAGTTTGCGACGAGCAAAACGGCGCGTATTGCAGCACTGCAGAAAACTAATGCATGATATAAGAGGACGTAGCATTAGTGGCCATTAATATTTATCATGGTCATGGCTCTGCACTAATCGTATTTTGCAATATACATGTTTTCCGTAAGGCATGGCGAATGCGACCGCCCGCACGACCGCTCCTTGCTCGATATTCTCGCTGTAATTTGTAAATTTATTCACGTTGGCTAAAATAAATAGAAGGTTTTATGTAAGGAGAATTAAGCGATAATTTGAATAAATCACTACTCGTGAATTAGAGGGATTTTTAAGCGATCCGAGTCTCGCAAGATAAATGCTATTTAATTTAGTAATTTTGTATTTTAAAAATTGAATATGTAATGTCATACATAATATTCAAGATTAATAAATCATAATCATACGTATATAAGAACTTGTCTTTCCATCAGTCTCTTCAAGCATGAACTCTTTCTATCTCTTTTAGAAATAGAAAGTAAAAAGTATTTTTTACTACGCGACTTCAAGTTACAATACTGCGTCTGTTACATGGTGGGATTTTTCTTTTTTATTTATTTAGATATTTATTTTTCATATTCATTTCCATATCCTTTTTTTCCTTTCTTCAGCAATATTAGAATTTTAAAAAATTACACATAATAGCAATGTTCCTAAAAAGATGAAAAATTAATTCCAAGTTTTTTCAAGGAAGAAATAACTTTAACAATTTAGTCCTCGCTGTTTCAAGTTCTAAAAATGTACAATATAAAAATACTGGACCTTCAAGCAACATCTTCATAGATATATAAAGACACAGTCTATCAATGGCACTATTACATAATTTATCACTGCTGTAACATCAATTCTCGAACACAAATTTCGAAGTACGTCTCATGTCACGCGGTCGCATTTCCCCTCGTGCGTGGAACGTGCATCCGTAGGCTGCGCACCGCGCCGTATCGTATCGGCGTATCACTCTCGGCGCGGATCTGAATTGCAAAATTGCGAACCAGTCACGTGTATCTCGTCGCGTATCTGTTCGCGGCGTTATCGGTCGCGGATGCAGGCATCAGGGTCGGGTGAGATAGCGCGCACGCGGAGGTACTTAACGGACCACGACCGACGTGTGCGGGGAGAGGCACACGTAAACGTCATTCCGCAGCCGGATGTTTCGGAGCTGCGATGTGCGAGCAAAACGACCACGACGCATGCCGTCGCATCTAGCGATGAGGGTCTTTGCTCTGGCGCCACGACGCGATAACTATCCTGGAAAAATGATCGGTATTAGTATCACTACTCTCGCAGTAGATACGTGATTTTTTTGCACAAACGGTCGCACGGTATTCGCAATTTAGATTCGATGTGGGAATCGGTATCTATAGTAACATAACTAATGTAAGGCAAGTAATTTTCTTGTTCTTCGACGTTCTCCAAACGCACGAAGGCGTGCGCGAGATATTTGTGATATAATTCAACTTTGTTGATTTAAATTAGATATTAAAAACTATCAAATAATAATAACTCAAAATCACTATCAAATTTGATAGCTCTGATAACTAATGAATCGTGATAACAAACTACGACTGTAATGATAGTTTGAAAAAAATGATAAAGAAATCTTTTCTCTTTAAAGTTGCTAGAGTACAAATTACAGTCAATGCAACTATCTTAGATTAATACTAATATAATTAATACTAATATAAATGATATCTATTGCTAGTTGTATACATATAGTTAGTTACAGCACTTTTACATTTCTCATAATCACTGTAACAAAAATAAGTGTTTTTCAGTCGTCGAGAGATCTGTTGGTGCGCATACGTGGAAAAATGTAAATTCACGTGCATTAATAAACGAACCGTAAAGTGTGACTGATCTGTACATTTACGGGAACATCGCTTGCGAGCATTGCTTTGCGCCGCACGAGGAATATAATCAGCCAGGGTGGGGTTGTAATTTTCGCGACGCGTGTAAACGATACTAATGCAAGCATGCGTTACGCCTGTAACGAGGATCCATTCATCTGAGCTAATTAAAACGGATTCGCACGATCTTATCTAATTATAAAACGGAATCCCGGCTACTAGCATGCGTGCTTATCGTCGTTTCCGCCCCCTCGTGCCCTCTTCTGGTAGTCGGGTTCAAGCGACAACTTATACCGTGATGTCCGCGCGCGGACGTTACACGCACTCACGCACGCACGCACGCACGCACGGACGCGCGCGTGGCACACGTGTGCATGCCGGCGAGTAGCCGGTCGGTCGCGAATGCGGCCAATGCGCACGAACGTAAATCATAACGCATAACCATTTCCAAGATGCAGGCTCTTACCTTACCGATACGCTCATACATTCACGCGTCACGGTTACCATTATCGCCTTCACCTCCCCTTCACATCCTCGCGCGCATATACTTAATATATTTTCTCCCCTTCTGCGTTAATAATCCGCGCGTACACCACCCCGGGCGTTACACGGCGTCGGGGATCGATGAATTATGGAATCGAATCTCGGCGCGTCGGGGCAGCACCGCCGCAATTTCCGACCAGCGTTCTCCAGCGCAGATGGACGAGGGTGATCCGTTTTCCTGGGGAAATTACGTAGCAGTACGTACTTCCGCGATTTCGAGGTACGGATCGCTCCGGGCACAATCGTACCGGAAGATCACGCGATTCTTTATCCTCCGAGAGGCTGCCATGTATCGCGTTATGAGATCGAGTGCGCAAGAATAGTTTCTTCCGCGATCTTGATACGCGAAATGTGATACAGCGCAATAATGCGATCGGCTTTAATACGGTTTCCGCTGTCTTAGCATTACACCCGTGTATTGATTAATATAGCGTAATTAAAATAGTAATTCCATTTGAGCAGTGCTTTTTTTCTTAAATTACGAAATTGCAATCGCCGACGAAAATGTCTTTCGCAATTCGATAGTTAATTCGGTGTATTGTATTCTCGATAGCATTAAAACTTACTCGATTACGCCACGATTGCAGCGTAAAAGTCATCGGCAAGTGGGGATGCGTCGCTGCGTGTGGACCGGCGTTATATCAAGGCTCGAAATAATTTATCGCTGATCCGACAAGAGTTATTGCCCTCGATATAAGTAGCATTTATCGATGTAAGATCCAGGGATAATGTTCTACGCGGTAATTTAGTGTATATTAACGCTCCGGAATAGTAGACGAGTCAGGTCTTACAGAATATTTAATTTAATAATCCGACTCTATCTACACGCTCGTCCTACAGTAATCGTAAGTACGGCTTTATCGTTGCGATAAGATTAATTATAACGACCGGTGTGCTCAGATTAAACCGAATAAAATTTTGTCTGCTAATTCGCGTTCAACTCCCTTTCGCAATTTACGCGAGACGGTGGTTACCCCTTTCGTAGCTCTAAAAAACGTAACGAGTGAAGAATCACGCGGGAGAAGAGTATGCACGTAAACGTGCACTGGCAACGATAAATCATACTTAGAGCTCTCTGGCGAAATGTATAACGTCGGTTTCGTGCGTAACTCGGCGAAAGACGGCTGAAAAGCCCGGGGCACGCAGGATATCCAGGGTCTCATCGATTTATATCTGCAATTCAGTTGCATTCGATCGTATGAAACGTCGAATGCATTCACGCACGTATACGTGTACACACATACAGAGACGCGCGAGATCAGTATGGATTTTTCAGCAAAGGTCTCCATCGGAGATAGCAGCACACGCTCTGTGGGTGTGCAAGCATACGCACGCGATACTCGCATACGCACCGATTCAAGAGGGACGAAACCGAAACGAGCGAAAGAACGATAAAGAATGAGAAAGTGAGAGAATCTGGAAAGGCCAGAAACCGCTTGGAATCTCGAGGCGGGACACACGGTGCACGCGGTATATTTTTAGGCATTAAAATCGCTCCATAAATTAAATCCGCAAAAGGACGAGGCGGCCGGCCCCGCCGGAATGGGACGACGCCGGTGAACCGTTTCGGAGTCTTCTTGAGTTTCTCTGCGTCGCCGTGTAGCCTTGTGGGAGATAAGGCCATAACATGACCTGACTTAACGCATCGTTCTGGAAAGATACTTGCAGAAAGGGGCCCTGACAAATTTCGAATAATTTCGACGCCTGGCTAAAGCAACGTCCAACCGAGTCAACAGTTCCTGGGCACGATTGTTTACGCAAATATCTCGACTGAGCGTTGCTTTCGGAATGCCTCGGAAGAAATACAAAGTTCTCGTCGCAAATTTATACGAATAATACACGTGTTGAAACATGTATTTTATAATATGTATCTGCGAGAGGCTATCACTTAGGGTTTGTTTATTACAATATGTAAGATTATTTTTAATATGAAACATGGAAAGTAAGTACATTATTTTACGGTATACACATTATTATACGGTATACTACGGAAAAAATGCTGTTGACACATCATTCTTTTTCTGTGTAGTTACGACGAAAAAATACGAAGAGATATCTTAATCGAAAGAGAAATAATCAATTTTAAATCTCTCTCTCTTTTTCTTTAAAAGAATTACAATATAGGTATTAATAGCTCGTTTTTTGTTAGTATAAAAAAATCGAACATTAACAATGATACAATACATGTTGTATGTTTAAAGTTAGATTAATAAAAACTCAACGTGCCGAAAGTACCGAGAAAAATATTTGGAGAGATCGAATTTCCGTTTCAACGTAAACCTATACATATATATATATGTACGAAAGTTAGATGAAACTGTTATAAATTAAATCGAATTAGCCAAGCTCGAATCGTAGAACGGAAGGTCACGCGACCAATAAAATTAAAATTTTTATTGCAGTCTCCATTTGTGCTACTTTTAATGACGACGTAACTATGTGTGTGCTCTCTCATCACATCGATATGTGTAGATATACATGGCGACTTCTAGATTTTACAACTTGATGTTGTGAAGATGTTCCCAGCAAACGGATATTTATATACATATTTTTCTTGAATATATTTTGTCACTTTGTTGATATTTAAGACTTTATCTTGTTTAATCTTGGTTGTTGATTCGAAAGTATGAATAAATTTTCGATTAATTGCACAACATTTTGGATTGCAATGATTCATAGATTCGTAGTTTTATTCGGCAATTATCGCTACCGAATAATTTATGATGAACATTTTTATACTCACAACAACGGCGACCATGATTGAATTTACGATGAAATGTAATATGGTAGAATTTCAGGATATAGGAAATATTATAACAAACAGTTGAGAAATATCTCATTTAAATTTCAACCTTTTTTTATGATCCTTTAAAACTGACTGTTATTTGATTCCTTCTACAAATGAGTCACTTTCAAGAATAAAAGAATTCGTAAGCGTAAATTAGCATTTACAAGTGCGCTTCTGATAACGTAAAATAAGTGGGCGACAAAATTCTGATATGTTGGAAGAAAGCAAGAAAAAAAAATGATCGACGCAAATAGAAAGAAATAGTTTTTTTTCCCGCAAACATAATTTAGTTCTTCCTGTTTTAAAATCATACTATACACAACGTGTGTTTCTACGAATAATTATATGAACATGACAGACGATCGATCATGCATCTTGTAATTGATATAAATGGTAGCAGCGCAAAATAGATTCGCGATTAGTTTATTTATCACTGCTATTCCCTTCCGGCGTATTGTAGATACCAAATCGCTAGCCTACTTAATTAACGATGATCGATCACGATGTGTTTTTATGACGTGGCAATTCCTACTTGAAGCACTGCGCAGTTCCGTCCAGATTATTCGGATGGAAACGGCGGAGTGATCGTTATGTAGTCACCCCCGATCTCGTACATGAGAAACAGAGAAATGTTGAGCGATCTAACGAAATTAACTACCAACAATACAAACCTCTGAAAGAGCGAAGCAAATTAATCATTGACAGTTTGATAACTTTACACTCGATATGAGGTGATGAAGTTTTAAAATAGATATGTATATTACATTAGAGACAATTAATGAAGATTATTTGGAATATTCTAATTATTATTTCTATATTATATGTTTATTATATGTTTTATTATATGTTTATTTATTTATTATATGTTTATATATTTATTATGTTTAAATATATAATTAATTATCTGATTTTATTAAAACTGCAAATCTTTTCTTGATTCTTAAAAAATCTGTAATAAAATGATACGAAGAATATATTATGATTAATAATTATATAACATATACATATATACATATATACATATAATATATTATACAACATATACATATATAAAATTATATTAATTATATTACATATTATAAAATTATTTTGAAATTGAACTTTTGTAATTCTAATATGATCATTATTTAATTATTTTCCAGATACATTCTTGAATATGCCTGAGAAACAATTTTGACAGTCGTCAGTTTTTCTTCACTCACGACTTTCGATGCAGGAAGCAGAAAAGTGAATGAGGTATTTTTTGTTGTTTCGTGAAATTGTTTACATTAAAAGTCACGCTTACATTCTGTAAAAACAGAAGCAGACACTAATTTGTTTGTCTTGTTTTTGTTGTAGAATATAATTTGTCTGCATTATTGCATTTGTAATTATAAGATTGGTAGCAATTATCTATAAAGACTCAGTTTGAATTTATCCCGCGATTGTTAACTTATCCTCTTTTTAGATAATCTTTATAATAATGGATGAAATGTAGATGATGGGAGACAAAAAATAAAGTTTCTGGAAATTCAATGAAGTTTTAATTTTTGTTTTACCTCTTACTTAATTCTACTAGATAAAGCTAATAATTTTTTTCAAATTTTATTTTCCGATTAAGATTATTAGTATATCTTCTTCTTGTATATTTTTATTCTCATGACGCCGAGTGTAGCAACGGTGTCCAGTTCTCACACACCGAACCGATAGTAGTTTGTCTTTCGCGCACATGCACACATTCACTTACACACGTGGAGTATGACGGTCAAGAGAACACAAACCAAATGAAAAGCACGTGTACGTACGTGTGTACGCAGGTAGGTGTGTATACAGGTGAGTCGCGAACCCGTGCTCGCATAGCCCTTCAGGCTATGCACCGGCGCTCAATGCCGATCTGGAGGAGAATGAAGGATGAGGAGCGCGAAAGGGGAACGGGAGTAGCCGGGGCCCTCGTAAGACACGTGAAACTGACCAATAGATCCGGTTTAGCGAGTTTCCGGATTCCACGGGGTCATCGGGTGGGCCTTTCGGTTTGCGCAAGGAGCGGTATTCCCGTCATCGCCCCTCTTTCAGCTCCTCCGTTCACGGACCAGGGAGAGAGTAAAAGAGAGGGAGAGGGAGTACGGAAGGTCCGGTCGCAGGACCTGCAACCCCTTGCCACTGTTCGTCCTGTAGTGCGCGCACTGTCCATCCGCATACATTACCGCGAAATCCGGTTTTCGACAATACCTGATGCGCTGCCCTCGCGCACCTCTCGCGATGGCCCCGATCATGGGTCACGCTTGAACCCCAAATGGCTGGCTGGAGAGGGGCATGCAACCTGCCGTGGGCAGTGTGAGACCACGGAGTGGAAACGCAAAAGTTCGTGAGATCTGTTCCCTCTGTTTTATATCGAGAGAAACATGAACTAAACATGGCATTTTATTCGTTTTTAATCTTAATTATATAAAGCTTTTTAGGTGCGTTGTGAAAAAAGAAAAATGGATCGACTATTCACGATAATTTTTTATAGAAAAAAATGGATAGGCACCATTGATATGACACGTTAAAAATTACTGATTCCTTTTAATTGTGTATTTTCAATATTTCAAGTATTTAGGACGAAAATAAATTCTGAAATAATCTTACGTAAATAAAATCTAATGTTCATGGATGATGCATCCTGCCCATCACAGCCAGCAATCTCCCTCTTTCCTGAGCCGCGCGATGCGCAATGACCATTCGCATACATTATCACCCATCCATCGAAATCCGGTTTTCGACAATACCCGATGATACGGACCAGGGTTCCGGTCACCCTCCCCAAACAGAAGAGCCGCGCGCAACCTGCGACGAAACTCGTGAGACCGCGGCTGAGGGATATACACGTAGTGGAATATGTGAGGGACAGTAACTAAGGTCTCTGTCCGGCCGTGATGGCGACGACGGTACGCAGATTTCCTTTGGGGATGACCATCGATGACCGGGGGGGTTGCGCGAGCGACTTCTTTCTCGGTTCTTTTTTTTTCAATTCTTTATTTCTTCCGCTGTCGCCACCGGTCCGGTGGGAACCAAAACCTGATCGGGGGAGTCTTCGTCCACTCTGATCGTCCTCAGCGTTGCGAATATGTGTGCGTGAAAGAGAGAAAGAGAGAGAGAGAGACACGAGGGATGGACAGGCGTAAACCGTTTGGACTTACCAACCCCGTAGAGACATATGCGCGCAATGAGAATTAGCGGCCAGTAAGATCGTTGCTGCTTTCGTTATGTTATTCACAGGGTCATGGGAAAACCGGGCTAACCGGACATTGGTCACGAACGGAACTGGAACTTCCTTTGATAAGTCGCGGCGCGTGGTGAGCGTCACGACGCGCCTCGTGCGGAGGGAATACTCTCCCTGAGCCGAGTATTCAGCGAGTTAACGTCCGCCACGAGAGAAAGGGATGAAAAAGAAAAATTGCACGGCAGTTACATCCGAGATTTTGTTCGTGCCGTCTGCCGGACGACGGTTACCGCCTTCGGTTTCTAACCGCCATCGTCGTTCTAACGTATCGCGAGATTGGTTGACCTCTAATACTTTTGACATCATATTAACGGTTTTAACGAACGCGGTTATCCGTTAGACGTTGGTTGATATAATACGTTGAGCTTAACGAATTTTGTAACCCTAATATCTACGAACTTTATCAGATACGTTTTTGCTTACACTATTAGATTTATCGCTTCTTTAGCGCTGCGGAATGACTCAGGAAATAATTGAGGAAATTAGAATCTGTTCAAATACTGTTGCGGAATTATTGCAACACGCTGTTACGCAAGTCTAACATGAAAAGGCGTTCGTGTTATCGATTTGCTGAAATATGTCAAACTGCCTTTTTTTTCGCTTGGTACCGCTTGCATAGAGCTGTACAATATGAAGTGAATTAATGAACGTAGCGTGTAAGTGCAAAATGCTTCGGGAATTGTTCGGGAGATTGATCCTTGAACGGCTGCCAGAACAGGGCAAAGAAATCGATCGAGGAAATTGAGTTCTTTTTCTACGCTCCGATAGATAACCGCAAATAAGCGCACCGCCGCGGTAGCCAAATGGAATCTAACGTATTGCATAAGAGACGAGATTGCCGTCTGCCGTTTTGCAAAAAGAGACAACTCAGATATATAGTATGTCGCGCAATAATAAGAACGCGCTGCGAGATAACACGCAGACCTCCTGACGTCTACATTATCAATCATTAATAATCATAACGTTCCTTTCTCGGAGACAGTAGCGGTAGCCGACCCGCCGATACTCCAAATGAAACGAAACAATACTGCCTCGACAAAGTCCAGGTTGCGCGTTTCGTTGAGACTGACGTAGGTCAAGCGTTTCCCGATAACGCAACTGATGTCAGCTCTTAACGTGCTAATTATCCCGCGCGATATTGAAAGCCGCCAGTCAGCCCGAGGACCGTTCGTGCTGTTGGCGTTAAGAACGTCATCGAAAATTACACTCCGCTCCGACTACCCTCGCGGATAACCGCAATAAACCCGTCACGCGGCGGTAGGTAAAGCGATCGCTCGCGTTGCGCTAGATTTCCTACGAGAGAAGATAATTCCCTCGCGCTATTGGCACACGCGAGAACGCAAACCGCGGCGATTATTGTTGGACAACAGGCTGAAGAAAAAAACTGTTTTTCCTGAAACGATCGCAATGTCGATGCACGCACGTCGTGCGAGAGTTTCGATTTTTCAGAACGAGTTGCTTGCACGATGCGTCGGGGAAACTGCTCCGTGCAGCCGATCTCAAGATAATCGGTTGTCGTTTAGTGCGCGTTGACTTATTCGATCAAACGCTCGACATTTATCATTCCTCATCCTTCGAGTAGCCTCGCCCTTCCGTTGCGCGTTTTGTGCCTTTTGCAACGTGTCGCAATTAAATTAAATGCCGTATGATCGGCAAAGTAATCGCAGGTGCACGGAAAACAGGAAGACACTAAAAAAAAATTTTAAATAATTTATCGGATCAGGAGGCTTCTCGAATCTTGACTGAGGTGATATTTTTTCGCATAAAATATTCTTTACAGTTATTTATTAAGAATCTTATTAGCATTAAAATGTTAAATCGATTATCGGTTCAAAATAATTTACTATTCCAGCAATTGCTGTGTTTCAAGACTGATAATTTAATCGGTGCATAGTTCACAGGAAAAGTAAAAATAAAAATTTACACAAATTTATATCGACACGAACACCTTGTCCCTGGCTCTAAGCTTTTTATTCTTTTCGTTTGAATTATTAATGGTACGAATTAAAATATTTAAAATGTTTATTTAAATAATTTAATACTGAAGTACGCACGTTAGATAAGTATAGAATAAGAATTATTTTATCTATCTTTTTTATGTGAATATACGATCTCGGTTTTCGGCGTAAGAATGTAAAAAGACATGTCTCTCTATATGTCCAGCGGAAATTTAATGATATTTATGTGCTGCTCATCGTGTCGCACGCAATTGGATTATTAATTAATGCTAGTTGTAAGCAGGTTCGATACCTGATGTGCAGCATGATAAATCACTGTTTTTTCTCGCGACACACAGGGTCACCGACCAACGAGACCATTGACTGTCAAGTCTGCGAGGTATTAACGACCAACCGATGTGAAACGCTTAGAAATTATTCTATCGCTATTATTGCACGTCATCGGGCGCTGCGCAAGAAATTCCCCGAGTGTCAATGGGCAATTATGAATTCCACGGGATTGTCGAACTATCGGCAGCCCCGATATACCGTAACAACCGATTACCGGTCGGTTTATGCATTCGTAATCCTTTCTCCGCGTCCGCCGTTGCGCACAATCGTCCTCGAGCATTAATCGACATCGCGGACGGAGGTTTTTACCGAATGCCGAATCCGGTTTGCGCTGCTTTGTTCACGTCGCCAATAAGTAATCGTTCCCCTTAATACCTCAATTTATCGCCGATTTTCTGCCCCTAACTGCCTACATAAGTGCTTATCGTCGTCGCTATACGTATCATTGGCTTTCAGCCGTGTCTCCCAATCGTTTCCTTTAACGGTCAATTAATAATAGGCAACACGTGGCGTTCCAATTTCGTACCGTGGCAGTCACGGTAAAGCGTTCTCTTCCTCGTGCCCGGCATCGCCCTAATTAGCGTATCACGGAAGTTATCGAAAATTCACGTGAGCGTACAGATAACGCTCATTACTGCAATCTTGGTTTACGCGAAATCTAATGGACTACGCCCAATACATCGTGATCGAAGTAATCTTAGACTATGCGAGTATAAAAAAAGGAATTGTAGTTCGATGACTTCTTTTGCACATTGACTGTGGACTTATTGTGCGATAGTCGATAATATCTCTTTATGATCATTCTGAAGTCGGGCAGTTGATTTTCACCTTTTTGCTGGTTATCAATATTTCAATCGATCTCCGTAATCGGTTTCTACGATAATCGAGATCTCTAATAATCTGATGCTGATATTTCACAGGCACGTGCATTAACAATTACGACTATTCTCGAAACTTATCCGTGAAATTATATAAATCTTCACCTTTATAAGTTTGGCACGTGTAACAGACATGTATAACTCTTTCAAATTACAGCCGCAGTTGTTTTTTTTTCATTAGTAACGCGGTATTATGTCAGGTTAAAGACTTAGGGCTTCATTGCATCAATCTATTTGTAATTTGATAGCAGCGGTGGTAGTTGTAATACTCTCCTTCAATCATTTTCTTCTACAACATCCGAGATTACAGGTAATGCCGAGGCGGCATCCAAGCCGGGCGTTGCAAGAAGACGTCAGTAAATCCAAGCGGAGGCAATGCTCCGGCCGTCGATCGAGAGCCCAATTTCAGTCGCGTCACGCGCGCTTACCTTACCTCTCTTAGCCGTAGGCCGATTTTCTATTGCGGCCGCGTTTCGCGCGGCGCGCACCGTAAGAAGGGGCCATTAGGGAGACGCGTCCATTCATAATCCATTCATAAATTAGCTCAGCCGGGGGCAGGATAATGGCACGGACCCAGCTTCGTAAGGATTCTCTCTTGACCCGCGGAGCCGCTCACGGTGGACGAGGATGGTCGCGAACGGGAGAAGAAGAAGACGAAGAAGTCAGAGGAGGACGAAGGGGATACTGAAGATCGGTTACGATCCGCCGCGATTCCGCTCGTCCGCTCTTGGGCGGATCGTCGCGCCGCGGATGGAATTTATGCGTTTAGGCGTCGGCTGAATGCTGATGTATACGGCCTCGTATAATGTTGCTATCGCCCGGTCGACGGTATAATAGCTCTCGTCCGAGAATGACGGCGAAAATACGACGCGCGGCTTTCGCGACGGAGCGGGCTATCGGTAATTATTTATCTGCCGATTCCCGAATGACCGTAGCACATAGGAACGTCGTCGACGTTCCATCGATGGTGTATACCCGCGCGATTTCCTGTCTCCTTCCCATGGTCTCGCATCTGTCCCTTTAATCCACCCTGACGCCGTTGACGCGAGGGAACTTCGTATGGCGTTATCTATCGCGCGACATTTTACGATGTCATATACAGACATAATGCGCGAATGACGCGTCGACATTTTTACGCGCGTATATTTGCGCAATGCTAATAACACGCTTCACGCACAAAGATACATGTCCAAATTTTTAAAATCCTCGGTATAAAATGCAACTTTAGCCAGTTATCAAATATTCCGTCATGATATAATGATGACTAATGCATGCAATGATAATTACTTTGAATATATAGATATATATTATGTCTTATACATTTCTTATCTAACTAGGATTTTATGATGTTGTTAAGCCTGTAGATGTATGAACACTAAACACACGCATCGAAGCCACTACGCTCTTTACGAAGCAGAAACAATATTTTAAGTTACATCCTAAAAATGCTGAAGATATGTCTCTGTCTCGACGCATAAAAGATGTGTTACGCAATATTACGGGTAATTACAACTGATAACGCTGCAACGCTGATGGCCAACGCTGCAACTCGTCCCGATAACACCACAGCCAGCGATCGCATGTACAAGATTATAAGCAATTAGTCAGTTATCAGCCGAGTCTAAATCATTGTTTCCTCAAGACGCCGGAGAGATCTCGAGCTCTTATTTCTACGCGTCCCATTAATCGCGCTACAGCTTTATATGTTGCGCAGCCATAAGATCGGAGGATTTTACGGCGATCGCAAAGAGTACTATGTGAATAAATATACACATCCGCGTGTAGTGCCGGCGTTAAAATCGCGTTGCGACATCGCGGTGAAAGAAGATCACGTGTCGCGTAAATAGATCTCATATGCACGATACAATCTATCGTCGTAAGATCAATCTTGTCATCCATCGCCCTTTTCGTTCCTTCGCGACTCATTTATTTTTATCGTCGATGTTTATCGCACACCTACCCCGTCATTCTCGCATTCGCGCTTTCGTCGGTGCAAACCAACGCGATGACGTTCAGCGATACTGTTGCGACTTACACTGCTGCGTGACCTAACGGAGGTCCGCCCTGTAATTTCATTTGTCGAGATTCTATCGCGGAATTTATATGGTCGACCGGTGGAAATACGTCGTGAAAACCGATAAAGCCGTGCATAATGCAAATGGTATTACGCGTCTCTCGAGCTTTCGGCGAGCCGTTAAATCGGCTCAAACGCAAAGAAACACGATATTTTCATTATTTATCTTGCAGGAGTAAGGGAAATTTAGAATCGATAAATCTGCCTTTTTTATGAGGATGTGACAGGTTCGTGCGTCATTGATTAAACGATAATAATGCATTAAAACAGGTGGACGTATCCAGTTCTAGCAAATGATTTTAAATTTCTTAATATATTGTGACTTATATGATCTTTCTGCTAAATAAAATTTGATTTACATACCTAGTATGTTGTTTACAATGTCTTTTCATATAACACATTTATTTTCATATAACACATATTAAAATTAACAAATTTCGATTGCATGCTTAAGCCCAGTGTACACGTTCCGAGAACTCTGTCCGAGTTCTCGATCCGAGAAATATGTAGCCAATCAACTTGCAGTTTTTATGAAAAAGTGGCAATTTTATTGGCTAAACGCTTCTCGGATGGAGAACTCGGATAGAGTTCTCGGATCGTAGGCACTGGGCTTTACACGGATTATATCGAATACGAGTCACACAAGTGTGGCCGAAGAACGAGAATTCACGGTGATGTATCGTCAGAATGATGCAGCATAATATCTCGATATATCCTATTGATCCTATCCTATTAATACTTCGGTTGCGTAGGTTCGGTAAAGAAATCTATTATTTGCGTTGGTCCGAAAGAATTTCGAGTTTACCGTGAGATGCTGCAGAGATCGAAATCGCGAGAAGTTTCTCTGATATCTTGGTATTGTAAACGTATATATATTGAAGTTAATAAATTTAATGTGTTTTTTCTCATTTCCCTCTTTTCTTAATACCTCAAGAGTTGTAAAATTCTGATAACTTTCTGCTAATAGTGATTGGCTTTTTGGATAAGTGAAATTCAGTAAGGATTTTATTATTTATGAATGTTTTACGATCCTGCGATATTTCGCAATGCAGTTTAAAATTGTGCCGATGAACGGGAACTTCGAAACTGTGCATTGTCGGCTATCAATTGGTACAGTAGGTAGGTTGATATCGGCATTAACGGTACTAAGGAGAGTCGAGAGTAAATACTCATGTAGCGATACTCATGACAAGGACGAGCCATGTTGCAACAGGAAACAGCCGACAGTTCGACTGGTCATGATGACTGATGAGCATCTGAAAGATAAAATTTGATAGAGCCTAATTTTATGTAGCAATATTTCATTCTTTTACCAAAAAATATTTTTGTCTGGTAAATACATATTTATCATTAACAAGATAAAAAAATGCGATCGACAAATATGAAATTAAATATATGGATAAAAATTGTAATTTGTTAATGAAATGAGAGGGAATGTAAATAAAGCAAGAAATCTTCAGATTTGTTTAGTAAGCAGTGAATAAAATGGAAACGAAAAGTAATGCCAAACCTGAATCCACATTTGCTATATGAAGCAACGAAGCGTGTTCTTTTAATGACGCAACGATAACGATTATGGAGACAGCTTTATACCACCCCGAGTGCCGCATTTTGTATCTTGATATCATTACATCGTTAATACAATTTTTCCCACTCTAGGATATAAATTCGGGAAAATTTGTTGTTAGACAGCTTGTTACTGAGTAAGATAAACATAGAAAAAATTCGCTACATATAATTTAAAGCAGTTATGATAATGTAATTATTTTCTAATCTAATTAGCATTTGCACGTGCACACGTGAGTGCACCTACTTTCACGCAAAGAAATTTTAATTCTTTAAAAAATATACATTTTTCAACTTTCAATAATTTCCAAACTTCAATAACTGGACATTCTTGTAAATCATATTCCTGGAAAATTTCGAAAAACCTGAAAAAATTTACATGCAGAATTTTCCTAGTTTATTCTTCAAGTAATTTCCAAAATTTACAATTCAAAAAATTATCAGATAAGGACTATTATAATACATCTTTCAAACCGAATGTAAGCAAACGGAGAAATGAAAAAATCTTTTTCGAATATCGAGAGAGGATGAGAACACTAAATGCATTTAATCCCGACCGCAGTGCGACAAAAAAGGGCCATCGGCTCATCTCCGAACCGGCGGCGTGCGCATCACGGAGTCACGAAGAAGCACGAAGGGAGGAAACAGCAGTTGCAGAGAAGAAGAGGATAAGGAGAAGAAGATGATGACGATGAAAAGAGACGAGAAGAGAAGAGAAGGAAGAGAGCACCACGGTGCGTCGGTTCCCTCGTGGCAATGCGGGTGCCGATTACGGGCGGCTTGAATCGCGACGCGACGCGACTTTATGCGCCTTGATAGCTAGCTGCACCAGGAGGCGGCGCCGCTACGTTCAACGGCGAGAGCCTACCTACCGGACGAGAAGTCGGGGACCCATTGGCCACCGCAATGACCAATCATCATTTGACATTCTTTCACCTTGCTCCATGCATGTGTGCGCTGAAACCGTCGCGTCGCGCCTGGGCAACGCGGCGCCGTCTGCATGTACGCGTGCACGCACACGTGCGGCGTGTGTATGCACGCGGCGTGTATGCACGTGATGTCGCGATCGACACAACGAAGCGTGCCCCGTTACCACTACCACCGTCGGTCACCACTACCGAGGGAGCGTGCGATCGAGAGCGCGTCTGACACCCGGCTCCAAGCAGCGTGGAACACATGCAGCGTCGTGCTTAGCGTGCATCGGTAGCCGGCCGAGTACAGGTTTATTAGGAAAAATCAGAGTCACTTCGAATTTCAAGTCGCGCCTGATATATGGCGCATACGTCCCGTGTACGTCGATGTACCCAGCTGATTTTAACGTCGCGCGGAGCGATGCTATTTATGGAAGTGATTTGCAACGTAGATACACGCGAGGCATGTCTAAAAAAAATGGTGTGTACACCGGTAGCGCGATGCTTCTCGACGAGTGATATGTGTTTGGCGCTTGCTTGCCGACTATTAAATTAATTACCCAATGTACAGAGTTAGATTAGTCTTAACTTAGCGCGTTCGAAGAGCATTGATTTCTCCGGCGTTGATGTCTCCGACACTGCTGTCTCCGGCGTTGATATCTCTGAGGCATCGCAGTGCGTTTACTATGAATTCATTGATGTCGAGATGTATATGATAAAATTCTGAAATAAAATGAAATATAATCAGATAATGTAACATATGTATAATGTCAAATGGTTAAGTTGTAATTCTTAAATTAATTGCGCAGATAATATTCTTAGTTTATTCAAGCATATCTATCTATATTGCATTATATATTCGTAATCTTGATATTTATGGATCTTTTTGTGTGAATCCAGATTTCTCGTTACACGATGCGCTGTGCTACGGGTGTGCCCCTTTCCATTTCGTGAAGTCAAACGAAAGCGCCTTTCGCCAATGCGTTGCACACGACTGCAGGAATGCGGGACCAATCTCTGCCAATTTGTGATCCTTCAGTCTCGATTGACTGGAATTTCATTGACTGCTATCAGTCAGGAATTGTCTCTTCTGAACTCCAAATTGATAAACTTCGGCTCCGTTTCGAAACAAATCGCTTATCGGAAACAGTTTGAATCATTTGAGATCTTTAGTCGCCTGATTTATGCGCATACAGGAAGTAACACGCGGGCGAGATACTGCCAATCATCTTATAAATATCAGATGCAAAGTATACTAAATGTAGAAATTAGTGTGTAATACAAACTCGCTCAACATACACGGAAAAAAATGCTGTTCAATTAAAAAAAAATGAAGTTGCTTCAATTAAACGTATATGTCACAAACATAAGTAGTTCATTTAATTATATTTGCTTAAATCAAATATTTAAATTATTAAAACAACTATTAGATGTTTTTTGTTCATTAATATTAATGTTGCATCAACTAAATTTATTTCAACTACACTGATGCTGTTGATACAATATCATTTTTTTTTCCGTGTACAATCATGCCAAACTTTTTACAAAGTTTTCAAAATTTATCACATATCCGAATCATTAATTATTTTTTTGTATCCTACAATTTTATTTAAAAAAAAGATAAACTTTAAAAGTTTTATTTTTACAATTAAAAAACTTGAAAACGATGAAGATTAAAAAAGAAATTTGCATTCGAATGCAGACGCAGCTTGTTTACTTCCTCAAAATACCACATTCCAGTAGTCAAGATAATATTTGTGGTCACGAAGTGTGCATCACGATTTATACATACGTCAGCGCGAGCCTCGACAATTTGCCGTGCCAGAATTGAAATCAAGATCGCCATGAAAATTTTTTATAAATACTTGTAACGGGATGCTTATCGGATAAATTTCTAGTCTCCGCAAAATATTGCAGGATATATGAATATTATCTGATTTCGAATAGTATTGACTCTTTCATCTTTGTTAGAGAACTTTCGTTAATTAATGGAATATTTATATATTGATCATTAATTGTGATAATCCCGATCACTATTTACGATCTGAAATCCGGTTGCTCCGTGATGTACATGTGTGTATTACTGCGCTGTCACCGGACTTAGGGCATCAGGGACAAGGGGTTGTTGACTCGATGGCACTCGCAGACTCGCGCTTGGAAAAACGCCGACTTAGGCATTCAACGTGTCAGTTGCGACTGATTCCGCGGTAGCACACGCCGGACCAGTTCGACGAATTGAGCAGCTCCACTTGCCATATCCCGTCACATCCTGCAGGTATTTCCCTGCCTATTACGGCCGCGACGGATCACGGCCTAGAGCAAAGAACTGTTCAATGAAATTCTTCGCTGTGAAAACCCGCCTCTCGGACTCTGTACATCTAGTTCCGAGAAATAGACCGCGCAATTCGATTCAGTCGCCATTGCGGTTCGGAAATCGCTAAACCTTCGAATGATATCAAAGTCGATGAGAAAATATTCAATATTCATATTGTGATACTTATGTTAAACTACAGATGAAATGTATGAAAATGAAATGTATGAAAAAATCTTTACTTTGAAAAATACAATAATGGTTTTTATCTAATAAAATTATTTTTATAATAAATAATATTCCATTATTAAATATCTTATCAATCATAGATTTCTTATCAAATAAAATGTTGTATTTAGATCTGCGGTAGATACGATAGTTTATAAATATTTTCTAATTTAAAATTAAACCTATGTCATTATAATGATATTTATTATCTTATGGATAATTTATTCGAAAGATTATGTGTGTGATACACGGTATCCAAAAAAATTTTCCTATATTTATCCGACGCGTAAAATGTTAAGCGATTTACAGAGCGTAGCACGAAAAGAATTTTGATATATCAACAGGATATCAACCAGTTATGCATGACAAAAACGATATGTCCGCGCGAACATACGACCTCGAACCTTGATATACCTCTCCAATCGCAAGGAAAGTGGAATATACCGTAAAATGTATATCAGAATGAAACTATAAACGTAATACGCATGATACCTAGACGTAGTTAACTATGCGTCACGGTTCACCGCAGAAACAACAATTACGTGAAAAATGACTATTGCGTGGCGTGAAGGTCGTTGCAGAGCAATAAGAATCGCTATCCGAGCGATCATATGCAGAGAAATACTTACCTGGCCTATCTCACTGGCTTCAAATATTTTATGGCTTATGGAAGTTAATATGTCGATTAAATGCAAATTCACCGCAAGTGATTAAATCGCAAACACCGAAGAGGCAGCGTCGCGGAAAGATCGTAAACAATCTGACATACCATCATCGAATATCGAAATATCGCACTCGAGTCGTTATAGAGAAGAAAATCGACTGAATTGTTGGTTTATCATGCTTTGAATGGAGAAGAGATTAGTGCAAAATGATGATTGTTTAGGTCGTTATAATCTGACAAACAGCACCGCGCGATAGGAATAATAAGTTCGATTGCACCGAAGGAATAATAAGTTCGAGTGACAAGGAATTAGGTGACATAATGATTTACTAAGAAGTAGCTGTCAGAGAACAAGCATGACATAACTGACTCTAACGAGAGAGCCGAAACTTGTTACTTTCCTTATAAAAGTTAGCCGTTACGTCACATGCACCATACGTTGATGTGGCGAATACTTTTCAGATCAAATATAATTAAATAGTTGTTATATAACATGAGAGAAAAAGTGCGAGTCATACATATCTTTGCTACATATATATTGTATCAAGACACACTAAATGACCCTTCAGCGTGTTCCATTCCCTTCAGGGAACAATTCCTAGAGAAATCCCATTGTCCACTACTCGTCCTATATATAAGCCCAAAATCACACCCATTACACAAATGCAGTGTGGTGTGAGGAGGCGCCGCATTGGCGTGGGTAATCTTTTTTCTCTCCGTCACATCTTAACGATGATTCCGACAATTCTCTTCGTCTCCCACGTTGGTTACTCGGTCTGTATGACCCTTCCAAGTGGCTACGTACATTAGTCACGGCCGAATTGGTAATGACGTTTTCATTCTAATAAATGATGCGCATGGAAACGCAAAAGCGAGGGAAGAAAGGATCACAGAGTGAAGGAGAGAAGGAAAACGGAGAAGGATAGAGCATGAGGTCGGTCGTTGTCTAGAAAACGACGATGCACCCTCGATCCTTTCTCTCCTGCTCGATTCTCCACCCAACGTCTCCTCTCTCGCACATATACATGCATATACATATACGTGGGTAACATTGTGATGGTTCTTTTGCGTTAAACCGCCTCCTCTTCCTCCTCCTCCCAGGTGGAGGATTTTCTCATCGTGTGGAGGACTCGTCAGTTTCGAGAGAGGCGCCCTTGGTCCTCTCCGGACCTCGGCCGGTACCTCTGCGGCCCTTACCCGACATACATATATATTTGTGTGTGTATTGCGTGCATGGATGTGCGAGCGGGCACACGCACTCTCCACTTCCTTTCGCCGCGTCTTTCGTTCGTTTGTACATTCGGTCCCAAAGAGTCGAAGCCAACAGCGGCAAGAGAAGAAGACAGGGCGTGGCCGCGATCTCCTGCACTGCGAAGCGCGTTTATTTGGTCGAGAAATATCTCCTGCGTTCCCTCCGTCGTCGCTACTGACAATGTCTCTCTCTCTCTCTTTCACTCCCTCTTTCTGCCTCACCTCCTCTTCTCCGAGCGGATTAAAATATTTAGAAGCAACGACTAAACTGCTTCTTCTTTCCTCCTTGTGGCATTTATAAGGCAATGTTTTGATATCGACAAATATTGTTACCTTGGACAACTGTGTGCGAATTTTGAATTAATAAATTGAATAAAATTTATGAAATTTGAAATTGAGTTTTGTGTTTTTAATTTCTTGAGACTTCATGCGCCCCTGTATCTTCATCCAATCCTGCCCCTCTCTAACTCATGCCCAGCTTCCGATGGATCTCTGCACGTACGCCCTGTTCTCTTTCCACGCTTTCCAATCACGGCTAGAGCCGATGCATGCGCACACGTGTGTGTACGCACGTGTGTCGGGTCGCATCGAAAGGCGCGTCACGCGTTTCGAGTCGCCCGTCGTTCTTCGTGGCGTGGAAGAGAAATGGAGAAGGTGGACAGCGCAATGAGAACGGCTCTCGACGAAGAAACGAAAATAGCGAAGAGGAATAAAGAGAAATGGGAGCGAAGGAGAAGGACGGAATACCAGCGCGAGGAGGAGTAAAAACAGCCCTCTTCTGCCCCTTATCTTGCTCTCTTTTTCTCTTCATTCCCTCCTTTCCATCTTGGCAGAGTCACGTCCTCGGACTTTGTGTCGAAAAAGAAGAGACGAGCTGGAGTGAGGACGAGGTTCAGGAAATTTACGCCTGGATGATTATCGCTCGATCGATTCGAGGATCGATAGGCGTCCGTCCGGCTAGATAACTCTGCTAGCGGATGGATTTAATTACGAACGGAATATTTAATCGGCTTATTTTAGCTCCTAGTCATAAACCTCTTCAACCTGCGACAGAAATACTATGTTGTTATTTATAGAAGATACTTATTAGAACCAATTTACAGAATTACATCGATTTTAATACAACTATTTCTTAATTGTTTTTTTTCCTTTGTTCCTATCGTTCGTAAGAACGAGAGAAAATAGTTTGCCCTTTTTTATATTATTAGAAAGAATTGTTAAATTGATACTCGTATTTTGTTATTTCTTAATTTTCTGTATCTTATACTGTATCTTATATTTGCTTTGTGTAACGAGCTATTGATACGTACAATGGAGTTTTATCGAATGTTACATCTACTAGTAATAGCATAAGTAATTTTATTTGAAGCTAATGAAAAACAATATATTTTTATTCAATTTATAAAAATAATCAGGCTTTACGAGAGTTCTGTGTCAATATAAATAAAATATAAAAATATAAAAAAAAAATATAAAATGTTTCATTTATAATACACGATTATATATTAAAAAAAGGAAATTAACCAACAAAAAATAATTGTTCTCGGTACGCACGGAAAGCGTATTAATTCTCATTATCGAACGAATTATCAGGGGCATATTGAACGATTTACACGACCAATACCAAAAGTGACCTCGATTCTGAGTGGCATATCGCATATCTGATCTCTTCAAGGCCGCTCTACCAAATGAGACCCGGAATCGAATATTGTAAACTTCAAACGAGGTTCCCGATCGTACGAGATAGATATCGTCTTCTCTCTGCCTTCTTGCCATATCTGTTATCAAACTTTATAGAATATTTGTCCTTTAACCTTCAAATTTTGAAATGTTTTTGCTTTCTTCGTTAATTAATGATGATTTATAAGCAGATGTCGTTAATTAAAACGATCTACGCAATTCCAATCTCGACTGGAACAACATCGCAATGTCCACTAAAAATTTCCGTTCCTCCTCCTTTAACTGTAAATTCTACACTTAGATTTATGATCTTTGTCCTCAAGCATTTCTCATTTTGAAATTCGACACAGTTTGTTAGAATTCATAAATATGAAAATAATGGTCACTACGCGAAGGGTCGAGCTAATAATAATGACTGTAACGAAAAACTCTTTATAACCGCGTATAATTCGCCGGCAGAGAGAATCCTGCGGCGCCGATCCAGTCCTAATATTGTAACCACGAATTACTGGAAATGCCTTATTTTGCGAATGTCACAGCCCGAGATAAAGGGAAAAGAAAAGAATGAGACTGCCAGCATTCTTTCTTCATGTACAGACGAGGTCTCTCATTACAGATTCCGTGCGGAGTATTTGATTACCGGCAACGATAACAAATTTCAGTAATGCGCGTTGAGAACGAGGAGATAATTAATATCATCGAACACGTCTCGTGTATATAAAATTTCGTCGAGATCTACGTAACCGGGGGAAGAGAGAGAAAGAAGAGACATGCCCGATGCGGACGTACGGAAGATGTAATCCAACGTGACACTGAAGCGGAAAGTAACATCCCGAGGCAATGCAACTCGACGATGTACGACGTGATGAACGAGCGCTCGCTGTGAATCATTTTATGAGTTTTATAATATTGGCCAGGTTTATACAGCCTGTCTCAGAAGTCGCGCACTTTCTCCCAGCCAATACAAGAAGAATAATGGTTGTTTCAACATTACAGGTGATTAAAAAATTCTCTTGAAATTTAAATATCGCAAAAGGGAGCAAAGGGGAAATTTATACGTAATTCGAAACGTGAGGCTTGAATGAATTTTAAATAAACATAATAATGATTTTAAATAAACATAATTTTAACAGTCAAATAGGGTGGTCGACGCGATAATATAAAATATCATTGTTAATATCATTATCGGACTCGGGGACACACTTGTGCGGCAACTTACCGTAAACTCGCATACGGATCGCCGCTAGAAATTCCAGATACGCGGTTTCACTAAGGAGCGGCCACCACTGGGAAGGTTTAAAGCGAGAAGGAAGGCGGAGAAGAACCGGGTATGGAAGGCCGCGAAAACGATGTCAGCACGACGAAACACAGCGCAGACAAACGGGGGCGGGCGGGGACCGAGAAAGAGTTTAAGCTGGTTCGGTTTTCTCCTTGGCCTCTGGATCGCGATCGTTTCCATCGGAGCGCGCCCGGGAGAGCAACCGCGCCGGTAGCCAGGGGGCAGAAACAAAAAAATTCAAAGCCGACGCCACTCATGCCGGCGAAGGGATTTTTATATCGAGCACATACGGAGCCGCGCGACGTACAATAAATGCGTGCGTGTGTGTGCGTGTGCGTGCGTACACGATGATTCGCATGATGCTACTGCACATGAAAAAGGCTATATGTATTTAACCTTGTACAGAGTAATACGCAAGAGTAGATATCTCTAGTCTCCAATGCAACATATTTTTATATTACTTGGAAGAAATGATTGAATTATTAAAATTAAAGTGTTCTAAAAAGAACTCATTGTACGTTTCCTTCTTGTATTTTTTTTCTACCGAACAATGCACAAGATCGATAATAGAAATTAAATAACACTTTTAGATTAATATTTCAATTTAAAAGTAAAGGATTTAAAAAGTAGAAAGAAAAGAGTTCTTTAAAAAGTCCATTCAATTTAGTATAATCTTTTTTCATAGATTGCTACAATTATTTTTGGGAGATCTTCTAGGAACGTAGATTTCGTAGATTGATTCCTGGAAAAAAGTGAAATAATCTTCACTGACCTGAGAGACTGTGTGATATAAATAATTTAAGGAAAAATATTTCTATCGCTACTTTCTTGATTATATAAAATGAAGTTCAGACTGTACGACGTGATAATGCTTGGTTAATTTGTAAATTAATGCAGAAAGAAGAAAATTAATACAGAAGAAGAAATTAATACAATGGAGAAAGTCAGAATTTCCATGCTTGCCGCAGATAAATGTTTGTTTCATATCGGGCTGAGAAACGTTTTTAACGATCGCCGTGTACCAGATTGTGTGCTTGTAAGAAAGCGGGTGCACATTTCAAAGACAGACTTCTCTTTCCTCGAAGCGAGGGAGCGCGAAGGTATACTTTGTCCGGGAGTGCTGCACGTATCGCATCGGATTTCACGTGGGGTCTGTGGTTCCTTGGGAATAGATACTCGCGTGGTTATATGGATTACGATCAGCCACGGCTGATGTACACTGTGGGTATACATAAGACAAGTACATAACGCACGTGAGACCATCGATTGACCCTTAAAGAAAGTATATTGAAACAAAATCTGGGGGATTATTATAAAAAATAAATAGTTAAAAGTTGATGCTCAATGTAAGAAATGTGGAAAGTATAACAATTAATGCAATTATAAATAATAGTATATCATGGATAAGCGTCAGTCAAAAAATGCGAAATGAATTTTTGGACGATTATATCGAGCAATTAAATTACATAATTGTCTTCTTTAATACACATATATAGACAATATTTTGTAAAAATATTTAACTATACAAATGATAATCAGATATCTGCTATTATTTATTAGTTAATGTCAAGAAATTCATATTCCTAAGTTAAACGAATTGTTCCTATATATATGTGCGTGCGTGTGTGTGTGTTCTTTATACATTGTTTTTGTTTACGAAGCCATGAGTTAAAGAAAGGAGGCACTTTTGAAATATAATGAAATATAATTGTTTCAAATTGTTAATAAGATTGTAAACTGACGATTTATTCAGCAAAAAATCTATGCTTATTGACTTTAACGATTGATGATATCTACTTTTCGGAATAAAATTAAGAAATAAGAAATAATTAAATAAATAAATTTTTATACATTATAATATTATAAAAATAAATGCATAATATAGAGAAGATTTATACATGCATATACAATATTAAAGAATTAAATTTATCGAGATTGCTTCCTCGCCTGTCTATGCTGTTTTACTGGCAGTTGTTAAATTTTTGTAAGCTGCTTTTGCAAATATTATATTGTTATATTTTTAATTTCTTGTAACTCTATATTATTTTATAATACAATATATTGCAAATGTGAACTATATTACAAATAATTCTATATTATCAATAGTACATAAATACGTATGAGTAGATTTTCACCAGACCATCTGTAGCAAAGGGAGTAGTCTTATATTGCAAATTGAAAGTTGATAAAAATGACTTTATTTAAAATTTTATCCAATTGTGTTTTATTTTTTGAAGAAAAATCTAAAATACGAAACTTTTCCTGATAATAAAATTTTCATATTTTATGAAGTACTCTCATTTGTAATGTATTTTGTTACGTTTATATTTTGTTACGTTTATATGGGTGAGGCACTAGGAAGGAAAAACACAACGATATTCTTACGACTTTTTAATATAATGCAACTAACGTACGCAAGACAAGCTTGATCCACGCGCCACCGCGAGAGCGTCTCTTTCCCTACATCTCTACCGATACAATAGCATTCACGTTCACATCATACACAACATATTTTATGATGTAAAAGTAAATAAATATTTTTCAGATATTTCATAAATATTTTATAGACATTTCAGATATACCTTATTTGACACACACTACACAATCCGACCACCACAAAATATCAATAATATTTGCAAAATTTTTGGATGGGTCACAAGTATGAGTAACGTGACATGTTATGTATCCGTATTTTTTCACAAGCACATGCTCCGGAATAACCATATATCCCTAAAGAAATTTTCTCCGGGGTGTCACGCCCATGAGCCTCGGGGAATCTACTCTTATATACATGGGTTACACACACAGAGTGCCTAACTATTGTCACTATTGGTAGTTTGTGATCGTTAAATCTGTAATAAA
Source organism: Crematogaster levior (assembly GCA_901521435.1). Lineage (NCBI taxonomy): Eukaryota > Metazoa > Arthropoda > Insecta > Hymenoptera > Formicidae > Crematogaster > Crematogaster levior. The sequence goes on along the minus strand of CABEGB010000670.1, from coordinate 488,126 downwards.
GGAAGAAAAAATTTGAGTATAGAAAATTGAGTATAGAAAAAATTTGAGTAAAGAGAGCCCCAACTGTCCCCTAATATTCGAAAACCAATAGTATTGGCTCCTTTTATCCTTTCTATCATTCACTTTCTCTTACAACTCTAAATTGTCCACACTTCCATGATTTTACTATGCGCCAATAGTTACTTGACCACCGACGAAGAAACTTCTGAACGAAGCAGAGTTTCCTCAACCAATAGTTTCCAGTATATCCCAGTTTTCGTTAGTGATACAGAAACGACTTTAGTAACCGACTTTAGTAAATCGAGTTTAAAAGAAATTTTTTCCATGTGACTTTATATATTCGAGTGTGTCCCAAGTGTCCCAAAGAGTTTGTCCCAAGCAACTGTAAAATTATTGTAATTGGAAGCCATATTGTTATCTACTCCTCCTCAGTCCTTCACCCTACGTAAGGGCGTGGTGACCTCCGGTGACATGCATCCATGTCATCCGGAGGTTCTCCTGGCAAGATACTCTCGGTGGTTTGCCGTTGCCTTCCGAGAGGTGGCGATCGAATAAAAACCGACGATGTTTTAGTCGGGTTTGAACTCGGATTTGGCTCGTTAAGACAATGTACATTTCTCTGAGCCACGATCGCCACAATATTGTTATCTAAGGTATGTAAATGAGTATATCGATTTTATATTATACTTGTACAATCATACAATGTCTCCATCCGTTCACTGCTGTTCTTTTGGATTTGATTGAGGATGAAAAAGAACTCACAATTGTCAGTTGTGATAGATACCTCCCTCGGCTAAGAATCATAGGCATGACAGCCTGAAAATTCCTCGAAGGTGTATCTTAAAATTAGTTACCAAAGCGTATACTTGCGAGTAAATACAAATGTCGCGGCACTTATACTCGTGCTCGTTAAACATCTTTGCGAAACTTCGCAGGTTGTTAATCCTTGTTAGATTGGGGTATGTATAGACACCGTGGGTTGACCGCCAAACATTTAACAAAAAAAATTTATTTTACTTTTATGACAAAGTATTACTAGTTAAATTGTATCGATTCGTTAATTAATTATGAAGTGAAAATAACTTCTTTTCTTGTCCTTATGTAGAATTTGTTTTGATAAATTATTCTAAATAAAACTTGATAAAATATTTTCCAATTTTAATAGCAAATTCTTTTTTACAGCAATTCTTAATACTTAGGACTATACTAAATTCGATATTTGTTACCGGACGAACGCGAACGAGAATTTTCCGCAGATTGATTCGTTATTTATTTGGTTACCTTTTGCCAAACATCTCAAATGTTTGATCAATAACAAAAAAATTATAACACAGAAGAGCTTAATGATATTTAATAATGATATTAACATTAATATTAGCAAGTGGCGATCATGGTTCAGAGAAATGTACATTGTCTTAATATGGTGCCATGTATAGAATAGGTCGTATCGCTACCTGTTCAATCGACTCTTGCTACACAGATGACAATGCAAGACACGCAACAGACTTGGATACTCATGCTACATAATAATTATCAAAATAAATTTCCAACGAAATATTTAATATATTATAAAATAAACGTATGTCGAATACTTCATTTGTATTCCTTTTGTAACATCATAAACTATTATTGCAGACTTCGTGCTTTATAAATTCAATATTAATTAATTGTCTTATAAACTTTAATTTCGATGAAAGCTTTACCTATTCTTAAAATTTCCAATAACAAATAATCAAATAAATTTAGTTTCCACACATTATAACAAAATCAATATTTAAATGTGTAACATAAAATAGACTATAGGGAATCTATATATTATACATGTATATGTAGAATTTACAGGTCGCTCCTAACATCCATGCTGTTTTACTGACAATAGTTAATAATTAAAACTGTATTTGTTTCGTAAATTATTTTATTTCATCATATTATTTTGGATTCTTCAGCAGCTCTATATATTATTTTATAATACATTACGAATATAAATTTGCACGATGTTATCACGCATAATTTCTATATTGTCAACAACACGCAAGTGAGCTTTAGGCCGTCTCTACAGGGAAGCGAGTTTTGTACTTCACTACTTCGAAGTTGATAAAAATAAATTTTCTACTATATTTTAAATACATCATCACACATAAATTGTTGTCGATTTTTCTTTTGAAAAAAAGATACTTTTCCGATAATAAAATTTTCATCCAATATTCTCATTTGCAACGTATCTTATACTGATATAAAAAATGATAATACATTTTCTTTAGATATATCACATAAACAATATATAAATTTTATTTAGCACAATTATATGTATATATTAAATATATTAAAATAATACGTATATATACAGGGTATCCGGAAACTCGCCTGCGCCACTTTTGGAGATGATTCAGAGTTTAAAAAGAAGCAACAAAAGTTATATAAAAGTTATATAAACATAGGTCCGGAAATGAATTGTTTTCAAGTTATAACCACTTTTATGTTTAAAAAATTGTAATTTAGTTTTCATAATCACAATCAAAATAATCATATTTCTGCATGGCTTTTAAACAAAAATAACTTTATTTCGAACTATTTAGGCGTTACTCAAGATGCACCACGTGGAGATATAGTTTGCTTGATATCCCTCTTTCAAAAATTTTTTTTACGATTAAACATTTTTATGAATTTATTTTCAAATTTTTAACTTTTTTTAATTTTTTGATATTTGTTAATACAATTACATTATTTTCAAACACAAGGATAAATTTAAACAAGTATTTAAATAAAATGTTCAAAATGACCGCCTTCAGCATGAATGCAGGCCCTATTCTCCTCAAATTTTTGAAAGAGGGATATCAAGCAAACTATATCTCCACGTGGTGAACATCTTGAGTAACTAATAGCCTAAATAGTTCGAAATAAAGTTATTTTTGTTTAAAAGCCATGCAGAAATATGATTATTTTGATTGTGATTATGAAAACTAAATTACGATTTTTTTAAACATAAAAGTGGTTATAACTTGGAAACAATTCATTTGCGGACCTATGTTTATATAACTTTTGTTGCTTCTTTTTGGACTCTGAATCATCTTCAGAAGTGGCGCAGGTTTCCGGACACCCTGTATATTAAATAATATAAAATAATATAATTATTATTGTATAATTGTTAAATCAATGCAACAAATAAAAATATAAAATTTATAGGTGTTTTCAATGCTCTCCTTTCAAATATATTTAGTATAAGTTAGTTTCAACAAATAAATTCATATTGTCTACATTTCAATAACATAAATCCAGATTAAATTGAGAACTTATAAAATTACAGGACACTTACCTGTACACGTTGCGTCGTACAAATTCACTGATTGCTTCGAAAATAAAAACCGGAAAATTAACATATGCAAAGGTCGGGAGGAATTCATGCACGATCGCAACTGTGCTGATGATGGGTCTGGCATGCCCTTACCTCTTCGTCCTACACAGATTTTAAGGGAATTTTCTCGTGAAGAAAGAAGCAGGGGATCGAAGGTTGAGAAAATTGTGCGTTTATTAGTGAAGACGACGTTCGAGCAATCTCACCGCTTAATTTCATCGACGATGCCGACGCGAGGCCTCCGGAAGTCGCGTTGAGGTCCTAAATGAACAGCCCTGCTGAAGACAGGAGAGGAGAGAGCGAAGAGTCGGAGTGTCTTCGAACGAAGACATTTAACTTCTATATCACAAAATTTCTATATCACATACTTCTTGCGACTTGCCTGCAAAAGTTGCAGCAAAGAAAAATCAACGATAAAACAAGGTCTTATAATAATAAATATACAATAATAATGATAGTCGCATGAAAGCAGTAATAATGATAATTACTCTATAACGATATAATATAATGACGGTAACAATAAGATAATATTGCATTTACAAGTCTTAAAAGGGACATTTTACGCCTATTTATATCGTTGTCGCTCTATCCTCTTCTCTCTCGATCTAATCGCGCAATTCTCACTGCTTACGATCTTCACCGTATCACGTTTGCCTTCCGTTTGTGCCACGCGAGCACGGCATCGAGCTTAAGAATTAAGATCGACTTGAGATTTTTACTAGATACCGCGGTCTTTCGTTTTCAATCGCGGCGGACGGGCTGTCCTCGCGTCGAGCAAAGAATCGAAGATTAAAAAGACTCACGCGTCACCCTCTCGCATTCTCTCTCTTACGGTTAACTCTCGCACGCTCGCATTCGGCACCTATGTGGAACATAGCACATATTTTTCTGTATATTTATATATATATTTTTCTCTCTTTAAATTTATATATATATATATATATATTCATATATTTATATTTATAATCATTAACCCTCTTCGTTCATTATACCTATCTATATATTATCTACAGGGCAGTAGCCAAACGCTGACTGACTGTGCGAGTGTTGTCGCTTGTGCTAACCGTTCGCGACGATACCGACGACTTCGATTTGACTAGAGAGACGCGCGCTCACGTATCGTCTCATACCTCCCGATCACGATGATCCTCGGGAAGGCACGCGCGTTTTTTTTTTGTTATGTATTATGTATAATGTTGGTTGACATGTCTATCTGTCGCGACCGTACAATACCGATCTATGTCGCAAGTGGAGATCACGCGCCGCGATGCGCTCGAAATTCTATTCCCTCTTGGTCGTTTCGTAGCGCGGCAAATATTATGTATGTCGTCCGACAATATTTCAGCGAATTCCTGAGAGTATATTGTTTCGCGAGGGGAGGGGGGGGGATCGAAAGAAGTACGTAATGAGTCTCTTGAGCTTGCGATACCCCGTCGCAGTCTCTGGCCGAGCGTCGTTCTCTCTTCGTGATGTATAGAAATCGGTTTCAACGACGTGAGACGAGATGCTGAACAGTAGCGGCAAGTTTACATCTGACATTCATTTTGTATGATTTGTGTCTGACATAAGTATGCATGCCGGAGGAAGTTTCTTCGGGACATTACTTCATATTAAGCTGGCTATTAATCTTTACGTTTAACATTAGTCGCGTGTTCCTGACACTTCTCCGTATTTCTTCATTGTATAATACTCTGAGAGAGAGAGAGAGAGAGAGAGAGGAAGAGAAGAAAGAGAGAGAACTCTCCAACGCTTACATCACTTACCATTGTCAGACACAGTGCTATGCACATACATACTGCACATAGATTTCAGATGTAAACATACTACTAGGGAACATTCGTGTCTGGAAGCAGAAGATTCGACACTTCTGGAAGCAGAAGAACCTGAAGGCGAAGTAGATTCGTTCGAGTCGAAGCGCATCGCGGCCGAAACGAAATTTTTGGTGACAAGCGGACGCCGCGGCGCGAATGATGTTGACTTTTCGATCGTGCATCGCTTACAAATCGTCGACAACGCTCGAATTTCTCGTCGTGTCTCTTCCTTTTATTTTATTTTTATTTTATTTTAAATCCTATTTTCCATACTTATACTTATGAGTTAGTGTGTTAAAAGATACATCCGCAGTATCCGCACCGCGACGCCTCGCCAATTTTCGTCGAGCGCCGCTTCCGTTAAATTTCTCTCTCTCTCTTTCTCTCCTCTCCCCGCGTCCCTCCTCCAATGTTCTCATCAACGCATCAATGATGATAGTTCAATTTCGATGCGACAGCCTCGACTTTTTGCGCGAGTTCGAGGGACACTTGGTATATTTTTTTCTCGTGTTTAGGCCTTTTTCTTTCACGATCGCGCGTTTCCGCGTGACGATGACTAGATTCTACACGAGCGTACGCGCTTTGCGTCGGGTATGTGTATGCTTGTCTCTGTACCATATATATATATGTGTGTGTGTGTGTGTGTGTGTTTTGCGTAATCGTGTGTGCATGTGATTCGTGTCGATTGAGTGTCATTTTCCTCTGGTAATCAGATTAGCTCCGACGCACGTTCGATCTTTGGTGTGTTCTCGCTGGCAGTAGCTCAATATCCACCATGGGGGATGACGCAGAAGTGGCGAAGATCCCTGTCCATCGGTAACCCGTAAAAGTGGTAAAAGCGAACGAAGGTTTATCCTTAGCAATGATTCTCGAAAAGAGATTCCCTTTTTCTCTCCCTTTCTCTTTCTCGACACTCTCCACGTTTTTTTTGTGGATAAACATGTACGATTTCGCAGCCTCGTCCTTCCCGAGGAGGAAAACTCGCGGACTACTGGTGATTATAGAAAAGTGCGCGCGATAAAAAATACGTTATGATACGTTACCCTGAAGTACAGCGGGCTGTGTGACGATGTTGACTCGATTCTCCCCCATCAATGTGAGGTAAATGTCGCGGAAACGAGAGAGATATAAAGAGAAAGAGAAAGAGAGAAAAAAGCTAGAGAGAAAAGGCAGAAAAAGATAGAAGAGTAAAAAGAGAGAGAAAAGGAGAGAAAACGGTAAGTTCGATCTTGAGCAGATTAAACCTATTTTCGAAGACACTCTCGACGAGTCCTTGCGCGCGTTAATCTTAAGATCACAGGAGACACAATCGCAATAAAATACGTCCGGGATCAATTGCGTCCTGAGAGAGGGTTAAGTATTCCATTATTCTGCAAGAGCTCATTTCGCGAGCTTGCAGAGTAAGTTCGTCAGCGGAAAAATTTCGCGTGTTCGCAGAATTTCGGTCGAATACATATGACTAGAAATATATGGCGATTATCATCTCTTCAACATCAAACGCGTCAGCTAATTACAGTTATGTATTACATCGTGAGCATCTCGTTTCGTCAAATGTACCAGACTTAAATCAAAGTCAGCCTCTTTCAGTCTGCTTGGCCTGCGGCAAATTGAGTTATAGAATCATATCGTTCGCATGATTTTACATGCACGAATTTAATGTTAAAAAAAGAACAACCCAGAACGTTTTTCCAATTTTCGATACGATATTTCGATACGATATTTGTAACGACTCGTGAAAGACATAAGGTATGTGATTCAAATCGAATTCGCTTTTAAGCCGAGAAGAGCGAAAGAGAAAGGGGAAGCTCGCGAGCCCGAGTCGATCTTCTATTCGAGCTTTTGAGTGACAACCACAACGAGGGTAGATTGCGAGGCTCGAAGATCGATGGACACGGGAGGATCGATGGTGTTCGCGTTGGTGCTCGCCATCCCCGTGCGCGATCGCGTGACCTTCCTTTCTCCGGCTACGATCCACCACGTGCATGCGTTCTGCACCGAACTCCCGAAAGTGGAACGCTGCGATTTGTGATCTACGCGACCGACCGCGATCGCGATCGCGATTTTGTCGTACGTTCAGTCCATTATCATCATTATCATTATCATCATCGGTGTCGTAATGGCTCGCGTGCAATGGCGAGCGCGATTACATGGCCCCGTTGCGCCTTCGCGTGGAAGAGCGAATCACTGAACAAGCTCCCGGCTTCCGTGCAAGCAATCTGACGCGACCAGAAAGCTCGTCGTCCACCCGATGGAGATTCCCTCCTGCGAGGGATTAGCTTCGTTAGCCATGTCCGCTCGGACGATTCTTCGCCTCGACGGAGGCTCTCCGACGAGGAGGGTGTTGCGAACCCTTGCCGAACGGCTCGACCGATCGTGACTTTGATGAAGGTGCTTGATTAGAGATCTTGGTCCGCGCTCCCGACGTCTCTGGACCATCACGATCACGATTACGTCGGCCCTCGTTTGCTCTTCGTCTTTCCACTATGCTCCTGCCCTCCTGTGCTCGGGCTGGGCGGGCCGCTGCTATTCATTCTGGCCACCCTCCGGTAAATCTCACTGTTAACAAATCGCGGATACGAGTCCCGGTGCATGAGGGTGTAGATTTGCAGCTGCGCTTCGTCGAAAGTATGCGGCGTAGGCTCCACCATATTGCGATTTACGATTTCCCGCACCCGCGAGTCCAAACTCACCTGCAAGCACAAGCGACAAAGAAAATGGGTTAATTAAAATTTTTATAACATATTAACAATTACATATATAAAAGTATCTTGCAACTCATTGTTCTTCAATCTTAATTTACAAGTCACTGTTCGCTTGCAATTCACATTTTTTCTCATAAAACACTAAAATCTTTTTATTTTATATAATAGTTTATTATGTATATCGTAGAATTCTGTGAGGTCTCTCTCTCTCTCTCTCTATCTCTTTCTAAAATAAAAATGTATAATAAAATTTATAATGTTATTCTTTTAATTAGTTACATAAATATAATTTTTAGAAACATGTACACCTAATAGCCTCGAAGATAAAGATAAATAGGCCGTTAATGCAAGTCCTTTGATCAATTTTGCAGCAATTTTTCTTTATCACAAATATGGCGAAGCCATCGACATGTTCAAAGCTATAAACAATGATGATAAAATTTTCCGAGAATTACGGGCTATAGTATGTGTACGAGGTATGTGGCCTTTAACACAATCTTTTTTATGTTATCTTGCAAAATTATCTAGGTAATTGTAATGATGCACGGAATTGTACGTGCACTGTATAATTTGCAATAATGTTCGATAGCAAAAGAAGGTTCGTGCATTTGCCCCGTTTGGATAAATAAGTCGTTAAAACGGTCACTAGGTCACTAGGTCAGTCGGTTAATATGGAAGAAATCAGTCACGCGCATTCGCAGCTTTTCTCAAACCAAACTACATTGCAAAAGTACACATCCCTCTTCACTTTAAACTTTATTGCTTCATTTTTTTCTAATTTTTGCGCGTACTTTTGAATTTTTGCATCCGATAAAATTATAATTAAATAATACACATCCAATAACGTTATCGATTCACCGTCAAAGCTATAGCTCTGGAAGCGTAGGAATTATTTTATATTATGAAATTTATAAGCTTATAATGCATTGCATAGACTATTCAAAGTAGCAGATACTGATCGCACTACGTATGCTATTATATTAACTAAATAGATAGAAATTACTTATACATATATTTCTATGGATTGATACTATCTCTACTTCGATCTAATATACCATAATAGTAGAACATATTTTTCTCGGAAAATAAGAATAATTTCTTATATCAATATGTCACGTAAAATAGTTATAACTATATAGTTTTTATATTGAGGAAACTCATACAAATATTTAAAAAATTTTTACATAATTTTATTATACTACTTTAACTAACTTCGTTATTTTATCCAAATGCGATATACTAAAATACTTTCTATTCCTCGCAAAACTTTATTAAAGCTATCTAACGATTGCGAGAAAAAACCAATAATAACAAACTTGATCCATTCACAATTGCTACAAAAATTAAAAGAAAAGAAATATAAAAATTTGTTTCGAGATAAATAGCTTTAACTAACGCTATAGTAAGTGTATATTAATAAAATATATATTAGTAACAACAAAATTATCTTACATCTTTCCACTTTATATAATAAGTGAACTATTAATTATGCTATTATATAACTGTAGATGTAAATAATAGATCAGCGAGATCATTCGCTCTTGAGCGCTTCAATCAAGTTACGATTATGATTTCTTATTACGAGTAAGCAAACATTTCGCGCGAGAATCTACTCACTTCCTTTGGCGAAAGTATGGATATGTAATCCTCGTAAATGAAGCGTGCCTTTTCCTCGATCGTCTCAGGATTGCTCTCCCTCTTGAGTTGCTCGCAAGCAAGCCAGAAGGCGATGTTCTCCTCGCTGTACTCGCTCACGAGGAATTCTCTGAAAAGCTTGCGGCCGGCGGCGCTCTTCATCAGTTTGTCGAAGGACGAGCCCCAGGACCGAACCTCCTCCAAGCTGCAGCGTTCCAGGCTGCTGTCGAGGCCGTCGAGTCCGTCGAGACCGTTACCCGCACCTGCACCCGCGAAGTCTGTGACGCTGATGCCGCCGCCATGCTCACCGCCGACACCGGCATTACCCTTTTTTTTGCCCTGCTCGCCCGCACCGCCGGTACCCGTCGAATTACCGCCGACTGCCGCCAAACTGAGACGACAACGCACGTTAGAATCGTCTTGCAGACCTCGTTAACAACATGTGTAGGGTCGTGCGAAATAATTGTGACCGTAAATACGCTGATGCGATGATTCTCCGATGACGAAAAATTGACCAGCCATTTTACATTTGAATCGCGTTCGAAAGGAAGCATGTATACTATGTATACATGCTTAAATTTTACTTATTGCTGAATAGACGATAGGAAATAATTAAAAATAATAATTTATTGTATGTTTTTTTGTTGCGCAATTGTTCTAATCTACAATTGTGACAGTACAATTGTGACCGATTGAAATTCACATTGAAATTTATCACAGATTATCGTGTTGTATTGATATCGAGGTTGAAGATCATAAACTATCTTAATTATAATTCTAATTATTATTAATTATAATTACGATTGGTATCGTGTTGGTTGATTATAATTATACGATTGGCATTATACGATTGATATTATGTGATGATTTTCGTTGGCGAACATGAGAATGACGGGAATGCGAACGCGAAAGTAGTGACAGACAGCTGGGAGGGAGAGGAGGGACGGATAAGGAAAATGTATAGAAAATGAATATCAAACTAGATAGCCTCGAGCAATGGAGAGATACAAAATGAGTAGCTAAGGGAGGAGTATAATCCGGCGGACGCGCACACAAATGTAATAGGAAATGATATTCGGGACTAACGATTGTCAAGATAACTAATTTAATCGAGATCATGGATAACATAAGGTACAAAGAGATGTGAACGGACGGCATCGAACCGCGAGAGAAAACATTAGTTGTATCGATAACAGGCATAGAATCGGGTCATTGGAAGGCCGATTCTTTGTGCTTGATAACGCGGCTATGGCATTTGCGAATCACAGCTGTGAAAATAAACGACAATTCTGAATGATTTACACGACTTGGTCAGTTGGCAAATAACGAAAATAACCGTTTCCGTATCGACTACCCCATCTAAATCAATCAGACCTGCATTTTCTAAAAAGTTTTTGCACTTGACAGAATAAAAGAATCATAGCTGATAATTTTATGATTTTTTTATGAGCTACAAACACTTATTGCAAAATATTAGAGTTTACTTTCTTATCTTATTAATTTTGCAAACAACCGTAAAATTATCGCGCGTTTTCATTATTACTTCAACAATAGTGATTTCTTTTAAAAATATTTCTCAGTTATAATAACTGAGAATGTAATACAACTAATAAAATATACAACCATTGCGATTTCAGACACGCTACTCTTGAAGCTTTAAACCGTTATCGAGAGTGCGTTTGCTCTCAAGGGTTAAGGAAAAATATAACAATATATTGAGCAACAAGTGAAGAGCAAGTAGAAAATTTTATAGCGCTAAATTGGAAAAAATTGTTATATCTCAAAATATATATTTTTCGAAAAGGTATTAGAACATATATGAAGTTTCTATATATAAAGTAATGCGAAACAGCTAAGAGTACACGGTCGTGTGTTTTCGTGGTAAGTAATTCAGGAAATGCCGTTGCACCTTAGATAAACTCTTTCGCGTCGATGCCAGCCCAGAATGAATAGGCTACTTGCGTATAATCTGCAAAGATGGCTCGCGTAGGAAGGACGCATGGTATGTGCATAACCCCGTTTCTGTGAGCCGTAATACGTGCATTACGATAGCATCATCATCGACATAACAAACAAGCAGCATTAACGCACACAGTCCGTGGCCTGCTTACCATTTATTCCTACTTGCGGCATGAAACACAGAAAGGCAATATGTAGGTACGTCTGCATGGTAATAAATGGATCACACGCGAGAGTTTAAAGACAATGGACCGATATCGTTTCAATGGTGAGAGGTTCAGTAGATGAAGTAAGCACGAAAATAGCCGCGCGATAACGATAATAGCGCGTTGCCCGTTTTCATCTACCTTATGCTAGTGATACAATAGAAACTCTCTATACTGAACTTTTCAGTAACTCGCCATCGCGAGTACGTCGATCAGAGAAGAGAACGAGAGATTGAAATCACTTTGTGAGATTCGAAAATCAATCTTTCGTGTTCATTAACGATTTGTCCATTGTCGTACGAACCGAGTGTATCATTCTTTATGATTTAATAAAACGTTTCGTACATCGGTGCGTTGCTCGCTTCAAGAGTTAAATTAATGTAAACATTATGGAAGAAAAAAAACATTTTGATAAAACATAGAAATATTTCAAAATATTTCAAAATAAAAATCTAAGAGACAGCGAAAACATTTTATTTTATTTACGTTTGATTTTTTAAAAAGAAAACTATGAAGATTTTCTAGTTTATAAATAGTGTTAAATTAAACAAAAGTGTTAAATTAAAAATCATAAAAGAATGATTAAACAAAAAAATGCTTGACTTTCGTGTCAACAATTTGCTTTCGATCAATCGCATCGATGTACGAGATGTGATCGGACAGGATCGATAATACCACGAGCAACTGCAGCAACAGCACCAGCATAGGCAACAGTTGTCCTTCTTCGATCGGCCCGTGAATCCGGCCGCCTGGCGTTGCTGTTGCTGCGACTGCTGCTGCGACGCGGGCGCCTGTTGCTGCTGCTGCTGCGACTGCTGCTGCTGCTGCTGAGACGATTGTTGCGGATTACTATGCTGCATCGTGGACCCTGAGGCCTGGCCTTGGTTCTGTGCACGGAGGCGGCAACCACCAGCTACACCTTCGCCGCCTGTCCCGTGACTAACGCCGATTCCCATTGCGGTTGCACCGAGTCCACTCGACATCTGGAAGCGACATCCGCCCTCTGAATCCGCACACCACGTGCGAACAAGTTTATCCCGATGCTAAGAATAATTTTGCTAAATCAGTGGCTTTCGGAATACAATAGACCACTTGTCGGCTTTGTGATTTGTTTATGCAAGATGGCTGACATTGAATCTTTTTAGAAATACGTTTTCGAATATAGACTCAGAGTATGAAGTTCTCTAATGCATACATAGTACAAAATTTAATACAAAATTTGTTAGTACAAAATTAAATTATATTTTATAATTATAATAATCTAATTGCGCGTGTGAAAGTCATAGTCATTTTTTAAATATCAATGTTTAATCTAAGATGCGATATTTTTATCGCAGTTTGAAAATTGCAGGTTGAAAATGATTATAAAAAATCGCGAAAATAACTTAGAAAAATTTTGGGAGGAAAACAAAATTTGTTATACACCGAAAGATTTCAATTAAGCGAATAACACGAGAACTGTGATCATTAAGCTAAATGGTCATAAATAATAAATCCTAAGAAAAGAATAGGACAATCTACTCGTGTGCGGCAACATAATTAAAGTTAAAGCTTTAATTAAAATAAGCTGGTTGTATGATAATTGACGACATAAGCCTTCAAAAAGCAGCCAATTAGTTCAGATACGATTGTCGTACGCTCAGCTGCACGTATCGATTGGCTTGTATTTTCAGCGCGGCCCGGCGATGGCGATATTGAAGTGAGAAATGTAGCTGGAGATTTATTATTCTTCCGTTCGCTGTTCCGTTCGAGGTCTCCAGTATTTAAAATTCATGATTGCCAGACGGCTGAGCTGACCGATATTGGATTCCCGGAGAAAGTCTAAGGAGAGGATTAAACTCTTAATGCCATATTTAAGAACGCGATCTCAATTCGAAATCAGTATATTTCCGATCGTTTCTTAATAAGTTTTGATATTTCTCAATTTCAGTTCTGCCGTTCTACGTTTTAAATCGATAATGTTGTTTGTAGTCTGCTTTCATTTTGTATTTTTTTCTTTTCCTCCTTCTTTGAAATTATTGCAAAAAACACAGCGTTCTCGCTGACCGATATTTTATTGTAGTATATGTGATCAGGATTCTAGAATAGATCTCAAATATCACTAAAGATCAATCTTGACGTAATTGGTATAGTTTTGAATTTTTTTCTGTATTTTTTCCTATTCCGGACGGAAAGAGAGGTATCTGAATAAATAAACGAAATTTCGAGCATATAAATTTATTTCAGCATTCAAACTTCGCGAAAATATTCAAGTGTCGCTTGCCCAATTTCTTTCGTAACACAAAAGAGATTCGTGGAATGAAGTTTGGGTATATGCTTGCATATGCACGTAGCCGCGTGCCCTTTATTTTTAAACCGTGTTGTATATCGATGACCTGTTCTCCGTGCGGCCTCGCGCGATAACGACTACATCGGACAGTCGCTTATAGGGGATGTGGGTAGAGGTTGATAAACAGCGGCCACTGGCATAAAGTATACATGTGTATTCGCGAGTAAACGTGGTGGTGCATACGAATGAGCCGCATGAAAATGAGAGAAAGAAACAAAAAAGAGGTTGGGAAAAGAAAAACAGATACGAAGCAACTGGTAAAGAAAATCGAAATCGGACAATTGGAATCGTAGAGATTGCGGGGAGGACTTTCGTTTTATCGTTTATGGCTCAATATAAATCGGATTTACACGAACGTGGTGATTTAGAGTGGTCAGAAAATAGAAGCCGGAAATCAAAGAGACCACGTGCAAAAATCGCGTTTCAAGTGGCTGGCTCGTAAAAACACATTATTTTATACACGAGGCGAATTCCAGCCTGTATCTCAGGGTTCGTCTTTCCAAGAACGAAACTTCGCTTACGAGACAATATAACGATGCAAATTTCAATAATCTCCTTGCGCGATTTGTTTTGGCAGACATTATGGAAACAAGAGTTGTTGTTTATGGAGAGAACACTGCGAAATTTAGGAAACATCTTGTGCTAGATGATTAATTATGAGCTATGAATTTTGCATTAAGTTAGTTCCAAGAAGAACTTGAATATAATAATAGAAGACTTACACGAGCCACAATTTACAAACAAAATTGTGTTTTTAATAAAATATAATTAAAATTATAAATAAAAATAATTATGTAAAAATAGTATTGCTAATTAATTCACATTGGTTTTATAATGTAATGTTTAGAAAAATAAAACTAAACTTAATAATTAATTATAACAAAAATTAATAATAATAAATAAATTATTTGCGTTTATTAATTATTATCGGTTTTTATTTTTGACAGCCGTTAACATTCGTACAGAAATATGTATTTTGGCATGGAAAGATGATTTTTTGATCATTTGGATATTGGTTTCTTCTCATCAAGTCCTTAGATGAAAATACTTTCACTATGTTTGAAACGGTTCTGAAACGGCGTTAGTGTTTACGCATAGCTGCGTGTCAACATGTCAATGGCCCAATGTGTGTTGGTTTCATGCAACACGCAATCGCGAAGCACGTGCAAGCTGCAACCCCCGTTTCTCTCCTCGTAAGCTTCGCCCGATAATTCCGTAAATTTATTTCGATCGGAGCAAGCGTATGCGCATATACACATAAATGAATTTGTTATGTCCCTACGTGAACATTGAACGAAAGCTGTAGGCATTTTGAGTGAGGGCACCCAACTAGTGATAATAGAGCCCTGGTTCATGTTACTACACTATGTTATTTCAGAATTAATTTGCAATAAGCCAATTCTATAGGATAATTCAAGTGCAATTGAATGCAATTGGTTTTCAATATCCAATCCAGCCACATTGTTTATTTGCATGTTACAAAATTAGAAAAGGCTACATAAACCCTGACCGTTAATTACGTTAGAAATAACATTAGAAATGTTTACATTGTTATAGCCTTTTAAACTTTCACGGAATTAACTGAAATTCGCAGGTGTCCGCAATGTACACACATTTGTATGAGGAATGCCACTGCGTTCCATCACGTCGTAAATCGAATTGAGAAAGACTGGTGCAGTAATGCAGTAATAAATACCCTTCGAGGAACATCAGCGCGACTCCATTACTATTCCGTGCTGAGTCTTTAATCCTTTTTTAAGACATAACGAATGCAAGTTACGTCTTGGCTTTCTCTTACCTCTATCATGTTCCATGCATCCGAAAGCGAGCCCAGCTCGCTTTCCGCGTCTTCAGGATCAACCTAATTGGCGCGTGACCGGCGCAGCGTCGAGATGCGAGGGTGCGGGTGCGGGCACGGCCGCGAACGCACCGTGCCCGCGTTCGCGAGTGTTCCTTCCGATATGCGATCGTTCCTTTAGCCTGGTCCTCCCGCGGAGCCGCCTCGCCGGGCCTCGCCCGAAGGCCGCATGCTCCCAGCGCGCACCAGTGCTCCTCAGTTAAAACCGCGTAACAGCTCCCAGCGTACGAACCCTTCACGGACTCGCGGACGGACACATAGGTACGCGCACCACCAAGTAACCAACCGTCAAGCAGGTTCCTCGCCTCGCGATCGGGCGAGGCGCTACTACGCCGACGATGATGGCGACGTCGCGCGACGATACTGAACAACGGCAGACCCTAACAAACGAAGGGTTACGTTGTCGACGTAATCGTGCATGATATCTTATTCATTTCCCACCTTCTTCCGCTTCTTGCTGCCGTCGATTGTCCGTTGTTTTTCCCTCGATGATCTTTGTTAATATCACCCGTGCCACGATACCATTCGACCACCGTCACCCTCTCACGGCGCCCTCCACCCTTCTCTCTTAACGGGACAGCCGCGCGCGCGGATCGACTGGTCGGTCGGACGAGGTAGGAGAGAAAAGGAGAGAGAAAGAGAGAGAGAGGCGAGAGTGCGCGGATGCGAGATCCGCCACAGAAAGGAACAGGAAGTGGAGATCCTTTGCTACTGTAGGCGTTTGCTCTCAAGGATCAGCATAACGATTTATCGAATTCGTCACGCTCCATAGAGATATGCGGTCTTGTATCTCGGACTCCGAAAATCCGCTCGTTCGATCAACTAACTGGGACCGAATTCTTGAATGTCTTTTAAGATGACAATGACAACAACAACGATGCTAATGATGGTCAAGACATCGCACGCGATGATTGACTCATCACATTCTTTAATTACACGGTTTAAAGGTGCGGCTGCGTCACGCTGTGCCACGCTCTCGTCAGCGTCGACCTCACGTCGACATCTCTTTCCTTCGTGGTTGACCTAGGTGGCCGTACACGTTTCGTTCTCCGTTGCGTTTGACGGAATTATAAATAGGTATTCGCGCCTGTTAGTTAGATGTTGCGCGAGGCGCTGGCGCGGCCAAGCTTAAATATCTTCATTAGCTGCTTCAGATCGCCGCTGATATTACCACTGTGTCCGCCTATGTTCTTGATGCTGTTGATCGCGCTGACAGGCGCCTGTATCCCGCGTATTTCGCACGCGCGAACGCGGAAAAAGGTGTAAGGAGGAGAGAGATAGACAAACGAGAGAAAAAGAGAAAGGCAGGAAGAGGAGGAAAGGTGCTGAAAAAAGCAACAGAGAATGTTAGAGAGTTTGGAAAGGAGAGAGAGCGTTGAAAGTAAAAGCGTGAGATAACAGATGAGGCTGAAAGAGAGAGAGAGGAGAGAGAGAGAGAGAGAGAGAGAGAGAGAGGAAGGAGAGTGGAGCGTGAGTCGATACGCCGGTTATTGATTGGCAGTAGTCAAGACCAGAGGGAGAGACGAACCCGCGCGCTGTCACGCCGGCAAGGTAGACTGCTGAGGACTATCTTGGAACTAGCTTCTCGTCGATCGTTTGGTATCCCGTTGGAAGACTTCCAGTTGATCTTGAGTCCCCGGGAAATCGGTCGTATGGAAAAGCTTCTTAGGAAGATTAGTTTCAGGAAGAGATTCGGGTTTCTTACTGGATAATTGTACTGGAAGTTATCGATCCTCTCTCGTACGATTTCGGTACATCACGTACCGCATTTTCGGAGCACATCTATATTTCTTTGTAGATCTTCGTCGGGAGCGAATCTCGCTGATAAATGTGACAGAATGAAATGACACAGAATCCGACGCGGTAGTTTATCCTGACGAAAGAAATCGTTGGAGGATATGACCTGGGAGAGAGAGAGCGAGAGTATGTGTGCGTGTATATGTATGTGTGCGTGTGTATGTGTGAATCGGAATAGGAAGATCGATATCGATATTGGATACACCGCTACGATCGATCGCCGCGATTCTGCCTTGGTCGCGCGTATATCCGGAACACTTTTCACTACTACGTCCGCGTTTATTATATCTTATCCTTATCGTTTTCTCTCCCTTTCTCTCTCTCTCTCCTTTTCTCTCTTTCTCTAACTCTTTTTCACTGTTCGATGCGACGTTCGAAAGCGTATTCGGTATTATCGCGTGTCCTTTCCTCGCCGCCTTTTTTTTCACTGCTCGTCGTCCTCCGTTATTACGCCCCGGGCCGACGCGGGCAATGGTCGGAAAAGTTATCGGGAGCTTTAGAGCTCCGCGACCCGCGAGGAGCTGTCGTCCGGAGTTCGGCCAATATGGCGGTTACACGCGCTTACACGGTGCCTTAGCCACCACTGTCTGCCTGTTTCGCGGACGATTTCAGCGACGCCGACGCGAAGCGCCGCGACGCGAAGCTACCCGGCGCGGATGCGTCTCCGCAGACCGACGCCGACGCCGACGCTGTTACCATCATAGAACGCCGACGCCAACGCCGATACGATGGTCGAGCCATCGGTCGATGTACGAGCACCACGATGACGGCGGCAGTGGTCGTTCTCGAGATCCTTGCGTGCGAATGACCCGCTGATCACGGAGACGTCGTTACGACTGTGGTTCGCCACGAACAATCGTATGAATAATCGTGACGACATAGAGAATAGAGTTCAAGATAAAGCGAGAGACTCGAAACGTTACAAAATGTTATAGTGATAAATTAATCGCTGTACCCTTCACATTTTAAACACGGCGTGTAAGAGAAAAGCCTTAACGGAATATTCATTTAGTAATGAACAAGTAGTAGCGTTAAGAGATAAACGAGGAAAAGTAATAACTGACTCCAAACCGGCACAAGTGATATATTAATTGACGTTTATTACGTTTCGACCTGAGGTTTAGGTCCTTTTCAAATATATCTATAAATACGATGTGAAGGAACTATGAACAATCATTGAAAGGCGCAAATTTATACATATAAAAATAAAAACTTACATAATTAGCAGTCCAATAAACAACAAATACAAGATTATAATATTGATGACCATAAATCGATATAGATTTCGTTCGATATAAAAGTCGTCTGTTGTTGGTGACAGCAAAGAAAGGACTGAGCAAGATTAAATCCAGCCGTGTGACGTACAATACAAAATTATAACAAATAAATAAAATAAAATAAAAAGGACACAAACCAGTATATATAAAATAGAAAAATCGGGTCAATAGTCTAAGATGTAAATAATAAATAAGAGAAGGTTGCTGTTCATAGTTCCTTCACATTGTATTTATAGATATATTTGAAAAGGACCTAAACCTCAGGTCGAAACGTAATAAACGTCAATTAATATATCACTTGTGCCGGTTTGGAGTCAGTTATTACTTTTCCTCGTTTTTCTTACCACTGGCAAAGAAAAGAATTTCACATTTTTTAAGAGATAAAATTTGATCCTGAAAATGTTAAGAGGATTTATTACATAAATGAGCAAAATGAGCAATATGTTTTGACAAACATATTGTCGTAAGCCTGAATAGTTGAATATTTTGGTGAGATAATGAAGTGGCAAATAG
The DNA here is from genome assembly GCA_901521435.1 of Crematogaster levior. NCBI lineage: Eukaryota > Metazoa > Arthropoda > Insecta > Hymenoptera > Formicidae > Crematogaster > Crematogaster levior. Next base: position 468,687 of record CABEGB010000670.1, on the reverse strand, counting down.
CTCGAGACAGTACGTTCTAATTTATATTAATATAACTAAGTGACAATTATAATTATTGTGTTATTGATAATTTATTATTATTTTATTATTTATTTTATTATTTTATTATTTATTTTATTATTTTATTATTTTATTATTTAAGATAAAAATAATCGAAGATGTATTCAAAATTATCATTGTTTTTTTCTCTCCATCGGGTGGAAGAATTTGAGAAAACACTTAACATCCATTAGATATTCTTCAAATTTAATATCAAACCTTTATAATTTTAAATCACTAAACGTAAATAAGAGTCCTCTTAATATAGTATGGCATATTAATTAATGGAAATGTATTCTATTTTTTTATTATTTTAAAATATTATTTGTAACTTTTAATCTTGTTTCATTTTTTCAATCTGGTAAAAATTAACGTAGAAAGTGCTGAGAATAAAAATCATAAATTCTTGGTAGGTTGAAACTGTCGTTCTCTCGATGAACTGTGAATCTTATATAAAGCGCAGTTAATAATAGATTAATAAACAGCTAATAATAAAAGTGATATAAGAGAACTAGAAGAAAGCGAAAGCAAAACGCATTTGTGGTAACGATGATACGAGGATATTTTTGCAAAATATGGATATAAGGCTCTTTTATAATTATATAAATATCATCGCATTCTGAAAAGAGGTACTTGTACGCAAAAATAAATAGACACAAGCTCCATCGTGGTCGTCACAGATCTATGCTTAGAATTTTATGGAAATCTCCCATCATGTATTTTAGGGATATTACGTTTTCGTGGCAAATCTCATTTCCCTTCTCCCTTCCCCAAACCGATGGTGCCGCCGTCCTTGGCACATCGCCGTTTTAGCGGCTTTTAAGTTAAGTAGTTCCGCGTTTGTGGTGCGAGAGCGGAAATTTCTCTCGCGCTAAAGTACCATCTCCTCCTTCCGCTCGTAGCGATGCGGCGTCCGATCGATCACGCGACTACGACCAATACCAGACATCATCATCCCTCCGTTAGTTTTTTCCACCTCGCATCTACGTAAGGAAGCGACGCGCAAGCATAAGGGAATGTCTGAACAGGGGCAGGGATCGATACGCCGATGTCAGCAGCGGCTCGATGCACTCGTCGTTCCTAAATTGCGATTCGGATGCAGATGCAGATGCATCTCCGGTTGAACTCCCGTTGAACGATCCGCGCTTGCTCGTGTGCAGGGTCTTCAGCTGTATGATAACGAAGTGACGGAAGAACGCTGGAAATTAATTTCAGACCCGCGTCACGGAACGTTACACATGGTAACGCCGGGTGGAATGTAAATGAAGACTGCCGGAGCGACGGATGTCGTTGGTACGACACTTCTCGTACTCGCGGTAGGGAACCCACCAAGAATGCCGACCCAGAACCCAAACTGGTTCTGGAAACAGTCGGTTTGGTCGACTGCTTGTTTATCGGCTGAAGCGGATATCAGTGCTCTTGGATACGCTGGTTCTGCGTTTATGTACATGCCAGCGGTGTCTTCTAAAGATATAAAGCTACTGATGATGTTGAAGACTTAATTTTCATACGTTAATATGAAACTTTGTTAGTCTTGAATAAATTATTATTATTATAAGTGTTACATAAATTTTGACGCAATTTTTATAGTAATTTTTATTTGTAATTTTTATTGTGAAGGCGAGAAGAAACATAGCCTTCTCTAGAAGTTCAAGTTATTATATTAATTATACAATATCGTCAACAATTTTTGAAAAAATTTGAGAAAGAGTAATTTGTGTGACGATCCTAGGGAAGGAATGTATCTGTATTCTGTCTAAGCTATTCTTTCCTTCTTTTCTTTATTCAGGCCAAGAAAAAATTTTTTTGTTAGCCCCCGATAGGTTTTGCGAGTCGAGCCCAACTTTCTCTTTTCAGAACAATGTAAAGTTCCAAAAACAAATTAGTTAGCGAGAGACGTGCTGAGAGGGAAGACATTTCCTTGAGTCTTAGGCCTTTTCAAAAGATTCTTCGAAAAAGGATTTGAAAAAATCTTTGGACCTCTCTTCTTCCTTCTCTCATCCTTTTTCACTACCTAATTCGCCCCTGCAGTGCTTGGCGAGGAACTGCGTCGTGAAGAACACGTGTAGAGAGAGACAGACGTGCAGGGAAGTTCGAGGGCGGGTATGTCTTCTTGTATAGGTATATGTATGTGTAAGACAGAGTCTACACACACACGCGCAAACGGGTCTATCGTCGCCAGCTGTGGTGGGCTGTTGGGTGTATGGTGGGAGGGAGGGGAGTGGAAACAGGCTCGACTGCTCCCCCTAATACTGGAGGATTGAATGGGCGAGGAGGGTGGTATTGGGTTCCCTCACGCCACCACCCACACACCACTGCTCCCAACCCGCCTGAGCCACCCACTTCTGTCCGCCTGCCACCCCGCCTACCCACCCACTCGCCACCCGGCTGCCGTCGAGGAAACAACCTGCAACCGAACCAGCATAACGTTTCCTCGAACAACGATTTTCGTCAGCGTCTTACACTTGGTCTTCGTCAACGGCACAAGAAGGTGAGTGGTTTGTAAGATTCAACGTTTTCCTCACATTCGAGGTCCGTGCTCACCCGTGTATCCCGACGCGTTTATGTGCCGTGAGCTACCGTCGTGTTCGGCGTCATCATCGTTCAGCGTCAGTACGGTATCAGATCTCAATCGGTGTCTTCGTCGAGGATGTTCCTCTCGAGAGATGTACGTTGCTTCACTTCCTTCAGCTGGAGTAGCGGGTTGCGCGCTGAAAAAGTACGATCGGGACAAAGTGCAAAGTGAGACGATTAAGAAAGGAGAGGAGTGACAGCAAGTGGAGAGCCGAATGTGAGCGCGAATGATGACGAGCCGTGGCGCGAACGAGAGCGAGAAGAGAGGCCGCTGCCGCGGTCGACGTATTGTGTATCGCGAATAGGCCGCACGCGAATACCCATCGAGACGCGCCGAGCGCGCGGCTATATGTGCGACGTCTCAACATCCATGTGTTCGTCGGTGTTTCGACGGGTAGCGCGCAGTGAGACAGACGTAGAGTGGTGCCGGGTGTCCATGTGTGTTCCGGGAGAGCGCGTGTGCGCGCGAGGGCGGCCATTCGCGGGTGCTCCACGATATCGTCGTACGCGATGCCGAGCGCGAACGACGAACCGGCGGCATTCGCCGCAGCCCTTTCCGCGAACGTGGGCACGCGTTTGCGGCAACGAGACGAGAACGGTCGCTGATAGTGACGGCGATTTTGCGCGCTCTGCCGCGTATAGAAGCGGCGGAAAGCGGAGACGAAAGAGCAAAGCGAAAAGAAGGGATCTTTTGGTTGTAAGCGAGCGATCGTGCATACGTGTGTGCAATCGCGTTAAGTATTGGTGCACAATCATGTACATGTGCATGCGCGGGCGCGGAGGAGCGCGGACCTGCCTGACGTCCTTGGTCAGTCGGCAATAATTTCCGGATGGATTTGAATGGAGCACTGCGTGTGTCTTCTCTCTCTCTCTTTATCTCTCTCTCCTTCTCCTACTTCATTTTCTCGATGATTCTCACTCTCTCGCTTTCTTATTTTCTCTTCCTTCATCCATCTATCCGACTCTTTCTCTCTTTCTTGAGGACCGTGTCTTTGCCTTTATTCCAACCGACCGTGTTCCCGCCGCTGTGTCATCTTTCCTTCTCCTCCCTCCGGACTTCTCTCTGCGCCATAAAGTAGAGGTTCTCAACCAGCGCAGAAATGTGAAACTCCACTAGTACATTCTAGAGTACCCTCTACGTTCCACCATCTGTCGTTTCTAGGGAACGTGCCCCCGATCGGTGGCGGAGGGGCATATTGATTTATTCTTCACAGTAACCCCTTCCATGCACAGACGTTCTTGCTTCCCCCTCCGCGCACACGTACACGGCTGATCCCCCTCCGCGCACACGTACACGGCTGATCCTGGTATGTGCGCACGCATACATAGTACGGGGTTACCAGCGGGGTTGCTTGTCTCCCCCTCTCAGTTGCTCGAGCAGCAATCGTGACGATCAATACACTCTCGCTCCTTCCTCTTTCCGGATGCTGTCGCCACCCCTGCAGAACATAGTGCTAAATCCTCGTGTATGCGTCATTCGATCGAAATCAATTATAACACGGTATTTATAAAAGAAAAGAAATGGCACCCGTTAAAATAAATCAATAGATTCATATATACGGTACATCTGAAAACGTAAAAAAATTCATCTACGAAGAAAATAGATCGAGAAAAACAAAGTTCGAAATATAATACAAAAAATACTTAACATTATCCTTAAACAATTCTTATTCTAGATCTAAACATAATGATGAAAATAATTTTGAAGTAAGGGTGTAGTTCAAGAAATAATTTTATAATATTTACTTCAATTTTGATCGATAAACATCTAACAAGATGTAGGAAATAATCAATCGAAACGAGGGAGATATCCAGAATTTTTAAGAGAAATTATAAATTATTTTTATCTGCTTAAGCATCGGTATAATAATTTTCTCTCTTTTATATCATAGAAATCATTCAGAATTTATAAAAAATATTCTGCAGCTATCATAATGGAATAAATTGATTAATACAGAGGAAACATTTAATTTCATTTGAAAATACAGTTGCGTATTACAAATACATCGTTATATTTGTGAAGAAAACTAACGTTACTGTTAACGAAAAATTTGACATTATTATTATTTGGCATTATACTTTTAACCTTTTTCTCATACCACATTTCTCTATTATCGATCGTAAGAAAGATATGACCTGGCCGAATCATGTGACTCACTTTATATATTGTCCAACTGTTCTAAATCTAATCTTGTAACAACCTTCAGAAGTCATTAAGACACGCGTTATGAAATTTTGCATTTATTCTTCTCATTCTCTTTATCACATTTCTTCTCACACTTACGCTATGAAACACAGATCCGATAATTGGAATTTAGTTATTCTTTATTTGTGATATAAATAAATGTGCTCATAAATACTGCTAGTATAAAAAACTCTCTTTGCCATAATTTTATAATTATTTAATAACTATCTTAGTGTATTAGAGAAAAGTCATTAGTAATTTTTTTTACTCAACCTTCTATACTCTCACTTGAATACATAAAAACATCGTAAATAAAATGATAACAACAGGTTTTGTTTCTATCAAGGATAACAAGGAAGGTTATTTACTAAAATCAATTAACAAACATTTGAACTTGTTGGTAGAACGGTCCTTGTTGCTAGAACTATAAGAATAACGATAAAGTAATTGTGAGGAAATACTCAAAGAATCGAAAATATATATATTTAAAATATATAACTTATACATAAAATGTAAAAAATATACAACATCAAAAATTAGCATTTTTCGCGATAATTATTCGTAGCCTCTTCGTGAGCGCTAATTATAGAATATATATGCAGAATATACTCAATTTTGAAATTTGTCTGTATCATGAAAATTAATTTAAATGAGGATACAATCATGGAATACAAATAACTGGATTATTTTCGTACAATAAAAAATTTCCCGATTACGGATTATTATAAAATATGACTTCGATGAAGAAAATATTTCGTAAACTTGTAAAATAAATCAAGATGATAAAAAATAAAAGGAAATTACATGAACTTTACTAAACTATTTAAAGACTACTCAATTCTTGTAGCGTGCATTTTAGTTGTGAATAAAGAATTAAATTCAACAAATTCCATTTATTATTGGTAATCTAGTTAAATGTTCGAAATTATTTTGTTTTGTATTTTTTTAGAAATTTAATTTTGTCTCTAAATTTAATTTGCATGGTTTTACGTATATATTATTTATATATTTCTCTTGATACTCTCTTTCTTAAAATCGTAAAACGCAGAAGTTGAGAGTATAACCCATAGGTGTTAGAACTATGTGCGCTTAAAATAGACTCAACAAAAAAAGAAAAAATTTTTTTTTCATGTTTAGGCTTTTGGTGACTCACACGCAGGTAGATAGACTGCCTTTAAGGATAACAAAGAAAAAAGGAATTTATTGTTCTGGCGGACAGTGAGAGTGACCGTTAGATATCTTAAAATGGAAGGGAATGGAACCAGGATGGACTATGAAGATATGTTTAGAGAAATTACAAAGAAACTTTATGGCGAAGATCCCGACCATAAAAGTAAGTTTTTTGTAGAAACTTCTAAAATAAGTTAAAAGTAAAGTATTGTTTTACTGATTTCTAGATGTCAGTAAATTGTTGAGTATATTTATTAAGAAAAAATTATGTAATCTCAGAAAATTGTCAATAAAAATAATTTAAATATTTATTTATAAATCTGTCGCGAGTTTCCAGTAAATATTTTTTTTTACGCAGCACATGTTTATCGTGCTTTATCGGAACGCAATCCTATTGTTGGAATTGTGTACATTCTTTTAATGCAATTCATTATTTAAAACTATTCGATTTAAAATTAATTCATTATCAGAATTAGTTTAATTGTTTAACTACGTTAACTACGTTCAGCAATCAAGAAAATTCCATTTATAACTGGCAATCTAGTTAAATATTTGAAATTGTATTTATTCTGATTAGTCACGTGATAATTAATTAGTAAATTAATTATCGTTTAACGAGTGCTATGTTTCATAAAAACCCGACGAGTTTCTTTTGTCATTAAACATGAAGAGTTCAATATAACTTATCACAATTTCGATGACAGCGTCGAGCGTACAGAACGAGTTCGAAGCATCTGTTTCGTACAAAAACGATGAAGATACTGGAAATGGTACCGACGGTAGCGATGACGGAAACTGGACTTACGAAGATGAACCACTTAAAGGAACCGATGGAAGTCGAATCGCGGCTTACCATGCTGGAAAAGCTATGTGGCGATGTGATGAGTGTGGTAAATATACACATAAAACACACACACACACTTGCAATTCTTGCAATAATATTACAGCGAATGCATTGAAATATAGATATATAGTATATATTTAATACGTGTTGCATAAACCTTTTTGAAAAATTTTTTGCGAAGCTAACTTGTTTACAATCTCACGCTTAAAGGTCTAGATCAATAGAGCACACAAGATATAGTTGAGTAATTTTCTATCCAATAGTGTAAAAAGTTTAGTTGACGCAAGATAAAAATAAGTTGATTAATAGGGGTAGATAGTGAGAAAGGTCCCCTTACTAATTACTGATCGTACCGTTTTGAACGATGATGATATATTATTCGCTCGCATTTCTTTGATTTACATTGCTGGACAAGACAATGAGATTTCACTAAATTTTCTTGAATGTATTTACTTTTAAAAAATAAAATACAAAAAATTTGAAAAACAAGAAGAACAAGGAATCTTTATACATCGCATAAATTAACATCACATAATCATCATTAACATCAGATTCAACCATAAAAAATAGATTGAAGTGACAGGATAATGATAAAAATGATATGATAAATAAATACGATAAAATGATACGATATTTTAATTAGTATATTATCTTTTTGAAAATAAATTTAATAAGTTTAGTAGCATGGAACAAAAGAAATTGCTGAATCAAGAAAAAATAAAAATTTTTCAGTTATAAACAAAAGAAAGAATTTAAGTAACATAAAAAATTGAATAAGAGAACGATGCAAATGTTGAAATGTTTTACGTAATTCTAAGAAGTAAAGAAAAAAAACAAATTACCAGAAAAACACGTACATTTTTTGTTAACAGGATGTTTATAATCTTTTCATTTCTTATCATATTCTTTTTTCTTCATATAAACATCATTACTCTGTTTGAGCATTAATTAAGAATTTGTTCATTTTCCTAAATTGTTTTATCTTAATTGTTCGAATGTGAAATTGGTCTTCTCTTTTGTGAGACAACGCTGATAGTGCGACAATTATAGTACAGTTCAATATACTATATACAAAGAAATCATACAGTTGAATATACCATATACGGATGTTTTTCACGTAATTAAACTGATTTTATCCACTTTAATAGGCGATATCATAACGAGTGGTCCACGAGAAATTGCCGAGCACTTTATGGAATATCATCCGACGAGAATTCTAGCCGATAACAGTAGGAATAGGCATCATTCACCACGCAAAGATTATTTGCAAACAGATTTAAAAACCGAAGATGTGGTCATGTATCTAGAAAGACTCCGTGAACGCGCCGAACGAGCGGCTCCTCCTTCTCGGAGAACCCAAGAAACGCAAACTGTACCTGCGGCTTTACTGCCGGTTACATCGAGCTTCCTTTTGCAAGAACTGCCATCCGCCCCTGCGCCCCAACATTTGCAACAGGTATTATATGTTCGTATTATATAAAGATAATATATTATATATTATCTTAATATCTCATATTCTAAGACATTAGGTTATTGTAAATGTTATAAATGGCTGTTTTTGATTTTTCATTTAAAACATTTATTACAAAATCTTAATATATACTTTCTTAATCAAAATAATTTCCTCTACTTCTAAAGGATACAAGTCTTTCAATACCTTTCCGATCTCATTCTCTAGAAATCTAGAGAACGAGAGACAATGAATTCTCTGAAAGCTCTTACATCGTCTCTTTCAAAGTTCTCTTCAAAAAGCCATCCAGAATGTTTGAACAAATAACTCTGTGAGTGACGGGTCAGGAAATAAAGTAGGATACGAGAGAAACTCATACTTCAAACTTTTAATTTTTTTAGTTCTGTTTTGCAATGTCGAGCAATGTTTTGAATTGTCGTAAAACAATAATATAGTTAAGTAAATAATATAACTTAAAAAAAAAGAACTGATACGTAGTATGATGCAAAGAAATACAAATATACATAACAATAATCCGATACAATAGTCAATTTAACAAGTGTTTTGATTCAAGCTAGAGTCTAGTAAATTTCAAAAACAAGATTTAAAAATGTTATACAAATCAAAAAATCACTTGCAAGAGAATAATAGTTATCATATCTGATTGCTCGAGAAAGTCAAAGACTATATTCAATATTGATATTTATATGACACTTACATGTTTTCAGTTTTCGCTATTCTTGTTTCTTCAGTCTGTAGGATGTACTATTTGTACATCTTGCAGCCTGATTAAAGCCTATTTTAAAGCAATGTAAATTATCACAGAATACAACCACAATGTCTTCTCCTATTGCGGCATCCACAAGCGGTAAACGTTACACTTGCCCATTCTGTCCTTACGGCACGGACAGACGAGACCTTTATACACGACATGAGAACATCCACCGCGAGGAAAAACCATTTCATTGCTACATGTGCTACAAACCGTTTAATCGTGCGGATCATGTGAAGAAGCATTTCATGAGAATGCATCGCGATCACGCATACGATGTATCGAGGATACGAAGACCGGTAGGAACAACCACCTCCAAGCCATTACAACAAGATTCGACTGCAACACAGGCGACTGTCAACGTGAACAGTCAACAACCACCACAACAGCAACACATGAGCAATCAGTTCGGTTTCGCTAGCAACAAGAGCTATCAGCTACAACCGAATGTTGTTACATCGGGCACTGGTACTGGTACAGCTACCACTGGTATTCATCAAGCGATAATCATGCCTTCTCCAACGGGTATCGTGCAATCCGATGCGAATAATTGCAACACAGGCAGGCGAGTGCAAAACGGCGGATGTAATAGTAAGAGTCATCTTAAAGGTGGCTCCAAAAACACACAGGAACGAAGGTGTGTTTTATTCAAATATTATAAATATTGTTTTTCAAATCTCTATTATGTTTTAACATAATATTTAGTTATTTTATTTTTCTTACTTTTTATTATATTTATATTATATTTTATTATTTTTATTATGTTTTTTTATTTGTAATTTTTTATATATTTAATTATCAAATTTATACGACTTGGAATCTTACACGAAACGCGATGTTTGGTACGAACTCTTTCTTTGTACATTCATAACATCGTAAGACGAATTTAGCGTAATTGAAGTATTAAAACGCTTTTGATTTCAAGGTACACCTGTTTGTATTGTCCATGGAGCGGAGTTGATAATTGGTGTCTAAAACGACATTTAAATACTCATACGAAGCCCTTTGCGTGCACCTTGTGCGAGTACAAAGCAGCGCGCGCTGAGCGGCTTGCAACACACGTGCTGAAGGTGCATAATAGAAGGCAATGTTCCCGGTGTTCGTTTCTCGGTGAAGATGCAAACCAATTACAAATGCATCAAGTACATGTTCATCGCGCAAGTGTACCGTCGACATCGACGACTCAAAACGCACCACCGCCGAGCAATCGTCATCAGCAGCCTTTACAGTAAGATAATCCTTAAGTGTATAGGATACATTTAGTCATACCTCGATTAACGTTAAGTATGTGTTCCGCAAAATTACTACTATCACTGTAGTAAATTAACGCTAAACTAAATTCACATTTAACATGGAAAAAGTGTGACCAGAGGTGTGAATTAAAAATGTAAAATCTGTAAATTGTACATTTCCATGTTCATATTATTCAAGACAAAATCAATTACGTTACAACGGAGTAGCATGAAGCGGGTATTTGATGACATTATAATGAAATTTTATGGAATCACTTATGCTTCAAATTGGATTTGATAAAATATGCAAGAAAAATTTTTTATGAAAAAGTAATAATGCTAAATGCAATAACAAACTGTTGACTATTCAAGGAAAATTTGAAATTATTCAAAAAGAGTAATTTCATATAAAAATTATATATATATATATATATATATATATATATAATTATATAAATAAATATAATTACCTATACAAAGGTGAAAAAATATCCGTCCACAGAGAAGAGATATACTTGCATATTTAAATCTGCAACTTTTATTTTGTACAATAATATCCAAAATATTATATATCAAGTATATCAGACATCTCTTTTCTTTTTCTTTTCTTTTCTTAAGGATCTCGACTGTCGATGAATAAATTTCTTGCATGACGAAAATTCGCAAACTTTCAAGTTCACCCTTTTCGCAGAAATTTGGAGTACATTCTCATGTGAATAATTTACGCGATTATTTATTACTCATTGTTGAATTTACAGTCCTGTGGGAGGAGGACGACCGCCACCTGGGCCCCCAGTTTTTCCAGCACCAGCAGCTCCAACAATTACACCTGCTACCACTGTGATACCACCGAGTACTATACTTGGGTAAGTCTCATGGTGTTTATCGCCGCTGCACGTGATATTTCGTTTCAGCTTTCGTTTGTTTATTCAATTAATTGCATTTTATTACGTTTCTCCCCATTTTTTGGTTACCATTAATTGCGCGATGATTAATTGCGCCGTTTAATACCGCGCGGCATTGAACGGCGAACTCTTCTGAATTTTACGTTCGCTCGTCTGACTAATGTTGGCGCACTCGACGACGGGTCACGATTTGTATGCATTAACTTTTTGTTATCGGTTCTGATTGTCAGTCTGTTATTGTACGGACGGATCGGATGGAGCCGATGAAGATATCACATTCTCTGTGACGGTTGTATCTAATGTGAAATAACACATCGATCGTAACCCGTTCATGATGCGGTCCGACGATTCATCATCTCGCGCGTCATTATCCACTCCTCCTCCTATTTTGTATTACGTTCTGGCGTCATTTTTTGATATTATTTTTAGTTAAAGAAACGAGATCTCTTTTGGTTTCGTCATCACGTGCACGCTTCGTTTGCTTTCAATGTCGTAAGCCGCGCGATTTCTGATACGCGCTGTTGTTGCTGAATGTGTACCCTTGTCTAGTTACACAGTTTTTATTTCTCTCACGTCGTGTTACGACGAACACTCGTACTTGGTAGAAAAATGACGCGAACGTAACTTATGGAACAGTGCCGCGGTGGTTGCAGCCACGAGATGGTAAGGTCCCCTGCAACTGCAACGACTATGGCATACCCCACGGAGGAGGAGAAGCGGTCGCACCGTCGCATAGGCGGCATCAACGGTGACGATGACGACGACGACGACGACGATGACGATGTCGTCCGAAGTAATGGTAACCGCGAGGCACGCAGTCGTGACCTCGTCATGTGTCGCGTCTGCGATTTCAAGAGCGATAGGAATGACGATCTTGAACCGTATTTGAAAGATCACAATAACGGGAGTAGAATCGGCACTATCCATACATCTAATAGTGATTTTACATGCAGTTACCAGCCATCACGGACATTAGAAGCCCTCGAGCGACTTTCGGAATCACTATCATCACAGGAATCCGAGAGTAGGCCGGACGGAAAGGAAAACGATAAGAAAATGAGACGATCCCGGAAACAGAGTCAACCGAGACAAATCATACGGTATCACGATCATCAGCGTTATCTGATACCTGTTCATTTACAAAATGTAAGAAACCAAAAATTCAAAATTCATAGCAAAAATATTCAGTTTCATCAGAGATCATCACAAAGAATGTTCAAATGTCATTTGTGCCCGAAATATGCGCCTGCACGAGGGAAAACTCATCGCCCGTATCACAGCAGAGCTTCATTGGCACTTCACATGTTGTGGCGACATAAACGAGGATCTTGGCCGGCCAAGAGTCAAGCGATAAAAGACAATTTGACACCAACTATCTCCTCGATTACGCTTAAAGCAACATTTTTCACAAATCCGAATTATAGATATGATAGATAACAGCAAAAGAGGCTGGAAATAGCTCTAAGGGTGTAAATTATAATTTTTAACTAATTATAAGTCTTCTCAAGTTAAGTTTAATTCAAATCATAATTTTAAAAATTTAATCAAATCATAATTTTTCATAAAAAACTTGACCTATGTTATTCTATTTCACGCACAGAATTTGAATTTTGATATATTTTTCTGACAATATTTATAATTTTCAATTCTTCTCATTGGAGAAGATTGATGTCAGAATTTGTGATTTTTTTGGCAAGATAGAAATTTTAATTTATTACTAAGATAAATTTTGTACTCGCACAACGTTCTACATACAAAATCTACATTTGTGACATAAAAAGTTTGACTGGATAAATACTGGATGAGTTGTACTTCTGTATTCAAGACAAGATAATTTGTTTTGTAGAAACAAATCAGTGAGAGGGGAAAGAGATCTGTGAGGATATCTGTCTCATGTTTAGAACTTTACCAAGAATGATAAAATCGTTGTGGACATCTGTTAAGAAAGATATTTTAAAAGAGATCATATTTCTTTCATTATTTATAAATTCAATAATAATTTTTAAAATACACTTGTTATTCCTGAGAGACAGATATCGTAATGTACGATACATATGATACGTGTAATGTAAGTCTGAATTGAAAGTATTTTAACGTGACGTAAGAATGTAAATATGTTTTTTCCACAATAGTCTTAACTGCTTCAATATTAGATAAGATACTCAAATTGATTATGCAGTTGTTATGTAAATAATTTTTTCGAAAGCACTGGGAGTTGTATGTACTTTCTATGTAAAATTAAAGGAATGATACGCAGATTTGATAATTGATGTCATAATCAGTCTCATGGACTCCTTAGTCATGTATATCTAGTCACATATACTGGTTTTGTTTTCTATTTATATATTTGCGTCACTCTTTCTTCAGAGATTAATAAGTAACTTCGAATTCTATGAATTTAATTCCAATAGTTGAATGAAATAAGATTTTCGAAATCTGCTATGATAAACGATTTTTATAAGACTACAGTTTAATATAAGATGTTTGTACATAAACATTATCTTGTTTACGTTATTACGTGAAATATGTCTATTGTGCTTCAATAAAAGAGGTAACTCAAAGATAAAATTGCTCATAATTTTTTCTAAATATGAATTTACATTTTTATTTAAATTTAAATATTTTTATTAAATTTTTTTTACGCTTTTCTCCTGCTAAAATTAATTTTTAATACTATTTCTCAAAGTTTAGTTTGTAAAGCATAATAAAAACAATTCCTATTTTTTAATTAACGCAGGTGATGTAAAAAAATGATTAAAATTCATTAAAAATAACAATATTAAACATAATTTATATCTAACAATTTCCTTTTTATATAATTATAAATCAAAGTTATTAGTAGCGGGTATTGTAGCAAAAGTCGTATATCGAACGTCGGTATATAGTACAAGAATACATGTGAAGTTTGTATGTAAATCGAAAGTTGTCGCCATAGTTTCTACATCCTGCATTTCTATATAGAACAAAATTAATTTAAAATTGATGCATTATATAATGATATTTATTGCACGCAATGATAAATTATACGTAATAACAAATTATCAAGAACTATTTAGCCTATAAAAATTACAAAATATTTTTATAAGTCATTTCAGAAAAAAATAAGTGCTATTCATTTTTTCAAATGTAGTTTAATTAAGTTAGTTCTTGATATAGTTAATTATACAACAATGTATATTTTTTTATTTCTCATTTTATATCATTTTTATTGTATTGCAATAATAATGCAAAAAGAGTCGGGGCACATTGCAATGCTATCAGACATTAATAAATGAAACAATATTAAGATAGTAAACAGATTAAGATAGTAATGAGATAGAAATTAATGAAGAAACTTTAAAAGAAAATATATTTACATACAGACATATTATGCAGAGAAAAAATCGTTATATATAAACTAGCTGTTTTTGGATTATCATCGCGTGCATCAGGATTTATTTAATACGCTCTTATTGCACAGAATAAGCAGTTACCTATCGTCGAAAATAATTTCGCCGTCGAATGATTATCCTAATAAACTTTCTGTTCAGTAACGCAAAACTTTGAGCAGTGCTAAGAGAGAAACGTCGAGCTGATGTCGACAGTCGATAATTGGATGAAATCTGAAACCGTTCGATACCACACTCTCCGCTTTTCGTTACGGAATAATGTTACCCTGAAATTATCAACAAACTTCAACAAATCGATTCAATTCGCCAGGTAGATGTAACAGAAGAAATAATTATAAAGATGTGTATGATACAACTGCGTAGCAAGTTTATCGAATTGTCTTATAAATTAAACCAATTAACACGCGGGTTTACATGAATTGACTATAAAAATCATTATCTTACGTCTAGTAATTGATGATGCATGAAATTGGATTGCATAGTTCAATGGATTAATTTTGTTTCAAAATAATAGAATTATGTGGACTAATTGATCTTTACTGGTTACAATTTAAGAGTATGTACAATACATAAAATATTCACATAAATTGCACAATTATGTTAGAATAAATTATAATACATAATTTCAAAATAATATATTTCACCGGTTATTTGAAAAACGAAAAATGCTTTTTGCTTGATAACATATTGTATTGTACTTGTAGAAAATTCATTTCAAAATTTTTATTAATTTTTTAGAATATTTAAATGCTTGAGGCTATTTAAGATATATATAATATTTAATATTAAATATTATATGTATCATTATATTAATTTATTTATTAAATATTACTTATTAATTTATATTAAATATTTTGACTATCATATCACTATATTGCCATAAGTAACGTGTGAGTGTCAATGATGCAAGATTCCATCATTTATTCGTGGGTGACGGCTTTATTTACTCGTTTAACAATAATTTTACTAAGCTTAAGAGACATTAAAAAAATAAAAAATAAAAATAATACGCTAGATCTATTAAAAATAGAATTATTAATTTTTTTAACTTTCTGCTTATATCTGTTTCAATTAAAAAGATATCTAATATTTAATTATGAGTTTATTCCATTAGAGATTATTAAATACACAATAATTATAAATGTATAATAATATATTATGTATATATTTTTACAATTTTATTTATTATTTATTTTTTTATTCATTAATTTTCTGAATATGATTTAGTTTATAATTAACTCTGCATATTAACCGCGCACTTCTCGGGCGAAACAACTTGGCAAAGTGTTAATTTATTGTATAATAAGTTTTTCATATGATTGATTATTGGAAGGAAAAGCTTTCAAATTTTCAGAAATTCTATATCCCATAGTGTACTACACATATAAAAAATTAACACATATAAAAAATTTGTCGTATAACAAATGAAATATATTAATGTTGATCAAAACTATTACTTGAATATGCGCAGGATTCATTTCAAGATTCATTTCAAGATTCATTTCAATGATGGTAGAGAAGCATCTGTCAGAAATCAAATAATCAGTCGTGAAAGCTATTAATCAATATCTATCAATGGAATGCATTCTAAAAAATTCGTAAAAATGGAGAAGTTAGAGGACGGAATTATGATGAACACGAAGACTCGACCGCAGGACATGGAAAAGGCAACTTCAACAAGCAGAACTTCACGTCAACATGATGAAAATCATGTTTTATCGAGCAGGACACGAAGCGAGTTAATCGCTAGGACAAATCAGGTTAAAAGTCACGTAAATTCGTGTTCTACTCGGATAAAGTATACACATATTCATTTTATGTGAAAGCTTTTCTTTTCTGAAGAATTTCTTCAGAAAGATATACGTCTATTTATATACTTATTACATTTACTAGTCTTGTTTATTAGTCATATATACACGTTTATGTTACATTTACTAGTGTTTATATTAATTATATACAATATTCATTATTCTTTTTCATTTTTTTTTTAAATATTTGAATTTTTCATATTTCCATATTTTTCATATTTTCAATATTTTGTAAATTATATGTATATATATATATACCTAGTAATTATGCCTAGTAATTATGCATAAACAATTCATTTAGTTTAATGATCAAACTTGCAATTAGCTTGTTTATCTAATGTTAAATTAGCAATATGTATATATCACATTGAGATACAACTGTGATGAATATAATGACAATGCGATTAATTGTCACTAGTATAATTGGTGCAACAAAACGTGATGCAGTCCACTTCATCCTATATTCGTAGGTAATGGTCCAGTAGTATATAGGACTTGCACTTCTCAACATGTACACCTACATATTTTATGATACTTATTAAGTTGGATTATAAGATAGATAGAGATGTAGATATCGTCATAATCTTGTTTTATCATGCAACTGACCCTGGACGTGAAAACCGATAGTAAATAAATTAAGTATTTTTATCACTCGCGTGAAAAAAGATTGAGCGTATGTTCGTGACAGAAAGCGAAACGTTTACACGACATGTTGAACACAAAAAAATAAGAAATGAATATGCTAAACATTACGGTTTGCATCACGTTCCGTTGCACGTCGATAATCAAACATTTGTTCGTTCATGAGAAAACAACTGTAAAATATTCTCACGCTACTCATAATCTATAAGATTAACACGCACCATTGTGCATTTTCTTCTTGGTTAACTTTTACCAATATTTAAATGTGATTACAAGCGCATTATTCAATTCGTTTAATCGTGATTTAGTCGCTCTTTAGAAACTATCAAAGCGCGAAATAGAAAATCGATTAAATTATAATGTTCCAGTAATTAGATATATTTAATAATAATTATTACAATGTCTTTATACACATATGGAGTGCATATAATTTTATGTAACTGATATATTGAAGAAAATTAGATTTTTTCTCGATAATTTTTCTCGATTTAGATACTATTATGTTTTGTTATTTGTGCTTTACACGCAAACAAATATTTCACTTCTTTTGACACCAGATTCGTTGTTACTACACATATATATGTTCGGATCAAAACGAATCTGTTTCACGATAAAATATTGGCAATTTACTTCATTTTTGCGCTTATTTGCTTGCAATATCCATTTGTGTATGACAAATAGTGCATTAATCGATTGATAAATTTACCGTCCACGTTTCTCTAATTTGTCATCGTAACGAACGGGGATAGAAAATCGTGCTATCAAAATCGTGCAATGTAATGCGTTTTAATTGCATGTGTTTAACTAATCATTAAGACGCTTTTAAATGTTTTACACTTTACGATTGCTCTGCTCAACATTTCCAACATCGTGTTCAATATCTAAAACTGACCCACTTCAACTTTAAAGCAGACTCAGGTATAACCAAGTAATA
Organism: Crematogaster levior; assembly: GCA_901521435.1. Taxonomy (NCBI): domain Eukaryota; kingdom Metazoa; phylum Arthropoda; class Insecta; order Hymenoptera; family Formicidae; genus Crematogaster; species Crematogaster levior. The sequence goes on along the minus strand of CABEGB010000670.1, from coordinate 450,743 downwards.
ACGAAATTGCGCACCTTCGAGCACATAATTAATCGCTTCCTACTCAGCAAATGAAAAGCAGCCAGGTCACGAGAGGGCCATTTTGACTTTCTTTTTTTTTCTCTCCACTTCATGCTCACGCGTCGCAATGCTGGCGCGATACAACGTAGATTTTCCCGGGTGATATTCCGCGGTGCTGCTCGCGGCAGTCGATTGCAACAGTGATAAATAATTACCTCGGTAATCGTGCGATCGGTTTGAAACACGCGCATGCCAGCACAGCATTCGAGTATGTTCGTGATTTTCTCGGGGATTCCGCGCGTTCTAGCGTGTGCCGGCAGAGGATTAATCAAGTACATGTCACTGAAAAAGTTTTTCACTTTCACCTTTTATCTTTATATTGTACGTCAACTAATCGAATTTCACACTTTTTTTTAAAATCGTGATTGCAATTGTAATAAATTGATAGTTTTATATAAAAATAATGAAATATCCTTTCGTGATTCGCTCTCCCTTTTTTCTCTTAGAAGAAAATTACATGATCGACTCATTCACAGCGCTTGTTCTTCTGAAATCGATTCTTGATGGGACGTCATATAAAAACAAACGACACGAAAGCATCACGAAGCTTCGAAGTGTCGCTAATTCGAAGTTACAAGAATACACGGTTCAACATGTCGTGTGCGCCCGTCAATTATTTCGTGAAAATTATACCCACATTATGGAACAACACGATAACCTCGTTGCACGAATCGATATTTTACATGAGAAGAAATTTGATCGCGCCCACGCAAGTCAACGCGTGTAAAGTTAACTTTGTGTCGATGTAACGCGTTATGTCCCGGCGCGGTAGCTCGGCAGACCGTTACGAGAATCGATTTTGTTCCGTTGGGGAAGTCGCCCGTGTAATCAGATGATTAGATTCACATATTAGTGCTAATTTCATATTAATCTCGTAACATGCAACGCGCCTACAGCGGTACGCGTGGTTCGGCAGTTTAGCGATTGCCGAATTACGTCCGCTATTTGAATCGGTTGCACATAGCTCGTTAACTCTCACATGCGCGTCTGTAAGCTCACAGCCAACAAAGTTAATTTGTTTTTAACATGCCATCCCGTTATTTTGCTAGTAAAGCAACAAAATACTAGAATATGTTATTGTCGTTAAAAAAGTTCCCATAGTCCTGTTACAAAATCAATATTGCTTTATCATTCACTATCAGTGAAATTTGTTAGAGCCAATTCCTCTTACAGAAATTTATATTTGACTGCCATCGTTATCATTTAATGAAAATTTCTATATAACTAAACAAATCTTACACCAGTAAAATTAGAAGTCTCTTAGGAGAAATTACTCTCTGCCAATCTATGTTACGTCGCATTCAAAACTAGCGTGCAATACACCGCGGGCTTGGTTCGTCGAATATATTATTACAAACTCGTTAACTGTATCATGAAAGTTAGCGCGAACTGTCGAAGATCACCGAGTCGTGATAGCGTCTTCACGGAAATGGGATTCCTTATCTTTTTAGCACCGATTTCCAATTTTACGCGGATGTGAGGATAGCTGTTATTTAATACGAAGAAAGTAGCACAGTAAGCCACAACCATATCTATAGTAAACTCTCTGTCATCGCTTCCTCTTCTCTGCTCTGGTCGTCCTTAGTTAATTTTCAATTCACTCCCTCTTGCTATCCTACTCCGTAATTGACCGAAAGATTATCCCTTGAATTGATTTTCGTGGATGTCTAATCGATCTGTTCATTTCGCGATTGATCTGTGAGAGGAATTAATCACACTGAAAAAATTGTATTCTCGAGCTTTAAGATCTCTTAATAAATATTCTCAATGAATAAGGATATTTCTTTCTTTACATGATGCTTCTTAAAATTGAAAATATATTCTTATAATTTTTTTTAACAAGTGAAATTCAACTTAACTTAACACTTCCACTATTATTCTCCGATGAACATCAATAGAAACCCTTCTGCAGTCAGAAATTCAATCACAGCTTTAACCAAATGTCCAGGTCACCATTTCATTAACTGCTATAGAACATGTTGATGACATTGCATAATTTCGCTCGATAAAATGATAGAAAAAGAGTTGACATTATAGACATTCATTAAAATTCATTTATTTATTTCGTCGCTATGCAGATTCTGGAGATTTCATAGCCTTTGTAACAATTAATTTAACCTTTCTATTGTCTACAATGTGTAATCTAATCTAACTATCTATAGAGTAGAGGTTTGTTTTTATTCTTAAACTAGCTGTATTAATTCAGTGTGTACATATACTGAAGGATGAGAATTTTGTATGTACACTTTTCATGTTTCAATGTATATGTACACTTTTTTAACTAGTGCAGTCAGTTGAGGAATAAAAACAAACCTTAGGTTCTTTTCGGATTTAATACTGTAAAGTTCAATTATTTCAACATTAGATTCCGTTATTTCAACAGCCATCTTCAACCTTTATTTTTATGAAAAGTGACCAACTATAGAATAATTTTCAAGAATATCAAGATCTTATGTCATTTTATTCAACTTCATGTGGAATAAGAACTGATGGATATGTATTTATACGTAATTCATATATATTTCAAACACGTTCTATAATATATATAAACTTTTACAAATTAAGTAAAAAATGTATTTAACTTTGTCAAGGGTTTAACTTTCTTTTAAAAAAGCAAATATCTCCATTTGTAGAACTGCTTTTTGTTTTATCACGATTAATAATACGCATATTAAATAATATAATGGTAAGAAAACATCTTCTCATTCGATATACATATATTTTTAAGTATTAAGAATATACATGATATTTGCTGATATACTGATTTAGAAATTTCCTCTTTTAAACCAAAGGAATCTTTTTGGTAGTTATTTTAGAGGAAGATATAAAAATTCTTGAAAGATGAGAATACAATTTTTTCGGCGTATATCGAACAATGTGCCTCTCGTGATGCAATGTGCGCGCACATGCAATTTCTTGCCACATGCCACATCATTATTTTCCATTGCGAATGGGAATAGCTGTATTAACTCGGTCGCCGAAATTCCGGGAAATCGGCTTCGAATTACGCGAGGATTACGCGAGGTTTCCGGCATTGTCGAACGGATTGCCGGCTTCATTTAATGACTGGCCGTGCAACACGAGTCGATCATCCCCCTTTTTGCATTTTCGACGGATCTGCGAATTCCGTTGCCGATTACAAATTGTAAATTAATTAATACTTAATCTTCGTCGTAATCCACATCGGAAATCACTATGTACTAAATTAACGGACAGAACTTCCGTTCGTACAATGTTTCTGAAAGATCCAACGAAAAGAATACTTCGAATCATGTAATACCATAATTAATTTGCGTACTTAAGGATAGAAGGAATTTCGTAAAAATCGAAGAAAAAATTTTTGTTTAATAATATGATTATAATCAAGATTATGGTGCTCGTATATTAGAATTGTAGAATTTTAAAACATTTTGCTACCTTCTCGCATAATGAGAAGCAAAAATTGAATAAGAACTTATGATATTACATCTAATCGAATAAACTAGATTGCAAGATAATTGTTAATAAAATAGAAAATAATTATGTTAATTTGCCAAAAAAGTAAATATCAAAAACATCTTTTAGTATAAGAAGTTTTATTTATAGTACATATATAGTTTAGGTTAGGTTACATTACATTAGGTTAGGTTACATATATAGTTTATTTAATACTTATGTATTGTGAACATTTTTCAATTTGTCCGTTTATTCAATTTGTAGCATCGCGTAGTGAACCATCTGTCAAATATACGAGGGCTATAATTTAATAGTTTTCTCCGAAACTCTAGAAAAGTTCTGTTCATGTTAAGATACTCTTGGTGTTTGGTATTGTCTTCCAAGAGGTGACGATCAAAGACCGATTTTTTATCAAATTTGAAATCGGATCTTTCATTAGAGTGTATATTAATTTGTGCCATGATCGCCACCCAGTGCTATTGTAAAATAAAAACGATTATTTACCAAAATACTTTTTACCAAAATACTTTTTACCAAAAAGCAAACACCAAAGATTTAATCGTACCTATAAGAAATATCAATTTATGAGTGGTGTTTAAATAACGTAAGGAAAGTTAAAGAGGTAATTTCTTAGATAATTTTATGACGAAAAGTTTATATACATTTTTTTCATAAACGAGTTTTCAGTTTTCGAAGGTACAGGGTGTTCCAGACAAAATTATATTTTTTTGAAAGACAGAAGACGATTCCAACTATTCTCTTGAAATTTACTGCTAGTAGTGCATTAGTAGTGGCAAATAAACTAACTTTTACCTGATTGAAAAATTCTGGTATCATCAATGACATACAGGCAGTTATTGAGATCGGGTTTTGACAAAGAAGCTGAGAATCTGTATTTAATCATCTGTCATTGGTGAATCGTTAAAAATTAGCTATTTACTAACGCACAGTAAATTTCAAGAGAATACAGTAGAGCGTCGATTATCCGAAAGTCGGTCATCCGAAACGTCGGTTAACCGAAAGCCGAATCACGCCAAAAAAAAATTTTTTTTTTACGACTGGTCACACATAAAATACATTTCCAGTGATGTTCGATTATCCGAAAAATCGATTATACGAACACCCCTCGGCCCCAATTGTTTCGGATAATCGACGCTCTACTGTAATTGGAATCCTCGAGATTTCAAAAAAATATAATGTTGTCTTAACCTGTAAACACCCTGTATCTTCGTAACTAAACGTTTATGAAAAAAGTATATATAAACTTTTCTTCATAAAATCGTCCAAGGAATTACCTCTTTTCATCACGTAAGTCTATACATACTTTGTTCAATTTGTGTTGCACAAAATAAATTTATGTATGTATTACGTTTTTTGTATTTGTATTTTGTAAGTTTATGAATTAAATACAAATTATACTTCATACGTGATTTGTAGTTTTTTTTATGTATTTTATATATTTATATAAAAAAAATTTATATGCTAAGTTTTTCTTTGGCCTTGATATAAAATTTTTTATTAAATATTAATTTCATTAATTATATTTCTTGTTAATATATTGATAAATATAATCCATCATAATGATTATATAAATACCTTTAAATTTTAATTAACTTTGGCAGTAGATCGGTAACTAGTTACGCATTAGCAAACTGCTCAGGGTATAATTAATATCTTAACTTGTTATTATCACGTGACAGGCTTGTAACTGGCTTAAGTGTACTATGGATAATTATCTCGGATAATTCTGGTAGTATGGCGATTACGTTGAATTATTCTCATTGTGCATGGTTTACAATTGCATAGATACAAGTGATACTGTCCTGCTACAAGCTGTACTGTATTTTCATAGTGTATAGTATTTTTATAGTAGTATGTCAGGGGTAAATAAAACGTGCATGTAGTCGCTTCGCCGGCCATACGAATGTAACAGAAACAACAATTATCAAGTCCCCTCTGACATCCGTTCCGGAAATGACGGTAACCGTGTCTCATTTCCTTCCTTCCTTCCTACCTTTGTGTGCTTCTCTATCTGCGCCTCATGCGTGTAGAATCGATCGGCGATTAATGTCGGCCGACCGAGCAAAAGGATTACGGTGTGTGATTGTTTTATTTATCACGCAAGATATTTTTATCGTTCGCGCAACAGCAGGAAGCGGATAAAACGCGTCGGAAAAAAAATAGTTGCTAGAGGGAGAAGAAGAGAAAGAAAGGGTGTGGAAACGTAGGTAGAAAAAATATGGAGAATAGAGGGTAATCTGTGGGTAAGGAAGCAAAATGAATGAATGTTAATTATTCGCATCTGGCGCGAAAAAAATTGTTCACACGTTTACTGACCACGTTAATTGACCAATCATAAAAATATCATTTAAAAAAAATTAAATTTATATATGAAAGTTACGCGTTCGCGCAGTAAGATGAACAGGGAGGAAGCGGAAAACATATGAGAGAGAATTGATGGCAAACGAGATAATAAAGAATGGCGATTCGTTTTAGAGATGTAATAACAGTAATTATGATCCCGCAGCACTATTATCCCCTACATCCGTTTTCGGAGGGAACATTTACGGGCGCGCGTGACTTTGCTTCTTCTCCTTTTATTACGAATCGAATCATATGAATTCCCTCTTAAATCAGTGTACGTGTCGGGATAAGTCTCTCTCTCTCTCTTTCTGCATGTTGGGTACATTGATAGAACGTGATGTTGGAATCAAAAAGAGTCTTTATTGAAGAGAACTAGATATTTCTCTAGAAATACAATCTGAAAAATAAAAATAATAATATTGATAATGATATTTGATCATTATTAAATAATACAAATGATATTTATTAAATAATAATATTGATATGATACTTGATATTTATAAAATAATATTTGATTTTTTATAAAGGTAAAATCTGATAATGTTTAATAAATGTTATAAATGTGTGTGTAGAGATTTTTAAAGTTTACATTTATTCATTCATACATTTAATATATTTAGATTATAACATATTTTAATAATATTCAACAGGCAAACAACTAATGTTCATTTGTTCATGATTTAGTCACTCATATTTATATTATGATAATAAGCATTGGTATCCGATCAAAGTGGGAGAGCTACAATGAACCTCCAATTTAAATCACGCTTGAAATTGTCTACATTTCCGATTGTTTTCTCTGTCGAATGGTATTTTCGCTATTACCGGCGTTTACGGGTCGCTCGGCGCGTTTGTCAAAACAGGAACGCGAACTCCAGAAAGCGGTTTCCCTAGGGCGTGCGAAGGGTGTGAAGCCAAACGTCGATTAACAGCGAACGAGTTAAAAAGATTATCGTGCCGGTTAACTGAGTGCAGGTAGAGTAATGCGAGAAACCGAGCACGTCATCCGAACGCTCGTCCACCCAGAAAATTACGGCGCCGTCGTATTCGTCGTCTTCGTCGTTCATTCGCTCGTTCGTCCGTCCGTTCATTCGTTCTTTCGCTCAGTTCGTCCGTTCATTCGTTCGTTCATTTGTCCGCAACCTGGATTTATTCCGCGCAATTATCACGATAAGGGTCCACCTTGATAATCGTTCGTTAACCGTCATCAGTCCGTTTCCAATCGCCCCACCCGTTCCGTCATTCTGGCCGCGTACGCCATGACGGGAGAACATCCTGCCTGGACATTCACCGACCGTTTGGAAAATGTATTAAGGACGTCACACTCGGTTAACGCAATTTAAATTTACAATAATGTACAGTACGATTTTTAAGTAACCGGAACTGCTTTTTAAAATTAAGTTATCTACGTAATATTGAATCTAAAAGTAGGATATTTTAATCAAAGATATATATTTCATGCATGTATCTCTGATTTGTATTTATGATTTTTCTAACATGTAACTATTAGACAGAAAATAAAGGATTCAATGTAACAGCAGTGCGCAGGGTACTTCTTTGAGAGTTTAAAAAAGATAAATCTAAATTTAAGTTTCTCAACTTAAACTCAAAGATTATTTTTCTCAAGTTCCTTCCCCTTCCTCCTAAGATATTACCAAAACATTGTAGTGAGTTTTTCAATTAAAAATGTTTAGTTTGGAGATTGAAGTATAATTTAAATAAAAGTCTTAGTGCACGTATATATACGTATGTGAATACTTGGGTTCACATACTTGGTTATGTCAGTAATAACATTTGCGCGCGAGAGCACACAAAGCCTTCGAGGAAATGTCGACCAAAGAAGTGACAATTAACGTCGTACATAGTACATAAACTATTATACATGTGGTTTGATGTCTCAGAAAAGCTCTTTGAATACAATGTAGTAATACCTAGATTGGGATGACCAAAGAACACAGTTCCTGCGCATTAATTGGTGATACTAATTGAAATGACGTCTAATTGTTAGAACGCGATAGAAAAATTCTGATATCCTTCGGAGGATATCTTAGGTTGTGGAATTCATATAACTCTTTTGTTGGATTCGATTAACTCGTTAATCTTAATTGCTGTTCTTAATGAGCGATATATATACATGTTCCCGATAACGATAACTTTGATTTCGTCGTTAATATTTCACGATGTACTATAATTAACAAAGTCGGGAATACTCACGGGAATATTCCGATGCAAACGCATGAAACAAGAGATGTACCGTGCTAGAGATTATTGATCCTAAGTTCATGTATACACACAGCTAGAATTTGAGTCTTTATATTTAATAAGCTTATTCAAGGAAAGGGATTATGAATAAATTAATTGTATGTTTACGTTATAATATACGATTAAATATTTCACAGAGTGCAAGATCTAAAAATAATGATAAAATTCAATTGCAGTTGGTATTTATAATTTCCAAAATTTTTCTCTTTTTCACCGAATTTTAAATGTCAAAATTTTATCTCACGTCATTAATTTGCAAACTGCATAATAAATATAAGTGCAAGCGTACACGGAATTACAAAAATATCTAGTTCTTTTATCATTATGAAATATTTAGAAGCGCAACAGCAAACGCACGATAAAAATCCGTGAACATTAAACGAATTACTCTCTGTGGCCACACAGAGACTCCCGATTCAAAAATCATGTATCAAGACGGATGCATTAGCGAAACAGTTATGCGGTTGTTGCGAACGCGTTCACGTGGTACCGCATGAAAGTGCGCGCGTGCCGTAACAGGTGAAGCGTAAACTTCGTACTTTGCACCTGGTAAATATTTGATGAAGTTGGCGTGCACGGCAGGGTAGTTGATACGTGTACGGTACCCCGATACGCCAATCTCTCCCTCAAGTTCAGAAAGCAGACGCGAGGTATACGTTTCTCGTGCTTGCAATCAGGTTAATCCAATCCGGCCGCGAAATCGGAATCAATGTCAAATACCCATAAACGCGACATAACAGTTTAGGACGGTCCAGCGTTATCTGTGCAACAGTCTGAGGGAGATAGAGTTGTCCTGCCGAATCGCCGCACCAATCCCAGCTGATATGCTAGGAAGAGGATCGATATCCGAAGCGCAGACTGCAGCTGCTCAAGCCGAAAAGCCTTGCCGATAATTGGACGGCATCACTCCTCCCCGCGCGCGGAGATTTCCTATGAATCGATATTATCTGTCTTATATATCTGGCGAAACGTCGAGTCGCCCCGCATAGTCTGTCGGAAGATTCCGTTTTACAATTTAAACTTCGACCTAAATCTCCCTCGACTTTCGATTTTTAGAAACGGTTTTTAAGAAATGTTCGTAAGAGAAGACGAGCGTAAAAAGCTGCATCCATGGCGCGCGAGTTGTTTTTTTACGTTCGCATCATGGCGTCGTAACCGTCCATCTTAGGATTTCGAACGTTAACCAAAGCACAATCTTTACGAATTTACTTGTTTCTCGACCTGGAGAAGCATGGGAAACACTAATAAGAACTCGCGTTTTCTTCTCTGGATGTTTTTTCTCTCTTTTTCTCTCTCGTCCGTCGCTTTTCTTCCATAAAATTTCGTTCAAGCGTCTCTACCGACTAACTTGCGAAGTAGTATGTTTGTTTCTCCACGAATTCTCGACATTCTCGTCCTATCTTACCGCGTAACTAAGACCAGTCGCGACCATTCTTCGTCCCGGCCGATTTAATTTCGGAACAGCTAATTCGCGCACTGACTACAGCTTCGTCCGCTTCGCCCGAACAATAGACGATTCAGTCGAGAAGAAAGGGTACTAACTAACTAATGTACAAAGCTCCGCCAATCTCTCTGTTCGAAGAACGCTCGAAGATCGTAAGCGCAAGACGAAGAAGAGATGCGCGTTTTGAATCATGCAAACTTACAGAGGTCCTTAATTATTTTCACGACTTTTCCGGAGCATTCGCTACAGTCGGGCCAGTTACAATCGGACTTTATATAGCTTTACGTCTCTCGAACTATGATTTCACAGAGCTCGCCCGAGATAGAAATATAAAATTGTCTTCACGATTGAGATTGAAATAACGAGGTAAGAAGTACAAACTCTGTCGCTTTGTGCTTTATCGACTGAAAGCGCGCGCATAAGTGTTAGTAATAAAATATTTGTTTAAATTAAATACACAGCGATAGCTATCCATCAAATGGATTTTATTCTTATTACCGAGATAAAGTATGTACCTTGAGCTTTGATATGTAAAAATACTCCAACAGAAACACAGTTATCGATCAAGTTCATAATATTTTATTCCTCCAATGTTTTGCTTTCGTTGTATGTGACTATAATAACTCTCGTTTAATTAAAATAAAGTAAATAAAGTAAACTTACGTTCTTTGTAAGATTGCACATATTGTTCCTTGCATTATTGAAAGCGTACTAATAATATAAATTTCGTCAATGTCTATAATTTCGAAAATTAGCATCTTTTTTCGCGATTGGAATAATCCCTCGGGTTATCCTATATTGCGAAGAAAGAATAACGCGCCGAGCGAGATGGATCGGGGCGTAATCCAGATCTCGAGAAGTGAATACTGAATACATTACAGATCTAATGCAGTTCGTACATAAATTAACATATATCGTTGAGGAATCGCCGCGCTACGAAATCTTCTTAAAGTTTCAATGGGCCGCGAAAACTTTTCGACGAAATGAAAATTTGCCAGAACTTTTCCTCGAGTAAGAGAATCGATCGTCATATCTATATCATTGACTTTGGTTCTCCTGTGTCACGTTAAGTTCAGTGTTACAAAAGTATTGGAAGTAATGAGAACGCTGCATTTACTTTATAGATTTATAGATTTATCGAAAAAGAATATTCTTGTTTACTGTGTGTTCGCGCAAATATTAGTTACATTTAATGAAGTTTGACTAATTCTTTCCTTTCGTTTACGAAAACAAAATTAGAAAGAAAGTGTACTAAATAACTGTTAATTGTAATTAATATTTATAGAAATTTGCAGGGCAAAAAATGATTAAAACATACGATATTAGAGAAATCTATAAATAGTATCGTAACAATGTAAAGGTAATAATCGACCAATCATTTCAACAATCTACAACACGAACGCTAGATGAGAAACGATTGTAATCAACGATAAGAAATCTACTGGTCAAATTATTGATTGAACACAGAGAATTTCTTGAGACTTTAATGTTTCATTTTTCACAATAGAAATATAATTGTTTCCACCTTAGTGAGCAAACGAACAATATACTCGCGTTAAAAAAGACGATCTGTGAACTATTGATATAATAGAGATAATACAAGTCGAATATAAATAAAATAGCTCTCCTTTGAAAAGATTGAGGGATTGTTTTCAATATTCTAATAATTTTTTATATGAATGACACCTAAGAAACTTTGCATTTGCGTCTGCAAAATAATATTTTCTAAATATGTAAAAATATAAGTATTTCAAAAGTCTTCTAAATGTATTAACTATAGGTCTGTTTATATTGCTTGCACTATATACATATATTTGTATTTATTTACAATATTTATGACAATTTGCACTATTTGTACTTACTTCGCTTTCTCTTTCTTCAATATATTCACTTTTAAATGTAGTATTTTTAGGAATTCACACAAGCAAATCTATTATTTAAGCTAAAATGTAAATAAAACGAATTATATTCTGTACTCGGAAGTTATGACTGAAAATTAAGTTTGAATTTTGTATTACGTAAATAGTAGTAAATAAAACACATTAGACAGCCTAATTAATACAATAACATTGCGAAAACTATTATACTTTTAAGAGATCATTTATAATTATATAAATCGCTTTAGTTAAAAATTGCAAAAATCTGATTGTTTTGTATTACTTTTAATTTATTATTCCTTATCACATTGCGTTTTCAAGTTTCTGGTTGATTCCTCCTGGGACATTCTGTGGAGAGATGTCTCATGGAGATCCTCTCGCGAGAAGGAAATTCGGAAAAGACGAGATCGTAACCGAACACCCTGTAGATTTTCTGAATTCTTTGCCGTAGAATCATCAAGGGACCGCGTCCTGCACGAGCGTCTACCTCTTCTTCTCCAGCACGTTTCTGTTTACCATGGCGGGCACGTTGCCTGTCCACCAGCGTCTGGTGCTTCCTGGTTAGGTTACCTATGATCCATCTGGCGCGCGGACCCTCGAGGATCGTCGTCGTCCTCTGCGGTTACGTCTTTGCCGCCGGTGCACTCACGTTGCCTGCCTTATGCATCCTGTATCGGGAGCATAACGTGACTCGGGGTCGCCGTACGCTGCTTCCGGTAAGAAATCCGCAATAATTACAAATCGCTGCGATTGCACAACGTGCAATTAAACGAAGTTTTGTATGTATTTTAAAGGCAATCGCAATCCTTTCAGAGAAGAGCAATTTTGTATGTTCAATCTGTATTGTCTTTAGTTACGTTGATTTCGTACAAATCTTTTTTTTTATGATGTGCGAGTATGTTTATGATGCATTCCGAGTCTCAATTTATCGATGAAAAAATTCAGAAAGTATTGCCTTTTGGTTTCGAATTGCAATACTTTTTCGCTCATTTCCGTTGGAATAAATTTTCTTTAACGAATATTTATTCATATAAAATTTAACCCTGACTCAGTTAAAATTGTGGAATTAAAATTCATGAATTGTCACGAAATTAGACAGGGAGGTGAAAGGAATAATTTTATTATAATTTGTAAAATCAAGTCTTTCTACTCGTTAAACGTTGACACAAATTGTACATAAAATAAACCGAAATACATGAATGGGATAAATTAAAAAATGATTTTTATTATTTTGATGTTAATCTGCTGTAATATGTGTGACAAACTCAACAAGAGGTTTGATTTTTCTGAGTCTATAAAAAAAATTTGTCTTCTTCAAGAGTTCCTAGGCCCGACATTTATTGATCGAAAGGACTAAAACGGACGTTTCTGAACGTGTGCTGGCGCGATGACGCGATTGATTCGAGATTTAAGAGAAAATCCTCGTAACCCGCTCGCCGCGTTACAGCTCGCAGCTGCGGGTGCAGATCGACCACTTAAATCTTCGCGGACGATTTCCCCGTGATCTATGACGGACACAGTGTACCCAGTGACCGCTTCGAATAAAATTCCCTTGAGTTGGTCGCTATAACTTCCTGAAAACTTGGTCGTTCATCCTATTAACTTTTCCAACGCCAACATTCTTAACCCTTCTCCATGATTGACACGATAATCGATGGTCGACAAACAAATCATTATAATACAAGTGAGAAATAACTGACCGCACATTTTTGTTCGATAAATATCAACATCACAAAACTTTCCCACTCTTTTTCTCTGTTAATTTTTAATGGATTTTTTTAGTTGTGTACGCTTTTGTGATATATGCATATTATATGATATATATATTTTTATATCGTTATGTATGCATATATTTAATCAAACAAGATTTGTGCAATACGGAATAATATACTGCCATGGGATAAAGCTTGGATAAAGTAATATGTGTGCAGACGATAGCAGTAAGAATAAAAAGACAGATATAAGATTCGTAGAATTCAACAGACGAATTACACTCGCCATTAGATTTTAGTTGACTGAAAAATTGCATTTTGAATTAGAGATTAAATAAAGAACGTTTCTTGTGAAGAGTGTAAGAATGCCGAAAGAATGTCAGTGTTTTGAACAAGATAAATTCTAAATTTAACACAAATAAAAGATAAATATATTATAATAATACGAAACTGAGGTTACATAAATTGACTGTCTGCTACGGACGTGCGCTCGCAACTCTATAATGCTTGAAAATTGTCAGAACAAATATCATTTCCGAGACGATTGTTACTCTCACGAAAACAGAAACCTGAATTTAATATTATCCTAACGTCGTCTCGACACACAGAGAAAGAGAGAAAGAGAGACAGATATCTAAGAAATATAATAAGCTAAGAATGCAACGACACGAAAATTTTAATAAATCGTCCACAAAATTAGAAATATATTTCAGGGGAATTGTTTGAATTTCTAAAACATATGTATACACTTTGAAATAAATGCGAAATAATGAATAGATATTCATTACATGCTTACATACTTTTATTATAACACGTATAACACGTTATACGTTATTTCTATTGGTACGTGTTATTAGTATAACACGTACCAATAGAAATTTTAATAATCATTAATTAAAGGATATATTTCTGTAATTTCTGTAATTAATATGTAATATTAAAATCATAATCTAAATATAAGTATAAATATAAAACTTTCTCTCTCCCTCTCTCTCCTCTACGTAATTCTCTATATAATTCATAAGAGATAATTAAATTATGCACGTGAAATATCAAATTTTAATAACGCGTTACAAAATAGAGATTGAGAATAAATCCTATTTATTATTATATAATTCACGCAGAGATAATATCGAATACGAGAGAAAGAGAGAAAGGGGAGCTTTAATCAAACCAGATTATCGTGACGCTGCGACAAAATTATTCCAAATATATAACGAAACAATCATATGCGAATATTAGCAGAGTTTACTCACAGTTCGATGCGCCGATTTCGCTATCGCCTCCCCATCGGTGTTGCTATTGTGATAAGTCATGGTATTTGTAGCTTCATGGACGCAGCAATCGGAAAGAACTCGAGCATTGTCAATCACAATCACTATTATTCGTATCGCGCTGTTAAACACACTTGGATCACTGCCGAGTCTTTTGACGAGGTTTACAGGACGTTCGCTGCCGCGTTCTGCTCTCAGACGAGCCGTTTAATCCCTCTCTTGTTGTGCGTTCCAAAAAACCATCAACAAAAAAACCAAAACATCACTCGCCAAAACACACCGAGCGCGCCAATATCACTAGCCGTAGTTTCTCCCGTCTTTCCCCTACCAAGCGTGTACTTCACTGTGTTACGACGCGCCGCGAGCGGTTAACATTTTCATTACAAGAAGAATTACAGGAAGAATATCGAATCGTTTCCTCTTGCTCGATCACACAACTCCGAATAGATGTGTAGACATTTATTATACATACATTATGTACTTTTATTATATGCTTAGCGTGGCGATAACGCATTATTCGCGACACTCTCTTTCTCCATACACGACTCCTTTCCGCAACGAGTTCACGATATGAAAGACGATGCTCCGATAGTTTGACTAAAACTTCGCGCTGTTGACGAAAAAAAGTTTTATATAGACAGTAGATTTCCAGTTAATTTTGTGTAAATAACAACGGCGAGCGCGACAAAGCCGTTACCCTAGTCTCTAGCCTTTCCCCCACTCCCCCACCAAGCGCGCACTTCACTGCGTACGCGCCACTGTCGGTTGACGCGTCGTCGTTACAAGTCGTGTCGCGAAATCGGAAGAGTATCGGATTTTTTCTCTTGCTCGAGCAACTCCAGATATGGTACAGATTCATTATATACATTACGTATGTTCATTATAATATACCTAACATGGCACGGCGATAATATATTCGTCGCGACACTTTCTTTCTCCATACACGACTCCTTTCCGCAACGAGTTCACGATATGAAAGACGCTCCGATAGTTTGACTAAATGCTCCGATAGTTTGACTAAAACTTCGCGCTGTTGACGAAAAAAAGTATATATTATATAGACAGCAGATTTCCAGTTAATTTTGCGTAAATAACAACAGCGAGCGCGACAAAGCCGTTACCCTAGTCTCTAGCTTTTCCCCCACTCCCCCACCAAGCGCGCACTTCACTGCACACATACGCGTCATTGTCGGTTGACGCGTCGTCAAGTCGTCGTTACGAGTCGCGTCGCCTAAGCGGAAGAATATTGAATTGCTCGATCAACTGCGAACGGATATATATTCGGTATAGATATTCATATTACATGCTTACATACGTTTATTATAAACATGGCACGGCGGTAACCGCCGATTCGTCACGATGCTTTCCTTACATACCTTACTCCTTTACGTACTTTGCCGAGTTCGTGATACGAAACACGATTGAATTCGATAGCTTGAATAATATTTCGCGCTTTTGACGAGAGAAAATTTCTCGCGTACATAGACAGAAAATCACACTATCCCTCCTGTATCTTGTTCTAACGTTGTTAAAGCGAGTTTGATTTGGCGATTCGCCATGAAACGCAAATAACATGATATACACTTCCACAGGTTATGTCGTGTAATCGAAAAACTAATAAACCGATACACGATCTTAATTGAATTTAGAAATCACATTATAGAGATGCATCCGATACTCGTGATTATTATTACGATTTATTATTTATTTGCGCGATGTACACGATTAGTAAATCGTACGAATAGCAGTGATTGCGTATTCGTCATAATTCGTTGCTTTCCACGATTTCCTCGAGTGAATTCGAGGATAGATTCTCATTAAATGAAATATTATCGTGCCTAATTACTCTAAAACATTAATTATTATGATTACCTTCGGCGTATTGCTTATGTCTGTCCCAAATTTTCCCGTTTATGATTTCCGAGCACGATAACACTGCCGACGAGTGTAATAACTCGAAATTCGTCCCATGATTAGTAGTTTATGTCGATGCGGAATGAGTATGAGTTAATTACAACCGCTAATTAACGACGATCGTATGTACCACGCGAACATACTCTCGGTGTTTGTTACACGGCCTGTAACGCGTCTCCGACGAACGGGACAATAACGCGAAATGTGACAATTCGCCACTTTAGCCGTCGTACAACACTCGTGTGTGCATAAACAATCAAAACGACCCTTCGGACGACCGAAAATCCGGAGTGACGCATCGACAATGACGCCACGACACGCCGTCCACGAATCGGTAATTATCGTTACGCCGCGGTCTAATAGCTATCACGCACCTTAATTAATGCCAAACTCGACTCTACGCCATGTCCGATTACACTGCGTGCGATATACTTTGAATGATTAAATGCGTCATTTGCTCGCTCGATGCTAGTTTCGCGCAACAGTCTCGATGCCATTTAAGCAGTTCGAAAAATGTACAATCTCATATTATAAAAGAAAATACACACATCACGTACCAGCGATCCAGCGATCGTGATAGGGATTAACCGTAGTCCGAAGCAAATTGGTAGAGATTAAGAGAGGATATTCCGGAGGATGACGCGGTGCCATGTTACGAATAGTCTTGCTAATTCGTGAATCATGCATTACTTTCTTGCTATAAACTGTCTCATGTTGCTTTTGTAATCGGGAGTTTCGATTCATAGTTGCGAAACGATCAATAGTTGCTACATCGTGATAGCAATTGCGATATTCGCACGGCAATCGGCTGTTGCATTCGCTGTTTATCGCGGACTGAAAAGTTCCATCGCACGCGTTAACGGAAACCGAAAAATAACGATCGATCGTCCCTTCCATCGGTTATTTATCCTTTCGAAGTGTATTGTGCGCATATAAATCAGCGCCGGGATATGAATCGCCGGTCGATCGTGGGATTAATTAGTGCGCTGGTTCGTAATTAGCCGTGTTTTCCATTTGGCTTTTCGATCGATTTTATTCGCGAGTGTACATTATATATGTGTGTGCGTGTGTGTAAGTGTATATGTGGAATATATGGAATTACACTGCATCGCCTGTGGACCAATAACGACGATACATCGACCGGTGAGTAAATTTTTCATCAAATTTGTATGATCGATTGTTTATATCCGCGCTAATCAGTATTTGAATATACAATATCTTTATATAGTTCAGAGAGCAATTTCCAGACAATGTAGCTGCATTTCGCAATGTCACGAAATTTGTTTCATCTTTTATTTATGAATTGCTAACTGTTCGCGACAAAAGTTCCTTATCTCATTTAATTATGCAAATCTGCAGCTTTGTGATAATTATTATTACGTGCGTCATATTCCATGAATATTAGGATTAATTTTCACAATTTCGCATCTTCTTTATTTTTAACAAGTTAAAAATAGACTAGAGAGATATCTCTAGGAAATATTTCGCCAAATAACATACGTATATGCTTTGATTACAGTGAAAATTATATTTGCAATATACATACAGATAGCATTCATTTTTGGATTAATTTCAGTTGTTTCACAATATTCACGAGACTTACTTTATTATATCTGCTTTATGAATTGTTCTTTGAAAGTCCTTTATTACATTTATACAATAGTTATACAATTTTGCAGTCATGTAATCAATTATTTTCTATTATACGTATTTCAGCGTACAATATTTTAAGTTTTCATCTTATTTAATTGTACTGCAACTTTGCAGTTATAATTATTATTCTTTAATATATTCCATGAATATTAAAAACTTTTATCTTCTCTATTTTAAGTTCATTAAAAACACTGTATAAAGATATCGCTAACAAAATAAGTAGTCTAATTTCTATCTTGATTATGAGGAGAAATTAGGAGAAATATGATGCTTGTAAATCGAAGTAAGATACCTCCATGTGGAAATGGTATTCACGCCGTCCTGTCACGCTGATTTTTATACCGCGGGAAAACTCGTTGCGCATTATTAGACGGATATAAGAATAAGTGCGAGTGGAGCGATAAATCGCACTGTGAATTTAATAACAGGAATGTGCGTGGCTCACTGGCTCGCCTAACGAAAAAATATAGAACTGGCGGACCCGATTATTCTGCAAGTGCATTCAATCTTAATACACGTACGTTCTTTCGCGCGAGCAGTGTTTTGCAGCCGCGTTGTATTACGCGAACGGATCGATACGCGTGCGAGGGATATTAATTCGATACGGACCTGGAGTCATCGTGTTTGCATTCTGCGCGAAATATCCTCTCGCATCGTCATTACAACGTACCGCGCTTAAATCGTGCGGTCAATGCACCTGTGAGTGACGTAACGGACGGGGTTACGCAGTTAGTATCTCTCGGGCTACGTGAATTCTTCTTCTTTTTTTTTTATAATCAATTTAATTAGATCCCCTCGTCGTGCGCGTAGCGACAAGCGTATTCGCACGCGGGACGATGCCCGTTGGGTACAATTTACATGCGAAATTTCATAGATACGTACCTGTGCGGAACTATGTAATGCATCGCGCGCACGAAACGTCTGGCCCGGAATTCTCGCGTTAATATGCGGCCGAATCAATTGTTTCTCGCCGTCAACTTCGAGACCGTGCTTGTCCCACGTGAAATTTCGCAGATAGCTACGCGCCATTTCCACCCGCGATTGAAATTTCATGAAGTTGCGCGTCAAACTTTCCGCACAAACTCACTGTTTTCGAATCAAATTTCCGTCGACGTCGGCGCGCATATAATATCGCGATATTTCACGTTCTGCTTCAGAATCGGTAATCTGTATGAATTTTTAGATTTATCGTGACGTTCACATAAATGATAGCTCTTATAAAATAGAGAGATTTAGGATAAGAATTGTCGTTCGAACAGTGATAGAAAGAACATACTGAACGTAATTTTCAAATGTCTAAATATTTGAAATCAATTAATCATTTGGGATTGGATTAATTTTGTTTATTGAAAAAAATTATTGATATTTATATACTTTTGTATATAAAAGAAGCTCTGTTAAATTATTCGCAATAATTTATATAAACTCTGCGCCAATTATTTTGTTACATTTTCCATTTGGAATCGTCACATTTCGTCATTGACAGTCAATCGATTGCTCGTTTATTTGCTGTTTTTTTACCGTGAACTACGGACATAGACGTTACTGCGGAATGAAAGAGAGCATAAATGAGAGAAAAAATAGGATAAAAGGATGCGCGTATCACGGGAATGGAAGTGGGACGTAGCGTGGATGACGTTATATAGTTCGTATACACGAAGGAATTTCACGATCACACGCGGAAAGAAAGGCTCGACGTAGTGTGAAACGGAAAAGAAGGAATCCTCGACTACTGATTGATGTTTATTTGTTGTAGAATATATTTGTTAATAACGAGTATTGGGAATAAACACGTTGCGCCTGTAACGTTTGCTCGACAGTTCTGAGGGCATCACTAAAACATTTTCAGCTCGATGACAAGCTTTAGAAGTTTGTATGTTCGTAGTGATTAACCAGTTTATCGTTCCTATTCAGATTACCCAAATAACTTCATGTAATTTGCGATATCATTACGCAACGCAAATCATTCCTTGCAGTTGTGGCAATAAACAGAAAAAAAACGAGTCTATAATTCTGTACATCTATAATCGAATTTCTTTGAAACGCTTTTTGTTCTATATTAGTCCCCCAATGTTACTATCAACGCACATTAATATCGATAATGTTTGTTATATTTAGGAAATATAATAATGTCTGTTATAATTAGGAAAATTTGCAAAATTAGGAAACTATTGATACTACATCTTTTCTTTCGAAGAATTTAAAAAAATAAATACAATACTTGATACATATGTATGCAAACATTATCGATATTAATGTGCGTTGATAGTAACATTGGGGGACTAATATAGAACAAAAAGCGTTTCAAAGAAATTCGATTATAGATGTACAGAATTATAGACTCGTTTTTTTTCTGTTTATTGCCACAACTGCAAGGAATGATTTGCGTTGCGTAATGATATCGCAATATTATAAAAATTTACATTGGTACTTTAAGTTAATAGAATCTTTTAATTAATTAATTTTGAGGATGATCGAACATAATCATGTTTTTTCATAGTACTGAAAGTGAATGGTTTACACCATTCACTATACATAATTATTTCGACTGATATAAAATAAAGCTTTCTTCGATAAAGCCTTCGTACAACGTTTCTTTTTAACAGAATTTAGCCTTCAGTGATGTCGAATACATTCAAAATCGAGCATTTTACATGTTGATTTCATTTTTTCATCATGCCTAATTGTCGGCATCTCAAATTCTTTTTCCACGTTTACATTTTAGAACATATAATATTAATATAACAATCCGATTATCTTTCCTTTAATATTAGTCATAGTCATCTTTTGAAAAACTTTGGTAGGATTTTTCAAGATTTATATAAAGAAACTTATATATAACACACGACACAGTTACAGAATTTTCTTTCCAATTAATATAATAGTATACCGAGGTCATATTGTTGACATACATCTACGATATCGCTGAAATTGTATTGTCGAATTCGGTTTTAAATAGAATATAACGAGGAAAACTGCAAATCTGGGTCGCTCAGATTGGAAATCGTTGACGCTTTTTTCACGAAATTGTGAAAAATCAAATTCTCCGAAAATTGAGAATGTTGAAAAGTTATTTTCAATGCGAAAATCAACGGGTCAAATTCGGTCCCAATTTTAGTCGATTGTCGAGAAAGCGGATGGTCTTCCCATTGGTGTTACCTTTAATAAAATCGATGAGGCGCGAGGATACTCTCCATGTCAGATACATTTTGCGTCGTTCGCCGTGGCTCGGTATCTCTTTTAATCACGCATGATAAAAAATCCACGTCTTGAAATAACGCAACTGCGGCAAGACCGTCAATGGAGAAAGACAAAAATTTCAATCGCGTTGATTACAGCCGGTTACAAAGTGACCTCTAATTGCACACCGCAATAATGGACACTCCGGGCAAATAATAGAATTGATTCGTTGGTGACATATCGATTGGCATACGTTACTTATTGCTTCCGTCAACGAGTAATTTCCTCTTTATCCAGGATCGTGGTCCGTTCGTACGGCTAGACGGCATGGGCATGATGACTGGGTAATATGTTCGACAAATTGGTAAAGAGCTAATTACCGGCCGACCGCGGAAATTATGGCTAGCGTGCCACGATATGGTAGCACGTGTAACGCATTCAATTCGTCGTTCGGCTGCGGTATATGTGTTGCTGTATACAATACATACTGCTGTATGTAAGCGCGATGGGATAATAGTCGAATATGCTGTTGCGGGAAAGGAGGATATATATATATATATATATATATATATATATATATATACATACTAGTTTGCTTTCTAATACACGTTGAAATTGTTTCCCTCTAATTTTTGTTTCAATAAACTTTACATAAAAGCAAAATTGCGATGTTTGAATTTCTTGAATTTATTGCACAAAATTTAAATTTAGAATTTTTATATAAATCTCGCTTTATATAAATCTTTTGGTCCTGATATACGAATAAATCATTGAAAGATGTATTTTGGTTTTCTATTTGGTAGCATTTTTGCGAGCTTCTTATAGTATAATATCTGTAACATTATCCATAACAGCATATGTATGTAGAAAATAATTATATAATATAATAATATAATAATAATACTTCAGTAATTTACAGTTGCAGATGATAATTAATCGTTTATCGATTTTCAGAACTTCGAGAATTATCTCCAAGATGAGATAATATTCGTGACTTAGATCCATTCTAATAGTGACATGTTTACTTAACACAATTTTGCCGCAGGCAAGGAAGGATTTGCTATTGCAATGAAAGCTTAGCTTCCACTTCACGTCTCACTTGCCTGTTCCCCATCTGCTCTCCCTAATCTGCTTTCGCACAGGCGAGGACAATGCGACTCATTGAGATGTATCGCATTGAAACTTAAGCTATCGATCCGTCAATAATAGCGTACCGTGGATCGTTAGCCTGTTAGGTTTCACGTTAATATTTTTTAACTATCGCTTCTCGTTAGCAGCCACGATAATCACGATCTTGCTCGTGTAAATAACATTTACGTATGTATCATAATAATTTTTTTATCTGTGCAATATTGCGCTTAACTATGTGAATATAAAGCAAATGGCTGATTATGGATATTATGTGGAAATGGCGCTCGCGTGTATTTTCGTCGTTAATACATAATCATTTGTCGTAAGAAGGAAAACTGGGGTGTTCTCGCAAGCGTAAATTGCAGGACAAATTGCCGCGGCTACATGTAATTCAAATTTGCATTGCATACAGCGAAAGAATGTAGCACAGAAGAAGGTGCAATAAATTATATACGCTCTTTCACGTTATCAATTAATGTAAATGTTGGGGCGTTGAAGTCGCGATTTGTTCAAAGTAACTCATTAAAACGTCGCAAAGAAATTCTTGCGACCTGCTGCACTTGCTGCACATAAATCTGTAACCCCTGTGTATTTACTGTATATCTCTAACCTTTCTTTTGTTGTGCCGCGAGTGAGAAAACTCCGCAAACTTTTTCTTCCAATGCACACGACAACCGCTTCATGCATCTTTGGTGCACTTTACGGGCGCATCGACAGAACGAAGTTCTTCGTGTTCACTGGCTCCGAATCTGCGATCGCCATACTCTGTTACCGACACTCCACTAAAAAATTTCTCCCTTTTTCACGACAACGTTTAAGAATTTACTAGTTTTTCGTAGTTGGTCTGGCGAATCGTTTATAAATTAAAGTATGGGGGGGCTGCTTTTGGTCAAATGCACTGCGAATTTTCCTTCATCGTTTGAAAATATCCATACATTTGGACTAAGAGCTTTAAGCAATCCATTTCCTTCACACATTAATCAATTTTTCATATGCTATTGTGTCCATATTAGTCATGGTAGAATATTTTTTTTGTTTTGCTACTAGAAAGAGGAAATACTATATCTTTCTAACTAGAATGATAGATGCTCATTGCATTTATCATGCTTATAGACGCTGTCTGATATTACGTCGATGCATGTGCGATTATGTATTATAATTCATAGTTATTACGTATCGAAAAAAGTCTATAATCTTGAAAGTATACAAGATACAAAATTTTATTCGAGTCTTCGAAACTAATATAATTTGAAAAGCTTTTACAAAACAAAGTAAAAAATATTGCAAAAGATATCGACTTCAGAAAAAATTAATTTTTATTAATTTTTATTTTTTTATTCCTCTCGATAATGATCGATGTCATTTTATGTGTTATTTTACGACATGTTTTAAAATATTCAAAATTGAACATGAGATATTTGGTACATAATCCTCAGATAGCATATAAAAATTAGTTAAAAAAAAAATTGGATGCGTGCAATAGATTTCCAAATATGATTCCGAAACTAGTCGACGAACACGAGCGACATTTCCGACGTGAAAGACATGCCAAGTGAAAAGTGTCAACATTTGCAGTGCTTTTAGCATTATGCTTGAGCAGTGCGCTTTCTTGGGCACTTTATGCGCATTGACACATGCTTAATGCTTGCTTCACTCTGAATACACAGTTTTGCCATACTTTTTCGAATCTTTTTATCGTATAAATCATGATTGATGTGGATACAAAATGGAGCATGTACCAATGTACCAATGAATAAATTCTAATTGTTCGTAAAAAAAGTGAATCCATGGAAAAGTTACATGCACAATGGTGTCCTAAAGAAACATGACTCGTTTAGTTAAATAAGAGATATGAGAAACAATAATGTTTAATATATGGTATATTGAAATTGTAGCGATGGCATATAATGTAGCTTCTTCTAATTTTTGATGACGTATGTTTTCACAAAGTGAATGAAAAGATCTCTAATCAAAGTATAAATAAAACTTTTTACTTGAATTGAAAAGTATTGATTTTTATAAAGTCGATTTTCAATGTACAGTAAAATAATGATAAACATATAAAATTGAGTTAGGTAAATTCATATACAAATTTGAATTATATACGGTATATCAATTTGAATGATTAACACAATAATAATAGAATCCGAAAAATACAGGCGGATTTTAATAGAGATATTGGATTTTAATTAAATTACGTTTTGCGTTCATTTTAGTAAAATACAATTTGATTGGCTTGTATTAATACATCTCTCAGAGATATGGAAAATCTACATAATAGTAATAGTATCTTTTGGACTTTATTATTATATTCCCCGAATCTGAAAATAAATCTTTATTTAAAATATTCAAAATATAATTGGACGGAGTTTAATTAAATTCTTGCTTGCTCTCCATATTATACGTGACCGTATACATTTTAATTTATTGAATTTTTTAAATTATTTTAAGTAAGTGTCAAGAGTTGTCAACAATAATTGAACCACGGAAAATCCTACCGCATTACAAAATAATATTTTTATAATTTATTATAATTAATATCTTACGCTCTACCCCGACTTCGTATTCGTTCGTTTCTCTGCATATAGTAGGCGCTCGTCATCGACAACAGGATTATGCAAAGTTGTAACCTTGTTAGACCGAATGCACCTGAAAAGTTCTAATACTTCCGTAAACGACGTTGAATTAAACAGTTTCGAGCCAAAGCTCCTCAGGAATTATACGTCGTGCTCAGCGTCGCTCGAGATCGACGAGGCTAAAATTTCTCCCGGGAAATTGGCGACTAATCCGTTCATTTCCAAACAAGAAATTAGTTTAGGAAGTCCCGGAATGTCAAACTAGTTTTACGATCCTTCTAAAAATACACGCTTCTTTTCTTTCTTTACTTATATTCTCTATTATTAAATCAAGAATCATCTTCTTTTCTATATGTGTATTGCATAAATATAATCAATTATTTAAATGCAACTATACAGTAAATAGAAAAATAGAAGAGATTGCACTCTTCACGCTAATTCTAATATTATTTTTACATACAAATTAAGTATGAGATACGCCACCTTTTTTCGTGTAAATTCAAACTTTACTCGAAATGTATATGATGCACGATTACGAAATCGTCAAGCGAGATACATAATCTGTGTAAAAGGCTGAAACTCGACATTCGTGGTATCTGAACAGCACGAAGTGCGATCGACAGTCTCTTGCAAAATTGACAGCTGAAGCTGCCCATCACAGGGACCGCAAAACTCGAGCGTTCGATTTAACCAAGCGTTACGATCGGTAGCGAGCTATCGCGTTATTTCGGAGCAACGGAAATTCGTCAAAAGCAAGCTGCGAGTTACAACCTCTCGAATCCGACGACATCGATCGAAACAGTAATAGCCCCGCTCTTTTCTTTCTTTACCATTTGTCGTGTTCTTCGTGCACTCTTCCTCTCTAGACGACTAGAATTCGAATCTTTCCGCCGCGATCCCCCTTCCCCCTACTCACTGAAAGACCCATTTATCCGTGCACGAGTGCCCCTGTGTCGCTGATAAACCGGACCACCGGCTATCCCGATGAATATAAATCCAATTGCTGTACCGACGTATTATCCTAGCTATATTTTTAACGGCGTGATAAACAGCCACGTTACGGTGAAAATCCCCAGAAATTTCTATGTTCGACCGTGCTCGCAGAACGATTGCGACACCTTGATATCGACGTAGAAAGCGACCGCACTATAGTAGTATAATTTTTCCTGCACGTGTTCTGATCGGAAATTTTTGTTCTGATTCGGAATTGTTTATGCATTTTTTATGTTCATAAGTATAATCGTCTCCAAGCATGTGAACTTTTGTGATTAAATTAATCGCAAAATTATCATTAGTATAAATTACAAATACAGAAGTATAAAGTATATATATATATATATATAAAACCAATTTTTCTCCTGTCAAGTATTTAATTTTTAAATGTTCTTATTTTAATTTGATTTCTTACTTGTTTAATTAAACGTGCTATTTAATAGCAAATAATAAAAGAACAAACAATAGAATTGATATATCTATATCTTCTTATTGGAATAAAAAATTATTATTGAAATTATATACATATATAATGTAGAAATGTCATATTGAGATATATATTTAAAACAATATTTTTGAAACATGTTACTGTTTTAATAAATGTTACTAAAATATTATTCTCTATATATAACTATATATAACTATATTGTTTACTTTAGTGAACTCTGTATTGTTTTCTCACATTTATTTACGCTACTTGTGTGTGTTTTTTACCTTATTATATACATATATTTAATATATTTAATATATTTATATTTTATTAAATAATCATTAAATATATGTTTCAGATGATAATAATGCTGTGTGTGAGTATTGTTTTCTTAATCTGTGGCGTCATTCACGGAATCATAGACCGTAAATCGTATTCTCCCCTTTTTCAAGAATCTGCACCACCGCAAGTGAGTACGCATATATTAACCAGATAAATGCGCACGCATTGCGACATAATAAATTGACAGTGTGGGTCAATAATTTTTTTGTAGGGAATGATGATAAAATATACATATATTAATTTCGTTTTCTCTTTTTCTCTCGATTTTACTTGTGCTACCGAAAAATCCCCAGAATTTTCAATCACTTATAATCCTGGAAACGAATGTATTGCCGTGACATTTTCATCATGGAAAAATCAATATCAAATTGCTCAAACAATATTCTTCTCCATTTATCGAACTTTCTTAGTACGCTGCAGACATTTAGCCTCTTATCTTACAAGTAGTCTATATAAGAATATGTTACGACAACTTAATAACCTTTAATGACGTTTCAAAGTAATTCGATAAAATTGTTAATGCAAAAGAATTTTAAGAATCTTGAGAAAACAATAAATGTGTATACAATATATAAATATAAATATATATATATATATATATATATATATATATATGTGTGTAGAAGCATGGCCAGGTAAATACCTCTCTTGTTGCAATATACGTTTTCATTACGCTTACTTGCTGGAGGGTCTAGGGGCCTAGGTATTCTCTTGCCTGCACTTCCGGTTCAACAAGCATTAAGATGAGTATCGTTGACATCGTTTCCGCTTGGAGACGTTACGCCCGGCTCGCGAGGTAGAAATTTAACGAACAAGACAAAACCGAGGGTTTTAGTAGGAAAACGGGAAGGGGAAAGAAGAGAAGCGCCGGCTCCCTTTCTGATGTATCTCTTGAAGGAAAGTTCTGCTCGTTACGGGAACGTTCGCGAAGTGAAGCCGTGATTTATTCGTTCAAATATATATGTCACGCTTTTCTATCGGGAAGTTCGTAAAACTTCAAAGAGCTTTCATTATTTATCGAAACTTGTAATTTGCGGAGAAAGAAAGAAAGTTGGTTGATTGATGAATACGCGTAGACATATCTCCGCGAAAGGCTAAAAGGGATGTGGATTAATTTATAAAAGCAAAAAATATATCCATTGTTAAACTCAATTAATCGATATTCTCCCCAATGTGACTCAGACGTATTAATTAGCGCAGGCTAAATGTATCGAGCCGAGTCCTTTGATAAGTAATTGTACGCATAGCTTCTATGAATAGCTCTATGAATTATAATCATAGTGCTCATTGTAGCTACTTTTTACGCTTTTTATGTTACTTTTTTTACGTTATTAAATTACGGATACTATTTTAGCTTTCGTATCATCTACATGTATTATGTATTATTTTATAATATTGCAGTATCTTCGATTAGATCGATTAATTTTTTATTGACATGAATATTCTTCTACATGCGTGATGCTTCTAACAATTTGTACACAAAGAATAATTAATTTAGTTGCAAGTCTGCTCACGACACATGATTTTAACCCGTACATAGGTTTCACCGAAGTGCACTTACACCGTGCACTAAAGTTTCCACTTGCGCCTGTGTATAAACTTATTTACGACTGTGCCCCGAATACAAGAGGATGCATTTACCCTCTAGTTTTCAACGTGCTTTATCGTTCTTCTATAAAATATTTGAATTAAATTACCAATCATTGCTGCCAGCAGCATAAATCTATTCGTTTTTTAAAAGATTATTTAAACTTAAAAGAAAGATATATAAATATTTAAGATATAAATAAGTCACATTTCGTGCGGCTATATTTCATGTCTCGGCCATTTAAATTTAGATATGTTAACAACACATTTATCGCGTAAAGTAAAAACTGTCATAGATCTGTGATTGTGGAAGTAGCATGCAATTTTTCTGCCGTGATATGAAGGAAAAGTGGTATAAGTTATAAATTAGATTAATTTGAAAATATACGAGAAATATAATTTCTTGAAATATCATTTTGTAAACACCTAAAAATATACTATGTCTGAATAACATTTGCGTCTCGTATAACCCTTTGTGATCTTTAAGCCGGGATACTTATAATACTTTGCCAAAATATCTTGAATATTCCAGATTACAACCGCAAAGAGTTAATACCAGATTCTATTACAAACAGCAATACAAGAGCTTTCATCCAAGTCACGTCAGTATTCCACATAAAATACAAACAAGAGCTATTTTCTCGACTAAAAAATTCTCTGATGTCATAATATTAAAATATATTTATGTGCACGTAATATTCTCACGCGAGATGTCTTTTCTGGAGAAAAAGCCCGCTTGCGTTTGGGAAACACGTCGCCCGGACGCGAGTAAATTCTGTAAATGAAGAAGATCTGATTTATACCACTTTATCTCTCGTTCGTGCGTCCTCGACGACGAGAGGATTAAACTCGACATACGCTCGTCGTCGTCGTAGTCCAACAGAAAGTCGTAGATCGGAGCGTCTGTCGGCGATAGCGGGTAGAGTCCGTCGACATTGTGCGGAAATGGGTGCAACGGCGTTAGCCTCGTTAGCGTCACCAGCTGCGCGAATCTACAACAAACTTTCCACGAGAATAATCTCGTTTCTGCTCTCTCGGTGGCGTGCAACTTTCGTCTTCGCGGCGTTCATTCGCGCGCGTCAGAAGCGCGCTCCTGCGCGCGCGGTTTCGAGAAACAATAAGTGCCGGTCAATTAGCGGGATACATCAACCACGTGTCCCGCGGGGGTTTAAGAGACAGACAGGCGGGATGAGCGGAGTGTGAGTTGAAAGGGAGTGGAAAAGGAAGCGATGGCGCGAGTTAAAAGTTTCGGAACGTCGAGTAGTTTGTATTCATATTACGGCACGTTGGATAGGGCGGATATATACGGGGTAAGGGTGAATTTTCGTCGGCCAACAACTTCGAAAGCGCGCCCGTGCCTCTCGCGTTTACGAGTCTTGGTACTTAAAAGCTCATTTCGCTGATTTGTAACGTCCGCGGCACGTTCACGAAGCTCGCGTGCTTAGCTTCACTGATATCAGTTGACTCAGGATGAAAGGAGAAGCAACCCATTCTTTCTCTCTTTTTTCTTTTGCACGTGAAAGACGGAAGTCTTGAATATTATGAAACGCCGCCACGAAAGCTTCGTACTTCGTTCTCGACGCCGACGATTAATATCTCCGTCGCGAGCAACGCTTCGGGTGGGAATGAACTGCTGCCCTCATAATTAGACAATATTGAAAAAGTATTAAAACTGCAGATTACTCCGCGCTTAAGACGTGACATTATTAATAAGGAAACATCTTTGATTTTAAATTTAAATGAATTTTTATAAATATATAAAACCAAGAGATGTATATGTATAAACTTTCTTCTCGCTTGTGTTCAATCAGTTTTTAAAAGCTATTGATAAAAAAATTAAACGCATTTATTTTTCCTGTAGGTAATACAATTATAGAAATTGTTCTATATATAGTGTTAATTTAAAAACATTCGGGTTTATTTTATTCAAAACAACAGAAACTTGTTCTACAAAATTATTATGAAAATGAAGAATTTCACACCGCGCCACACATACTGTGTCCAGTATCATCTTAATTTTCACAATGTTCAAGGATTTAATGAAACAAAAGCCTTGAAAATTATGAAAAGTTAGCATGTCTAAAGCTTGTGCTTTGTTTTCGCGATCGTTGATTAATATTACACAGGAACGGTAGCGCGGTATAATTGAAAGATATTACGAAATTTATGCACAGTAATATAAAGCAGCGACAAAGATAATGGGAATCGCGAACTGAGCACGGGTCAACTACTCGACGAGAAACATTAAAATTGGTATGTCGCGTCGAGAACACTCACGTTTCATAATTACGTATGTTGTTACGACCGTGATAATTGCTAAAGACTTGAATCAACCGCGTATATTGTTTGTGAAATCTATATATATCCGTTCAACGGATTTAGCATGACATAAATACGGAAATTACAGAAAATCATGGAAATCATAGCGAAATTACGAAAGTGTCGGATTTCGCTAAAATGTACATGTCGCACGACGAACGACGAACAATGAACAATAAATCGGACAGATAACGTTACGATTGCGATGATAGAAAGATAGGATGCAATTTACTCGAATATGGATAATTATGATTAAATAAGAATGTACATGACGAGAGAATCGGATAGATAGACAGTCACGGGATTGAAGCAGCTAGAAAATTTTTAGCGGCATTCACCGCTGACCGTAAAACTCTTGTACATTTAACCACCACCGGTAAATTCCCGGGCATTTCGGATTTCCGGATTAGCTGTGAGACGGGTCTGTGGCATATATCCGTTTATCCCTTCCGACCACTACGCTTCCGACGCAACCACTGCTGAAAACAATCCGTTAAAAAAAAAGAATGTGTATTCGCGTACGCACGTATACGCCCGTGAGCGCGTACATGAACGACACGCGAACGGAGGATGCGAATTTTTTAACGTCGGAAACGACGGACGTCCGCGAGTGGCGTCGAATATTTCGCGACTCGTTTCGAAATGGGCGGAAAGATTGCGGATGGGAAGAACAATAGTAAACATACCGCGCGTTGCACACGTATGTGCCGTACCCCAGGATTATTGTAACTTCACCATTTTCCAGCAGGACAAGGGTTTATTAATATCGCAGTGGGAACGAGCAGCTCTTCCATTCGGGACACTGCGCGGACGGATTAATGCCGCGCTTACTTCTCGTTTACGGGATTACCCAAACTACTCGTCCGCCTGGGATTTAATGCAGGTACGTACCCTTCTCCGCCAACGTACCTTCTCCTCTGCGAACAAATCCCGAATCACCCTCGCGACGCGAACTTTGCGAATTCCGGTTGGACCGACCGTGACGGCGCCGTGAAAACATTTATCGACAAATTAATCCGTAGTAAATATCGGGCTGTTACGGACGCTCGGGTAGTAGTCAACAAGCTTCCTGGCAGTCTGCCGTTGTGAATCTGGTCCGCAGCCTCAGTATCGACCTACTGGATAACGGTGTTTTTCAATTTACGCTAATTGCGCGCTTCGTAAATTCTGTTTACCGGTGACTTTCGGTTTCGCGGCGTGCATCTTGTCGGCATGGATCTTCAATCCCGTTAATTCCGGAGTCTCATGCAATTTCTCGACCAATTTAAGGAATTACGGTAACAAAATTCATTTAGCTACACTATTGATTTTGTTTCTTTTATTTTTGTACTATACAGATAAATGTATATGTATGACGTAATATGACGTTTTGTGGTCTAGGATATTTTTATAAAAATAAAATTTCCAAATTTTATTTTATAAACATATTTTATTTTATAAATTTTATTTTATAAACATATTTTATTACATGGTTTTAAAATTTGTCATGACAAAACAGATAGAGATTTTATATCAATATTTTAATTTTAATTTTAACATGAGAATTCAATAATTGTTATATTTTATACGTATATTATTTTATATATAATTTTGGTTTAATATAAAATAATACAAAATAATTTTTCTTCTGAAATTGATAAATTTTAGACAAGATTTTAGATTATTAGTATACCATAATTTATGTAAAAGATTCTTGTTAAATGCAAAGCATTTTATGCTTTTCAACGCTTTGGGCATACAGCTTTAAAGGCATTTCCCTCTTTTACTTCCCTCCTTTACTCATTTTACCTCGAAAATGCCAGTTAGATGATGCTTGATTATCAAAGATTCCAAGCGTTCTAACGAGTATGTAGTACATTCCAATACAACTGTAATTTTATTTAATTTCATAAATAAAATTTTAAGACATTTTTATGACATATTTTTTATATAAAAAGATTGATTGCTCGAAATATGAAAGTAAAGCGTAGAAGATCAATTTAATAAGTACTTTTATTGAATTTTTATGACTTTGTGTCACTCAAGCGTTAAAAAAACATCATTTCTGAAGACACATTTCCGAATACTGTCACAGTACTTTAAATGCTGCTTTATAGTGACATTTAAATAACTTTAATAGATGAGTGACATTATCATATCCATCTTCAATACTTTTTCCAATACGCGCGGGATGAAGTTCCAACGTACGCGGTTACATCACTTTTATTTCGAATATCTTGATCCGTAATTAATCTGTCTCTTATACGTATATAGCGTAGCGCGCGAGTTGTAATGAAATCGTTTGTCGCGTATCGACAGACACGCCTGCAGTGTTGCGGAATTAACGATGCAAGCGACTGGACCAGATATCCTGGTTTGCCCGAGCCCCCTCCGTCCTGCTATTCCACAAGGTTCGTACAACACCCTAGAAACACCTCTGAGTGCTCGAGACGGCCAGCGGTACCGCAAGTTTCAGATTTAGTACCGAGAGTTGCCTCGAGGACTCGTTCGAGATGAGAATCCAACAAGCCCGCTAAGCGGCGTCCTGGTTTCTCTTTAAAGAAACTCCCCCGGTGCCACTTAATCGATCCCCACTCGGCTTTTCGGGTACGAGGGCGCTACGTCACATTGTTGCTCTTAGGCGGATTGTGTTGCTCGCCAAAACGCGAGAACGGCTTGCAGACGATCCGATTTATCTTGCCAGTCTGATAAGCGAGTTTCTTTAAGGCTCTTTGTAGACTGAAGAGATATTGTTCAGTACCATAAAGATTTATGTGTCAAAGTGTCTGGATCATCTTCAAGATTGACGAAATAAAAGCCAAGGTATACAGAGATACGAAGACAAACAATAATTTTCGTTAAAAGGGAACAAACCCGTCTCGTGTCTCACTATTGATTTTTCTTCCCGTCGTACTTGAAATCAGAATATTGATTTTTCTTCCCGTCGTACTTGAAATCAGAATTGACGATGTATTAAACGAATGATCAAACTTTTAAACCGCACGATGGAGTTGGCATTTCTCAGAAATTGACGTCTGCCGATACTTCTTATCACGAATCTCCCGCCTCTGATATTCGACTCGTTGCCATCAAGTTCGATAAGCCTTAAGCTGCATCTAAGGCAGGATCATGCTTATTTAAAAGTATCAGTAGGAATGTATACTTGTCCGTCGTAATTGAAAAATGACACACTACGAGTGCGTTGAATTTCCGCAACTGTCACGAGAACGCAGTATATTTCACTGTAGAAAACTGGTAGGGGAAAGTTCGTGTCGTCCGTATCGCAGCGTGTAACAGACGTTTGTTACCACTTTTCGTGCATTTTCGAGTTTTCCAAAACGCTCAGCGTTACGTATCAACGAACGGCATGAAGGGAGAAGAGATCGCACTTTATCAGTATGACAGCCCGTATCATAGCACGATTATGTGTACCTTACACCATATATCTAAAGTCATTTACCACGATCATTATTTCCATTCGGAAGGGAGGAACGGCCTATTGTGATGATGACGTTGAAGGCCTTTCATAGAGACGGCAGTGCACGTACACATGTCCCTTCGTCGAACGCGATGCTGTATGCTTAACAAACCACGTTTGGTCCTACGCTTGATAAACTGTGCGCATGGCTATAAATTGGTTTAAATATTGATTCTCATTTTAATGCAAAGCGAATTGCGCTGTGCAAATTATACCTGATCACATCATGACGGATTTGTTGTCCACAAGATACGCAGTGCGATATTTACCACATTAATAATCGATAGGATCTTGACTATATTGACTGCATATTCTTTTGATCACTGATAGCGATGACATTACATCCTTCGGATGTATAACGGAACAAATAGCGAGTCGTCAGATAAATCAGTGACGAGCATTAAGAGTGTTACCAGCTGATGCGGTTTTTGCGGCTCTGGCATGAAATTTACGAGTTTGTCGTCGACACTAAAAAAAAGATGCGATGCTTTTCACCTGAATTACGAGCGGAGTATAATCAAATGTTTATCATCTTTGAGCAGCGTATTGTGCAATCTAGTAAAGAACATTAATGATCTACAGTCATATTCTGTCAATTGAGTGTTTTTACAACGATCACTAAAAGCCACAATCACGCTAAATGTGTCGGGAAGAATAATAATTTAAAGTCGAAACTATAAAGTCACACATCAGCGAAACCACGTCCTGTGCCATACTCTTGCCATATATATTTTTCATGAAAATGAAAAACCACCGTTCTCTCATGCCATTCTGCGTTTCTTTATATACATACATTTTTCATTCAAAGCAATATACGTCTATTTTGCATTTTTCGCCGCGTGGTCTATTTTATATAATATTTATAAAGAAATATTGGAAAGAAGAAACAAAATATCAAAAATGTACTTGATAGATAAATTTTTGATAAGTGAAATCGGTCAATAAATTAATATATAATTTATATATGTAATTAGCGCGTATTATAATATATTATAATAAATGCGTCAGTAAATTAAAAATTTTTATATATGCGCAATGAAAAAAATTGTTTAAAGATTTAAATAATTTATAATTATTTAAATAATTATATTGCAACATTGTATACAACTATTGTTAACACAATAGTTGTATAAATTAAAATTAAAACTTTTCCTATTTTTCTAAGCGACTTATCTATTGATAGTTTCAATCAATAATGACTCTTAATTATGATTCTTAATTGTTCAAGCCCTTGTAATATATTGTGGAAAGAAAGGATGTTTTCTGTTATACTCTAATTTATATTTGATATAAAATGTTTTTTTAGTACTTTTTTCCTATTATTGTAAAGCTCTAGATTAATAATCCATTTTCAAAAAAAGTTCTTGTAATATAAGGCGATTTTTGGCGTCACTCTGGTATATGAACCAAAATATACCAAATTGTACCAGAATGTTTTCGCGTAATTGGTAATTTGTGGTAGAGGTGTGGCTAACCGTTTTGGTATCTTTTTGGTTGATACCACGCTGTACCAAGTAACGAAGCAGGGTATATGCTGGTCGTTTTTGATATGTGCGAAATATCAACACAGATAAAGGCAAGTAATGTATTTTATAATATTTATGTCATATTAAATTTATGTTATTGTTAGATTTGATATTTTAATTACTTATTTTATAAAAAGTTCAAGATATTAATTCACGCGTATGGAAAAGAACCAATGCATTTTAGCCTATTGGTGTGGTATTACCATATTACATGTTACCAGAATATGCTCCGCCTCTACCAATAGCAACCTTGGTACATATACCAAGCGATCGCCAAAAATCGCCTATAATCAGTGAAGTAACTTTTTCAGTAACAATTTTTAAAGTTCGACAAGTTTTTGTTTTCTTTTTTATGAGTGGGAATGAAATACGTTACATCTTTTTTATAGATAAAGTCACAGAAATATACTTTGAGGCGGTTGTCAATTTAATTTTATTCAATTTTTATTTTAGCGCAAGTCTGAATTTATTTCTGTTTAGAAATATCTATTAGAAAATGTTCTCTAACTCTAATATATACAAGAGATACAAAATAATATATTTTTGTACTTACTAAAAGTTCTTACTAAAACTTACTTTAGGTTCTTTAGGCGATAGATTTTTCTTTGCATCAACAATTCTTAGGTAAACTGGCAGAAAACTAAATTCATTTAATTGAAATACTTTTTAATTATGATGTCAATATTTTTTCGAATGAGAAACTATTCACACACTTATTTATTCGAATACGTATTTCTATTGTCGTCAAATCTGAGTCTGTCCTTTTTTGTCTCGGCTGGAACTAATTTCTCGTTCAGGCAGCTAGCCATCGATCACAGTAAAGTAAACGTCTCGTATCAGTCTGTTTAGCGGAGATAGCAGCTATTAACGTATAGGTATTAGCCCTTGTAAAGATTAAGTTGCATTCGAACGAAATTGCATTGTACGGCGATTGGAAAGGTCCGTAGCTTTTCTCTATTAATAATTCTCACGGGAAAGTATTTTATACTTATGAGAGTTTCAATGAGGCCGTGAGCAAGGAAATTTATTTTTATCTATCGTACACAAAGAGTGTGCACACGTATCCGCGCATATGCACATATGCGATGTCCGGTGGCAAACGAGGGGCGGCAAACAGGCCGGACGAGGAGATCGATGCTGCACTCTCGCCGGCAAAACGTCACGCAACGTCGCTTATGCATATGACCACGTTGGCAGGGAGGAAGAGTGGCAAGAGCGAGAGAGAAAGAGAGAGAAAGTTGGTAAAAAAAACAGAAAGAAAGAAGAGCGATCGCCACCACCAAGTCCGAAGCACGTTTTTCTGTAGACGCGGTTACGTTCTATCGCAACGTAATGCCGACACTTTTATATCAGCGATGCATACACTGTCATACACTGTGCGTCGCGATTCTTCTCACGAGAGCAATAAGTAAGATGCATCGGGTCAAGTGGCATCTCGTCGATGCTGAAATTGATTTGAAAGTTAAGCCCCGCTTTCGTAGGCGAGGAGCATTGGAAAACGCGCCGCTACGAGCAAATTTATCACGGAGTGTTCTCGCGTGACTCTTGTGCCCTTCTGAAAATATCTAGTCCGTGTATCACTCCCATTTGTTTCCTCTCGCACTGTTTGTGCCTCTTGCAACGTACACGCGGTCTCCTGTATTTTTTTTTATTGGTGCCCGTGCACATCCGTCGCGAGAGAAATCCGGACGACTCAGCGTGGCTTTTTTTTCCGTCGCCGATGCGTGACTGTAATGCTGATACGATATTTATGTGATACATTATGCCATTACATTACATTAAGGTGTTTCAATTGGTGCGTAAAATGATTTAACTGTGATAAATGACAGTTTTCAATCGATACATACGGCTGTTATAATTGTTAGCCGTATCCTCGTGTCGCTTGGCAAACATTTCAATAAATTTTCGTTTCGTTCCGACGTATCAAAAGAACGAGTTTATACAGAAATATATAAAATACAGAAATATAAAAAATTATAAAAATATAAGAAAATATACAGAAATATAAAAAATTAAATATAAATATTTAATTTTTTAAGAACGAGAACATCGTTTTATCTATACAGTCACGTCGTACATTTTCATATGTTCGAATCAAATCACAGAAATATGATAATTGCGTGGAAAGCATGATGCATTAATGACTCATGCTCTTATGAGATGTTTTTGAATGAAAATTGAAGTTGAAAATTTAGTAAATTTTTGTGAATTCCGCGGATGCTTGTGCATCAAAGCGAAGAACTGCATTTATATTGACAAGCGATGTCAATGCGAGTGCGATCACGCATATATGCATTCCGCGCTGCAGTATCGGCAAAGAAATCGCCGAAGAATCACGGATTTCCTACTCGGGGCATTTTATTTAGGTCGACGGGTGACCTGATGCGAGCGTGAGGATAGTGATGAGTACAGTTGCCGGACTGCTATAACGTGCAGCGCGTTGATACTTCTTCCGAGAATGAACTTTTCGCTACTCGC
Source organism: Crematogaster levior (assembly GCA_901521435.1). Taxonomy (NCBI): domain Eukaryota; kingdom Metazoa; phylum Arthropoda; class Insecta; order Hymenoptera; family Formicidae; genus Crematogaster; species Crematogaster levior. The sequence continues at coordinate 412,729 of CABEGB010000670.1, read as the reverse complement.
TCTGCCGTGAAATGCACAAGCTCACGGGACCGCGACCACAGTCCGACATCGCAGTGTTATATTAAAACTTTCAGTCCGATAGATAATCTCATTAGGACTTTTAATTTTCGTTCAAAGAAATCACCACGTCCTTTGTCCCCGAAGTTTTTATTTAATACGCGATCACCTACCGTGGACTTTTCTTGTTCGCGCGGAACTTGGTGATTCATTCGAATTATTCCTATCTTAATGCATTCTTTCGCGCGAATAATATGTTTCTCAAAAGTGTGTTGATAAATTTTTCGGGGCTAATAATCTCGTAATCAGAATTTTTGTTGCACTTTTGCGTTTGCATAACACGTTAACGTGTATAATTTATAATTTTTGTACAGTAGATAAAACGCGCATTCTCTTGCGTGCTGCTGCTAATGCATGTGAAAAATTCGATCGTCGGTAATGTCGTTGCTGCCACGCTAAAACGCATTAAAACAACACCAAAAACGTTGCTCAAATATTCGTGATTGCAGCGGAATAAATGCGCGCGTTGCAAAACCATCCCGACCATTTGCAAATTTATCTCGTGTTCAGTAACAACTACGATACAGTAAAATCAATCTGTAGGTGCGATGCGATACTTTGAAAATTTAATTGTAATTGATGAATTAACTTGTAAATATCTATCAAATTTATAATTAAGTGGATTCAATTTATTGGAATAAATTCTCACAATGTCACAATGCTAATGTAATATTACCGACAGGTTATAAAACAGGTCATAATGCGAACATACGCACACCAATAACATTATGTGTGGCTTAACACATATTGTACGAGTAACAATAGTAACATGCTACAGAAGTCGATAATTGGCTAGGAAATACGACAGTTGCAGTACAAATTGTTGGTACAATTATTATTACTCTCAGCAATTATTTTATTTCACAGTTTTATTTGAAAATTTTATTTTTTGGCGTTGGATTTTCACTCGAAAATATTATCGAAATTAATCTTTTATTATCAGAAATAATTGCATAACGCTGTCGGGTCTTTGTTTTGATAATTATTTGAAAAGTATCAATTTTTACAATTTCTGCGCCTGCAGGATGACAATTCAATGTCGCATCTTTTTTAAAGATGTTATATTGTAATGCCTTTAAATGATAATTATTAAGATGTGTAATATAAAATATGATAAGCAAAATAATAGTCTCCTTGAAAATTTTTTCTAAATAAAGATCGATTCCTCCAAACATATGACAAAATTTATCACCAAAATTAATTTCCAGGATTCTGTAACATCTTATATAACATTCTATAACATTATTTATTCTATATACCTTTCTTTCGTGGCCGCTCGTGAGAAACGAGGCAGGTTCGTAAATCCTGAAACGCGACGAAAAGTCGCCGCAACGACATCGCTGCGTTGCGTGTTGATACTCTTACCGAAGTTTTCGTCTCGGCGAAATGGCCGAGGATGAAGAGGCGCCCGGCGAGAGAAATTCACCGCCTTTGGTACCGAAAGTACAACCACGTCTCTTGAGCGCGTGTACATGAACGGTTTCGTCGTCGTTCCCTTTCCCTTTGGCTCTCTCTCTCTCTCTCTCTCGCCCTCGTCTCCTTGCATCCCAGTCCCGTAATTCCCCTTTAAGCTGCTGTGGGAGGTCCGCTCGCGTGTCACACGTAGCGCGAGGATGAATATACAAAGGCGCCTTAAGGAGACGCCGTCCGTACTGATGTTCTCGATATTCACGTGCACGTTCACGTACGACGGCGTCGTCGCCCGTTGGTACACGTGGATCGTTGGCGCATACTTAGCCGAGTATGTGTGCGAAAGCTTAGGGTTGCGCGTACGTGTGTGCGCGCGAGTTTTCCTCAGCAGGCTTACAGAAGACTACCGACTACACCGACCGCTGACGTCGCGAACAATGGGGCGATTAACGCGACGGGAATGTGGAAAAGCAGCGACGTCTTGCACGCCGATAATGGAAACGCCTGGCAGCTTGAAAGACGTGAAACGGGACGTGCTGCACCTGGACGGACATTGAACGGTTCAATGAGATTTTTCCCAGGCCGGGCGACAGCGTTCCTTTTAGAGCAAATTCGTTTTTGTCATAACCTTACGTTAATGATATATGGTAAAAAGCAAAAACGGGTCTTCTGCAATTTAAATTTTCGATGCTAAAGCGGAAAAAAAAGAGATCTTATCCTTTTATAATTAAGTGGATTTTATGTCAAATAACTAAACTTATAATTCATTGAGTTAAAATCATCACAACTTGTTGACTTAAAAATTAAAATAAGGCAATACTATTATTTTTATTTTTTATTTTTTATGCTATAAAAATTTAATCGAATATATACTCTGTAGGGGGGGGGAAGATTTAAAGTTAACAGCAGACAACTATTATTATTCTTAAAACAAAGAAATCAGTGTGGAGTTAGCCTCCTTCTCTTCAACGAATTGTACGTGAATGCAAACAAAAATTTATCAGTTAATACTGTTAAGAGTGGTTTTAAGTATATATCTTAACTACTGCGAGTGATCCCACTCGCCTTTATTTCTTTATAACTTTATAATTAAGAATGTGTAAACAAAAATTCAAAATGTGCATACAAACGATGAGCAATCGAATGAGCTACAATAAGTTCATACTAGTAAGAAAGAAGATTGCAAATGGATCAACTGTTGAATTGACATATTCTTTTTTGCAAGGTTGACCTGATCGCATTTTTCTGAGAGCGTAATAGCAGTAGATTTTCCAAACCGGCTGCGGCATTATCGCCTGAGAAGATATTTCAACGTTACGATTGCCCTTTAACCCCGATAGTATATATTTCACGATTTTTGATACGTATCGCCTCAATAGCTTTTATCACAGGATCTTTGTACACGCGAGTGTATTTTGCCCTTCTTTTTCTATATATATATATATATAGACTTTCGCTTCTGTTAAACACCTTTCATATCTTCTTGAAGAAAAGTATTCCTCGTCTAATCTTAAGAGGGGATCGCGAGACGTATATATAGAAAGACTGTCTTCATCTTTTTTAATTGGATGTGAACGACGCAGAGAAAATATTTGAAGAAAACTCGAAAATGTTTATATTATTCCTCGTGTAATTTCATGACGCATATAGATAACATTTAATTTTTTATCAATCTTTTACTTATATAATAAATAAGACTTATTTTCTGGAAGTATAAACTCCTTAATAGCTTAAAAAGATAAATTATTGTCTAAGTAATTTGTAAATTATTTATAAAAACTCTTTAATTATTATAGTATAATATAGGTCATTAGTATATATAATATAAGTCATTTTAAAATCATCTTTTAACACTGTGCAGAATTACGTTGACTGAAAATATATGGAAAGATGCGCCATTCCAGTCAAGTACGCGTCGAAAAAAATGAATCTTAATCATTCGCGATGTACTAAAACTTTTCTATAGTCCCATTATTTTACTTGTCATTAGCGCACGTTTTCAACTCATTAACGAACGTTAAATGTACCGTTAACAATGAAATAAGCTGCGAAGTAAAATAGGCAATCGGTTCTTTCAAGAGATTTCGCCTTAATGCACCATAAACGAGGAGAGATCGTGTCGAGATTCTAGGCAACGTGTTTTGCCGCGGAGCCAACACTTTCAGCCACATTTTCTTGAGAATTCCTCGTCATTTCGAATTTCGCGAATAAATTTTCGCTTGCCCCCGAGAGTGTACAACGGCTATCGCGGCCGGAAACACTTGGAAGCGGTCGTGGAACGGAGGACGAGCAGCTTTTCCGCCAGAAAATTGAATTTCTCAGATAAGGCTCTTCATCCTCGCCTTACAACTGGGACATCAAACGCGCACCGCCACATTTTCTCTAGATCTTCCCTAGCTTGATAATTACAGCTAGGAGCCATCGTAATTTAAATTCACTCTTTTTTCGCCAGAAAATAAACCGATACAAGTCGGGTGGGGTACATTAGCACGTTGCAATATTATCGCTGTTGATAACCAGAGAATGACGTTTATTAATTGACCGCTGCGGTGTTGTCATCCTTTAAGCGTTAAAGCCTTGCATCTTATTAGTGTGGCACTGTGGGAATTAACAACATATATCTCTGTCGATTCTCTTTGTGAGAATCCCGTTGCCTTTATCCTTCTGTGGAAACGGAACAAAGTAGTAAAGGACGTCGTATAATTTCGAATAATAATCGGAAGACCATAGAGTTGTAAAATCAGAATTGTAAAATCAGAAAGCGGAGGCAGCAGTTCGAATAAGTATATATAATAATCTCACAAATCAATATTTAATCAAGACGTCTGTCTACTCTTACGTTATTATTTATTTGTATTGTTACGTATTATGATATCCTGAAGCATTTTCTTTAAGATTTCCTGGCCGAATACGTCTTTCATGCTTTAGCCCCGATGAAGATGGTAGCAAGAGCGTGTGGAAAACAGGCTGTCTCGATGCGATAGAGTTGGATTTGGCCTGGATTACCGCGTATGTGGTTGGACTGTGCTTGATGTCGATCTCGTCATATATTCTGGCTATTGTATCGGTCGGGATACTTTTACGGATCTCGGAACAAACATCGGTCTCCAATGGCTGACATTCGTTCGCAATTCACTGAAAATACCGTGGCGATTTTATGCGTTGCATCATTTCAATTCGCGACTCGGTTTAATCGGTGAGTGACAATTTTTCTTAAGTGACTTTTGTTTAAACGTATTCGATCGTTACTTGTATTGTCGCTATATTATTTTACGAAAAAACTAACGATTTTTATTGCCAATGTAAACTCTTTAGGAATATAAATACCTTTTATACATTATCAGTACAATCAATTTGAGTTTGTTATTATTAAATGTTATTAAACGATTTTATTTAGCTCGCTTTTGTTTGCTTTAACCACAATTACGAGTAATCAATTGTACAATTAATGCTCTAATATTGTAAAATTTAACAGAAATTGTTCCGCGCTTAATACTGTATATGTGTTACCGGCCAAATTCAATTTCAGACCAAATTAGATCTTTTTAATAGCTATAGATTTTACGCACCTCTTCCCAATAGATTTTTAGCAACTTTTAAAAAGTCATTTCTTTACATGAAATGATTCCTCACATAGGTTTTCATGCAAAGCGCGGTTTATCCCACCCACCCCCCCCCCCTGGTTTTAACGCGAAACGAAATATATTATACGTCTCTATATGGATTCAAATTGGCTAAACTAGTTTGACCTGAAATCGGGTTTAGTCGGTAACATATATGTCCTAACATATATGTATAAATAAATGAATGCGGAAATTTTTGGTCATGAATGTCTACACAAATATTATAAATTGATCGATCCCACTTTTAAGAGTGTTTGTTATTGTTTCTCGTTACAAAGTAGCCAATAATTTGTATTTCATGCAAGAAAAAAAAGTTTCTCTAGTGTACATAGCTTTTGTAAGAGGAAGAAAACGGATGGGAATGGCGATAGGAAGAAAATAGAAGTTCTTATTGCTTCCGCTTTGCAAAGTCGATGGCCATCAAAGGGGGGCGAATCCCTTAGGGAAAACGGGATGTTTCGTCACGATAACAATGGTCAGACCACTTTGAACAGAGCTATTCTCGATCGCGCCCATACATTATCGGATTGTTCTTTGTGATTTTGACTTACGTTTCTGTTATCACCTTTTAGCAAAAGTTCTTGAGGCCTTAACAAAAATCAAACATTTAGAAAGTTGCAAAATCTATGCTAAATTTATGATAACATTAGTTTCGCATTTACGTTGTTGTAGGAAAAATCAGTAAAATTGTCCTCGGTAAAAGAGTGTGTAAAATGAATTAATTCACGAATAATTTACTTACGCCATCGCATCATACTCTCTCTTGCATTATGTTAATTTTACAAGAATTTACATATACAATATGGCGTATGATTTACGATATCGAAAGTTACTATATAATTGGAGAAAGATTAATATTGAAATTCTCGAAATATGTTAATCTTCATTTTAATCAATTTTCACATAAACAGGAATCAAACAATTTTCCCTCCAAAATTCGGATTGCAAATTGACAAATTAAAATATTTATTATTTATTACCTCATTTATCACCTCTTTCCGTTCGACTAACTCAATATAAATAATTATAACGAAATAAGTAGCGAATATCTTTTGTTAATGTACACAATGATTGCGTAATGTAATGATGCATGTTTTATCGATGAAAGTATCTCGGAATTTTTCTTAGAGACGTGATGACTAGGGAAATAGAGAAAGAGACTTCCTTTATATTTCTTTATATTCCTTTATGTTTTCGCTAATTGGAAGTCGTGCGAAGAGAAAGCTATGATATACGAATTGTCTCGCGGCGATAGCACTGGATCACGGCGCGTTATCGAACTGTGTTTCATGGCGAAACTGGCCCACATTCCGACGATCGTCGAAGTTCTTCTGTGTACGAATCGGATCGACCGCGGATTATCGTCGGCTGATCCGTTTACATTGGTGCTCCATTATCGCCCGCTGGATTAGTGAGCGTTTCGAGAATGTCGGACAATGTATCGATGTATCGCATATATAGGTAGTAAAAGCATAGGTGGTAAATCGTTCCGCCAAAAGTGCAGTCACACATGACAAATATTAAAAAAAAAAATTCAATGCGTATGTAAACATTTACTTGAACATTTATTTAAATATAACCAATATTTAAATATGTAATCATTTATGAAATTGTTCAAATAGTTTTAGCTAAAGTTTAAAAACGATAAAAGCCTAGGGAAAAACATACATAAAATATGGATATTAAATCTTTTTTTTAAATAAAAATAAAATTTAAAAACTCTGCATAGAATAATAACAAAATTGTTGCTTGGAGTTTTTCTCTAATTTTTGTTGCTTTTCAACGTTGTGACAATATTGTGACAACGTTGTGACAGTCACTATATCCACGAGAATGTTCAGGTCAGCAAAAGTTATGTATCTCCAAAGGTAGATCTGAGCATGATTTTTCACGACGAGCAATATTTCACGAATGTAACGAGCAATATTTTTTTATGGAGTAAAACAATTGTTTATGGTAGTGTAGTCGTTCCATAGTTTTGCAAATTTAAAAATCGGTTTATCGCGATTTAGTATTTACATTCTGACGCACACCACAAACGCCGCTATTGCATAGCTCTTCTCTATTTACCGGCGAAAATAATATTTGCTTCGGGCAACTTTAAACACGCTCTCTACACAGCCGCTTGTAATTTGCACGCGCAATTACAGCATGATCAAACGAGATGCTGGCGCAAAAAATTTTCTATTTACTTCGCGCGTCTTTGCGAAGTAAATCCAGAGATGGCGAGTATTCGAAGCCGGATGTTTCGCAACGCAAGCTCGATTATATCGAAAGCCGATCGGTTTACACGGATGCTCCATTATCGCAACTGCTTTGTTCCGTATCGACAGAATTGTGAACGCGCCGGTTCAAACCGTTCGTGCGGCTGGTCTTAAAAGATTAAGTGCGATCTTGCGTTCATGCCTCGAAAAACAACGTCAACTCTCTTCTTCTTGCCGGAGAGTCCTCGACGAAATCATGTTGATAGAGAGTGATGCCCTCGCAAAAGTTTCGTTTGGCGGAACGACGAGAGAAAACATCGAATTTAAGTCGAACGATTCCACAAGCGACTGGCCGATCCGGGATTACCTTCGTTTGATCCGTTTACGTCGATGCTCCATTATCATGGATTCGATTCGCGCGATAACGGATTGACAAAGTGGCTCCGCGAAAGCCCGCGTGACGCTCTGAATCGTCATCACGCCCGTGAGAAATCGAACACGCTGTTTTACCAATTCCATCTGGTTTTCCACATCGACGGAGTATCCGCCCGTCGTGCTATAACCGCTGCAAATTGCGATTATACGCACGACCCACTTTTTTCCTCTACGTTTTTCTTTCTGTCGCGTTGTTGACGCTTCTCGAATAACCGGCATAAGTGTTATCGAACAATAATTTCACATTTCGCCGGTCTCCATGCAACGGACAAACATATGACAAAGTGTCCGCGAGGCGCGATCGCGATCTAAACGTGAGACTGTTGCACGATTGCAATTTAAAACTCGTTACTAGCACCCGTTAATCTGCTAAGTCTGCAACCATTTTTCCTTTTCATCATCAAAATTGAATTATTTTTCTATACTCTGACACTTGTGTGGATATGACTGAGTAGAATTGCATTCGCTCTTATCAAGGACAATTCAATAGCATAGCCTTAATAGTACTTTAACAAATATGAAGATTATATCTTCACTTTCAGCATCTGTAAAAAAAGAAATAATAATTTATAATTATAAGAAATAATAATATGTAATTTGTTTTGTAACAGAATAAATCTTATGATAAAGATATTATGTTACGTTAAATAATAGTTATGTTACAAATATTAAAAATCATGTCAGTTCTACTTTATCATTTTGTTGTCTTTTAATTAAATTCTCTTATTTAAAAAAGAAAAGATCTTATTATTTTATCTAACAAAATCTTTAATTTTATTTTAAAGTAATTTTATTCTAAAATATTACATTGTTAATGAGAGAATATGTGGAGAATATGAGAATATTCAGCTTAAAGTAAATGTAAGAATAAATTTCTAAAAATATCCTGTATTATTTTTTTTACTAGCAGTTCTAAATGTGCAGTACAAAAGTACACATCCCGTTTTTCTAAGTTTATTGTGAGAGAGAGTACGATCCATTGATCCGTTAACAAGTTGCGATACATACCTTGTCGCATTTCTCGCACTACATACATTCTCAACACATAAAGCAAGCGCGTAGTTCATAACGTCAAGCGCTATCTATCCCTTAAACCGTATATACTTTTCCAAGCGAAATAGAGAAGCAGCGGATCTGGTATAAAGCGCCACTCGCGCTGATGCAAATATAGCCGACGCGATTATATTTTCATTAGACGGATCATGAATAGAAATTACGTCGTTACGACTCAAAGGTAACCACGGACATCAGGATCTTGTGACGGGGTGCTTCCGCACGCGATACTTTTTAATCGCGATGCTCTTTCCTTCTTTTCGATCTTTTTCTTGAAGAGAAAGATTCCGAGAAAAAGAATGAAGAAGCAGCGGAAGCGTGGGAGTTGCGAGAAGGATATATAAAGAGTACGTAACTGCAATCCTCCGTGTTTTCGAAAGAATAGAAAGAAAGAATTTCGTTTTGTTAGCAATCTTTTTATAAATATATGAAAGTATGTATATAGGCATAAAAATATAAGCATATATATTTATCAAACAAGAGTTGGTGAACTGGGAAGATTAAAAATACTGGTTTTCGATAAAAATTTTTATGAAAACTATTAAATGAACAAAAATATACAGTGTTGTTAAAGTGCTCTACATATATTCATGTAACGTTTAATAAACATTTGGCCATGCAGTTGTTATTGAAAACGTAATTCTGCGGCGTATGGAAAATTGGAATATTCATATGTGAATTTGTATAATATATTCACAATGAAGATTCCTGCTACTCATAATTCGTGATTTATCTTTTGTTGCCGTAAATGAAAAATATATAATTAAATATTAAATATTTCTCATCAAAAGACGAGTAAAAATACACGAGAATCTAAGCTAATTTACATCCAAATATACATGTTTATAACTGAAAGTTTGGAATCGCGTCTGTTTTAATCGAAAAAAAAAAAAAACATTTTAAAAATAGTCGACAGAGAGAAAAAGAGCATTATCAATGTGTAATCAGTGTGTATTTGCTCCACACTCTTGTCATAGGAAAAGTTTTCACAAATCGCTGAATGCTGGAAATTTAAATAGTAAATCAAGTTTTTTAATATAAATTTTTAAATATAAATATTATTAACCATTGCGTTTTTTTATATAATGATTGTAAAAATTAATTGCAACCAGTTGTATATAATTAATAGTAATTTCTTTAGTCGTGATCTAAGCAACTATTTTTTTTTTTTAGAATCTTTTCCAATATTAATTTTCACTCGTTGGTCAGGATACTATAACAGAATTCTAAAACACTATAATTTCGTGTTTGCATTCCAATCTCGTTTTTGATAATTTTGATACCGAGTCAGTAGTAGCATCGACGCGTCTTCTCAAAGCATTAAATCCGCGATTTGTTCGTCGATGGATTCTACCAATTTCGAGTCGAATCTCTGTGCCTGCGGGCTCGCAGAAATAATCGCTCGAGGGTTGTATTCGTCGACTGTACGAGCGCGAGTGCGAACGCGTAAAAATCTCTCAATCGCCGTGCTCCACGCGACCGCTGATGAAGTTCCCCTTTTCGACGGACGTGTTGTCTTTTTTCATCTTTTTTTTCACCGGTTTTTGCAGTGTGCACGTTTCAGAGATGCGGCGGAAGAGTTTCGAAAAATAGCCGCGGTTGTTATTTCGCAGTCGGTGCGAAAAAAATGTAGCACGGGCGTGCCGATGTCTGGCGAGTGGGTGGTGGGTGATAAATCGACATCGCGTAATAATTACGAGCGAACTCGATTATTCTCGATTATTGGAAAGCGACAAATATTTCCCGTGCAGAATAAAGCGTATTGGTTTGTCATACCGTCTCTTGAACGCGTTTCGTAACGTTTGCGATAATTTATCAGTTGTTAATAAATTGTTCCTACTATTGTACCACTACTTTACATATTGTCAGTTGATTTCGCAATCTTTTCTATCAGAGGTGAACAATAATTCCCTGGAACAATAATTCCCTTTCATAGACTAACGACGACGAGTTTCACCGACGACGATAGTCTGCGAGCTTCGTTCTCGTTTGAGGTCTGAAAATTACAGGCTGACTCGAGAACACGATGATGCTCGTCGGACTCGCTTTACAATTATAGTGTCCGAAAGGCCTCGTGTCCTGGAACTGTGAGTGAGGATTTGAAGTCTAACTTTGCCTTCATACGCGTCCTCGCTTCGTGGTCCGGCACGTACCGAGCATTTTCAAGAAAAATCGATAATCCTTTATAGAGCATAAAACGAGGTAGTCTTTTTTATTGCTTATCGACGCTGTTGTACGTGTCATGCAACGTCCGCTCGTCGCGAAGTTTCCGAGCGTTGTGGGAAAGTGCGATAAATCTTTTCTCTTTTAGCGTAAAATAAAAACTTTTTCGTTAAATCAAACCAAGTGATTGAGGCACTTGCCGAGTTTGAGTTATTAACAGCGAATCGAAGTGAGACCTGTCGAAAAAGGGGATGCAAGAACAATTCCACTACTCCATTACATACGCTCGGTAACAGGGGAGATTAGATTTCAGTTTCGTTGATAGCTACGTTTCACGAACTTTAGGAACCAGTGCGCTTTCAAGATTTTCGGCCAGATTCGAGTAGCATCCTCAAAGGCAAGCACTGTTATCTGCGTAATCGCAATCTCTTGAGGTAACGGAGATATTCAGGACTAGCATAAGTCAAAAGTTATTTCGTGTTTGTGATTTATGGCCGAGGGAGAGAGATTTAATAATACAATGGTATTTCAGAATCTCCTACCCTGGTAGAAATTGTAGCCATTTATTGGACATTTTTTGTCCAACATTCTTGTTTACTGTCTAAGAAATGGGTATTAAAATTGGACAATTCTTGGATATAAATGTAAGAATTTTTCGGCTAATTCTTAAGCACTTTTATTGTGCAATAATTGTCTAGTTTTTGCACAACTTATAGCCTTTATATGGATTTTTTAACGTCCAACCTACTGTACTACATAACCTCTATGATTATATAACTAAATTTTTTGTAGTATTGATTATAAAGTAATATATTTATGCAATAACATACATATTTTGAAATGATAACAAGATAATAGTAGTTTTCAATTATGTACTCATTGTCAATTTTTGTGTTGAAATCACATTCATCTGTCTTAATATTTTGATAAAAAATGAGGTTAGGAATTTCTTCATTGAATACGCAACTTGACTCATCTTCATCATCACTCGCACTCAACAGATTTTCATTGAAATTAACGTTTTTAACTACACATTCATTATTATCACGATCATCTACACTGATATTTTCATCAAAAATTGGGTTAGGATTTTCTGCCATTTGTCTTGATTCTTCTTCACTCGCAGTTTTCAAAAGAAGCATTTGTAGTCTTTGTTTATATTTTTTTACTTCCCGGTGCTTTCTTACGTATTCTTTCGATGAATACATCTCGATATATTTTTTATCAGCGACGTGGGTATTTCAAGAAATGTTATTGTTATAAACTGTACATTTCATGTATTGATCAATGCAAATACGTAGCTTTGTATAACGGATAAATTTTACAAAATCGAAACATTTTTCCTGGACAATTATTGGTTATTATACTTGTTTACAATTTGAAAGCAATATTCTTGTCTAATATTTGGTTAGTTTTTCATATTATAAATTTTAAATATTTTTCATGTACATATCATGGATATGAAGTTTGTGTCCACTTTCCGTACATTTTTACTGTCCAAAAATTATACAATTTTGTAAGATATTATTATTTATGAAGCATCCTTCGTATTTTTGTACACATTTTGTACATTTTATGGATATTTTTAATGTATACACATTTTAACCAATATTTTTGTCTAATAATTAGTTTCAACCTAATAAAAATGGCCACAATTTCTACCAGGGTAGTTGTACATTATTGTTGAATATAATTGGGAGCATTAATGTCGATATACGCGTATTTCTTTGTAATTAAGAAACTTATCTCTTAATATGTAACTAATAATACTTAATAGCTCAAATACTTTGTTTATGAAAAAATGGAAAGTGTCGATGAATCATGTTGTAAAGTCTCTTTGTGAACGGCGGCACTAATGCTTCCGATTGCATGGCGCAGTTGAAGTGCGTCATAACGAGTATCGCGTCTATAATGATGCATTCATCCGAAAAGTATTTTGATTTGAATCAATTGAAGTAAATTTTTTATTTGTAGGCATCGAAATCAACATTTACTATAACATCGTTAAAAAGATAACGATTACTAATTTAATAACGATGACTATTAATAACTTAATAATAATGATAATTATATCATCGTATATCGTCATACGTAGCTACAAACTTTAGTATTCCAATTCCAATTGTATTCTTCAGCCTTGATTTCCTTATTAATTAACATTTATCGTGAAATTGTTAAAAAGTGTCATTTGTTAATTATGTCGTTGAAAAAAATCACATTTATTGCACCCAAGTAATTTAATTAATTAATTTATTTATTTATTGCGTACCTTGCGCAAATTTATATTGACAATTGGCCAGCACAGTAATACGCGTGCATGCATAACACGCGTAAATTCCGCAATACTAAGATGCTAATTATGAATTATGCCGATAATTCGATTGCGAAATTTTGCGGTTGCGAGCATTCTGTGCGATGCGCTAGTGCTTGATGACAGCAAATGTCATTATTCGGCACGCACGTGATGCAAGCAATCGAGATGGTTGAAACAGCGACGGGTAATATTCGGATCATGCTCTCGTAGACGCCGCGGAAATGCCGACTTATCCCATTATCGCGTAATATTACGACGGATCACCGAGTACCGTGCGTGCTCCAGCGCAATCTTCGTTAAATCACGAAACGTCGTCGTGATATGTACCGTGTATAATAGTAAGTCGCGATGCTCTCAGGAGTGTTGTTTCGGACTTAACTTAATATTGCTGGAATCTGACAAGAACGTGTGAATGAGTGTTATTTACCATTCTGCTGACGGATGTCGTAACGCTCGAGAGAGATTGCGTATATAAATCTTGAAGAGCACATTGCGCGATGCGAAATGCACGTACGCAGATGCGAGCGATCAATCACGCGAGGAGAAAAACAGAAACGAAAATTAAAAAAATTGCTAAACGTCGTTTAGCGCTCTTGCGCTCGCGCGACTCACCGATAATAATAAAAACGCGATATAACGGCGTATGCGGGTTTTGCCGGCCTGCGCATTTCTGAAACGAGGAAACAGCATGTAATACGTCAGAATGCTCATGCATCAGTGCTGATCATATTTAGATGGAGCGTTGGACTCGCGCAAATATTTGTGTCTCGCGTACCTCGCACGCGATGCTTCTCCATTATCGTGGTATGTGTCCTGCGTAGTGGTTTGCACATATATGTGAATGCAGCGAGCACGGTGTATTTTACTAACGGTGCCACGTCGCGTCACATTTAACCTGATGGCGTTTTTCTCCGTTATTAGATCGCCGCTACGTAATACGCACTTTTTTCTTTGCCTTTTAGTCTTCCGATATACGATGTGTGCCTTTTTTTTAAGCCGGCGTTAAATAACGCCATCTTTCTTCTCTCTATATCTCCGGGATATTTCCGATTTTCAACCGTTCCTAAGTTTCTTTACCTCGACATCGATCACATCTCCTCGCACGGTGACGCGATAAGTCGAATAATTAATTGATCTTTTTAAAGAAAGAAATCATAATCATCAAAGAAATCATGTTGCTTCGCGTCCACCAATAGCACTGAAAATTTCATTATCGTAATTTCATTAGCATGAAGATATAAAAGCGGAGATAAAAAAGGAGTCGATAATCTCTTTGTGGTGTGTTAATAATGTGTAAACGAACGTATATTTGTACGAATTATAATTGAAGAAGAAGACTTAATTAAAAGACACTTATTATTATATTAAAAGACTAGTATTTTTTGATTTTGTACGATCGGGAGCAAAATAGCTACTCATTGATTTTCACAATCACAAAAGAACAATCTAGCGTCGTTTGAGTGGAACTTCAAAAAGAAATTAACGATTTCTAGAACTTGCGGAAGTAATCTGTGGCAAGAGGTATGTGGCTGCCAAGCGATCCGAGACCGGACCAAAATTCCGAGACGGTTTTTCGCAGTGCTGTCGGTCGTTTTAACTGCACGCGTACGAGTCGTCGAAAAAGCGGTTTGGTATTTTTTCCCCCTCTGAAATCGATAATTGGTGCCGTATAAGCTGCGGCGAAAAAGCCAGTTCACCGATCCGTTCGATCGAGCAGTTAATTGATAAATCGCATCGCACAGACTCCCGCATTTCGACGGCAGATTTCAATGGCGGAATCACCAGCAGCAGTGACGAGCTTGCGAAGTAATGCCAAGTTTTTAATGCGCGGTCGTGTTTTATATAAAACCTTAAATTGAGCGGGATTTCACACCGGCCGATGTATTATACATACGTATTATGTATATACCATACGTTACCATACATCTTAACACTTGAGTTATAATATGTTTTCTGGTTGTGCGTTGCAAGGACTACGCGTCACTGCTTTCATTGACTTTTAAAATTTGAAAAGCGATAACGCATACTGAGTTTGCAGGTTTAATAGAATTGATATAAAATGAGCAAACTTTCATACCATGCAGCTCGACAATATTCAGACTCGCGAGTGATATTTTCAACTAAAGCCCTCTTCTCTCTCTCTCTTTCTCTCTCTACAGGAATTCTGTTATAACATATAAACAAGTTATATATAGTCGCGTATACATATTTAAATTCTCAATTATTGTAGTTGCAATTTAGACAACAATAGGATCTACAATAAAATCAATTTCATTTGAATATAAATGAATAGCGTTTTAATTTATGTATATTTACAATTTGAGAGACAACGTAAAAATATTGTTTTTCATTATTTTGTCTCTATACTAAATGAAAAAAAAATTATATTACGTACATAAAATTATACAGGTATTCAATAAAATAATCAATAAATTCAGTAAAATTGATAAATCAAATTTTATTATATATTACTATAATATTACTATAATATTACTATAATAAAATTTACTATAGTAAATTACTGTATATCTATGTAATTTTATGTATGTAACATAATTTTTTTTTCATTTAATATGAAGACGAAATAATGAAAATATTGACGTTGTCTTTCAAATTGTAAATACACATAAATTAAAACACTATTTATTTATATTCAAATCAAATCAAATTCTAGATTATATTGTAGATCCTATTGTTGTCTCAATTGCAACAGTAATTGAGATTTAAGTTTTATTTAGATATTTAAAGATTATAGGGTTTTTCAAATTTATAGAAAAGTTGTTTATACTTCAAATCGCAGAAATTATATTTATTTTATATTATATAAAATAAACCTGAAATTGATATGAAGAAAATTGTATAATTAGCAATTAGGTAATTAAAAAAATATTAATTATGAATTATTATTAATTATTATTGAATGTGATGTTAGTATAAGCGAGTTTTCTAGTGAAAGCGGAAACTTCTCAAAATTTATGATTTGGACAAGTTGAGTTATTTATATGTAGTGTGCTGGTTATCTAAACAAATAACTTTGTTCGTCGAGAGGGAAATACACGATAAGAAATTTTCGGTGCGCGTTGCACATGCATCTTCGTTGATCGCTCCAAACAAGGGCTTCAGGAGGATGAATGGAGCGCCCGCGAACTTTTAACGGAAGACAGAACATGGCAAGTACATATACACAGCATTTCTTAGTGGCAAATTTTTGCCTTTTAGCGAAATGTACACGGTAAATAAGGTTTTAAAGCGAAGGTCCGGCTTTTTTCCGACGTATATTCCGCGCTATAAAATTGGCACATACGTGCATGTGTTTTGAATTCTGTGTTCTAATAAAATAGAACATGCAATTTCGACCAAGATATTATAAAGATAAAAGAACATCTATCGCATATGTTATTGTATACTTACAATATTGTAATTATAACATGTAATTTACAAAGCTTTTAACTTCTTAAAAATTTCATTTTCATTAAATATCTAAATATCTGTAGTACCATTGTGTTTCATATGCTTCTAAAGTAAGTTTCGAATAAATTTCTTCTAAGTTATCGAAACTGATTAAAGACGATATATATATATACATATGTCAGACTAATTAAATATAAAAATAAACCGTTATTTTCATCTTTTCATGCACGGAGGTAGTCGTATGTAAAATTATAATCAGATATTGCCGAACGATGGTATCTCAAATGCAACCGGATGCGATCAACGGAAGCGGAAAAATACGAGGAGAACTTCGTTTTAGCAACAATTTATGTCAAACGAGCGGCGCAAGCCGACAAACTTGATGCAAGCGAATAGACCGGGCTTCTTTCGTCAAACTTCGCGCAAGCAGAACGAACGAGAGGTTGTTATCAAGTTAGAGAGAAGTAAGTTCGTCGCGAGCTCGCCGATGCAACATGATGTAAACAGACTGCATTGCTTTCTTTGTGTCGCAATAGTTGGAAAATGTGTATTTACTTTTACACCAAATCAGCCGCTTTTCTAAAAATTGCCTTGCAATGTATTCCTCGATAATAAGTTCCTTTGCTTTATCATATTTTTTTGTGCTATGCTGTTTCGAATGAGGCATGATGTAATGAATTCTCGAAAGAGCTCTCTTTATTTCCAATGTCGAGACAAGTTTTCATAGAAATCATATAAATTCAAAGTTGTATTGTTTGTTTCGCGATTGACAGAATAATGCCTTTAAAAAATGCCTTTTCGTTCTACTTGTGAGAAATCTATGAGAAAACTTTTTTTTTGTTATACCGATATTAAATATCTGCATTAAGAGTTATTTACAAAATTATTATGTTCTCTTTGACATTTTTAGAGATTGATGATTATTTACTATAATTATGTGATTCTTTAAATTTGTTTTATTTTTTTTTAAACCATAATAGTAAATTTATGTCTCTTACAATGGGTGAAACATCATTTGGTACAACACAGTTATACCAAATTGATTTTTCCAATTACTTACGTTTTATTTTTAGTTTTATTAAATTACATAACGTATTATTAGAACATAGAATCTATTATAAATTGAATATTTACTCTCAATACTTATATACTTACTGTCGTTTGGAAGTTGGCAATTTCCCAATGACAATTTTCTTCTCTGTCACGAAGATACCATTCAACAATTTTGCAACGGCAAGAGTAACAGAGAAATGAGAGCACACTTTTCGTCCTGATAGAAATCGCGCACCGGTTGCATGTAACGGGATACAGAACGAGAGCACGTGCGAACTCGACTGGACATCCCTTGATTATGTTCATCCACCGCATCCTCGCGTTTCCTCGAAATCAGTAAGGAGGCGCCATCGCCTCGTTTCCTTTCGAGAGCACACCTTCAACTCTCGTCTTTTTCGTTCTCTCTCGTTCTTCCGTCCCGCACATCCACGAGACACCCCCTCGATTTCTTACAAGCCCTGTCTCTGGGGTTAGCAGACAGCAGAGCGGCGTCGGCTCTCTAAACACGTCATTTGTATGCGCGGTGGCTGCATAAGAAATTCGCGCGAGTGTTTGTCTTCGCCGTTAGCACGACGAAGGTTTGAAGAGAACCATGGTGGTAGAAGTGGGATAGCTTAGAAAGGACAAGAGGGAGGGTAAGAGGCAGCAAAACGAAGTGGTGCACGAGAGCAATCACGTCGACGAGAGAAAGGATGACCTCCAGATAGCACCTTCCTCACATGTACACCCTGCAGATAGACCTCAGCTGTAGAAACCAGGCTGAGAGCGCGTCTCGGAGATTAATGAAATTTCGATCGGCGGTGTAAGATGAATCAGACGCGTCTTATAAGACAGATACACGGGCACATAATTCGCTTGGAGAAGAGAAATCCCCCTTCGGAAGACATCTTAATGTTATCTTGAATATGTCAAAGCATTTTCTGGTTGTATTCGCAGTTTCGACATCTATAACCCATCTGTCTAAACCATCCATTTTTCAAGCATGCGTTGCGTAAGAAAATGTATTTTACGACACATTTTGTTTCAAGTCGCTGTTACGTATCCTACGCGCGAAGAATATATCTGTATGTCATTTTTAATAATTTCTGACTCAGATAAATCGATCCTGATGTGGTATATGTTTTTTTAAGTGACATATACACAAGCGCTTCTCAGAATGGAAGTTATCGTTATTACTCGCCTTTTTTCCTTTCTCCCTTGAACGACTATCTCTTTTGTATGCGCGTCAGCGGTTTCTATATGTAGGTTACATTATACTTTTTTGTCGTAGTAAGTGTCCTCGTGGTTATTTAAGAAGTTGTTTGAGAACTAGAAACTTGAGGAAAATTGCTAGTATCATGTCGATTGGTAGTTGGGGAAGACTATATCGACGAAAGCAAAAAGGGTTTTAGCGAACGATGGCCGTCCGGGGATTCGCGCGGCTTCGACGGTTTGTAGGAAGAAGTGTCATAAAGCTTCGACAGACTGACGTTTGCCACACCGCCTTGACTTATGGCAACCTGGACATCGATAATCCACGTTAAGAGAAAAGTCACACCTAACTTGAGCACGCTTCTGTAACAACATTAATAGTTTAACTTTCTGAATCGATCGCTCGTTAATATCTTAGCACTTTATACACTCTTTCTTTTTAAGGAAAAATAATTGTTTTTAATTTTCCATCAAGTGAAAGAAGATAATTTTAATTAATTTTAATTTAATATTAGTTGAACTAAATATTATATATTATAATTATATTATATACATATTATGTCTTTGAATAAATATATTAATATTCGTATGAAACAATTTACATTACGTTTTGAACGAAAAATTTTTTTAACAAAATGGATATTCAGATTTGTAAAAAAACCAGTCAACAAAATTTTAGTTGTTAATGAATGAATTTATATTATAATATGTTTAACGATATTTTATATTATACTATATTCAAATATTATATTATTTTATATTATATTTAATATTATTTTACATTATACCATTTAAATATTATTTTTAAATTTTATATTAGATTTTACAATAAATATTGTACAACAAGATAGATAGAATTAAAATTTATAATTTTAATATTTAAAGTTTTCTTTTTTTCTCTCTCTCTATATGTATTGATTTATATATATATTAGGGTGGTTCTTATTTATACTACATCGAAAATTAAAAAAAAATTTTTTTTGTCTCACCCCTTAAAATGGTTCCATTTTATGAAAAAATAATTCCTATAAAAGTTTATTTCAATCGGATAACGGGAAAGAGTGCCGAAGAGCGTCTAAATGTTCTAAAATAAGAATTAAATCCTTATTTTAGAACATTTAGACACTCTTCGGCACTCTTTCCCGTTATCCGATTGAAATAAACTTTTATAGGAATTATTTTTTCATAAAATGGAACCATTTTAAGGGGTGAGACAAAAAAAATTTTTTTTTAATTTTCGATGTAGTATAAATAAGAACCACTCTAATGTATATTCATAGTTATATTCATAGTTTTCTCAGATATATACATTTTTAGATAGATAATGATACATTTCCTTCCAAAATAATATAATATACGCCAAATACATGATATGAAGTCACTGAAACGACTTTTAAATATTTGAACGACGCTTGAAAGAATATCTATTCTATCAAACTAAAACTACTTATTCATTGATTTCTCTAACATGGCACAGCTATTTGTGCTAATGTACATACTTTGAGTATGAATACATATACGAATCTATATAGAAGCATATGAATAGTATGCATGTACGTACTGCTTACCGAGTCGGAACAGCTGCGGGAATGGATGGAAAGGACGGAAAGTAGGAAACTAAGAAAGGGAAAAGAAAATGACTGAGATTAATGAAATTTCGATTTCCCATCGATCGGACTCCCGTTAAGATGATTAAGATGAAATTTCCTATTGTGTAACTGTGAAGAAGCAGATGCAGGTGCAAATGGAGATATAAAAGGCGAGGATAGAAAGAGATTTTTAAAAAGATTAAGAAAATTAAGAAGTTTTTCTGAAAAAACACCATGCCCTCGAAAGATATAGTGAGTGAAGAAAGAGAGAAGCTTGACAAAAAAGATTAAAAGGTCAAATACATGAGTTTCTATCAACATTACAACAGGATCGTTTCGGGAATGGCAATTTAGCGAAAAGTTTCACAATTGTAGTGATCCTATTAACTGAAACCTAGATTCAGGTGTGCGCTGGTGCTAGTTGATGTTGAAATATTTATTCTATTTACCGGACGAGAGTTCACCAGGTCAACGAACAACTGCGGCATAGGTTGTTTTAATTATGTAAAGCTTCAATGTCGAATATGTTAACACAGTTGTAATAATGCACGTTATAATATCACAGCTGAAGAAAGGAATAAAGGCGAAACATCACGTTTTTTCGGACAAAGCGCAACTTTTCTGATATCGTTACAATACATGTGTCTTATATTACCTTCTACACTATTGAAAAAGAGAGGAAAATTCATATTATTTGATAATTAGCGGCCTGTAATTCTGACCATTCATTTACGAGCGTAATTTAATTAAATACGTACTAACTGGATATATCTCCAAATTGGAAAATACATTTTTCTTTAGATGTTTTCATTTAGAAATACCTTTTCTGTTCGATTTAACATGAAAGCATTATGCAAGCCAGTCGATAAATCAATTGATTCAAAAGGCATTATATTAAATTTTAACAGATTAAGTATTTGCCATACAGATACGTACAACAAGTTATGTCTGAAATAATATCTTTGATTACATATCCATATAGAAATGTAAATGAGAGATGTGACTCGAATAGAGCATACTAGTGACGCTACTTTATATTCTTTCGTAAGCCATTTATCTATCAAAAGTTTCGCGGCGTCGTTTGCACACGGGAAATAAACTGATTACGGAAATCCAAGATTTGTGGCAGCGTCATCTTTTACTGACTCTGTCCCTTATTCTGGGACTGTTAGCCTTGGTAATCTCACTTTCCCTTTTTCTTCGGATAATTCGAGAAGCAAGGAAAAGGAAAATTTGACGCAACTGTAGGAAATAGTCGAGGAAATATCGCGCGCGCGCGCGTGGAGTTTAATGAAATTTCGATCTGTGAGGGCCACGAATACTTCACAGAAAGGGCGGCAAACCGGAAACCGAAGTCGGCAATGGTGGAATCGTCGAGCGGTATACTATGGAGTTGATAGTGCGACACAGCACGGTACAGTGCGGTGCGGGATCGTGCGGAACACCTGAATAGAGGGAAATTACCTCGAAGAATCGGAATTGCCACTGCTGCGAGAGCGGGCCCTTTGATTTTGTAACTACTACAATCTCGTTCTGCTACGTCAACTGCACCGTAAAAGGAAACGCGCGCACGCGAGTGCTCGAAACTTTTATCGCTCGCCCAACGCGATTTTTTTAAATCGCTCGCTCGCCGAAACGCTCTGATGGTCTCCGAGTCCTTTTGTATTTGCGCTCATTTTATTGGCGACATTTTTACGCACGTAAACATACTAGCACATGATAGGGAGAAGGACAGAAAAGGAAACGAAAGAGAGGAAGAGAGAGAGAGAGAGAACTAAATAGCGGAGGAAAGCGTAAAGGAAGTAACGGTGCGACGACGAGAGGAGGGAAGGAGATGGTTCGCTGGTACGTAGAGGCCACTTCCGCTTCACTGTACATTTCACGTGCGGGTGGACCGGATTTATACGCGTAACCGGACGTGCACACATGTGGGAGTGCCCGCGACACACACGAGCTGAACACGGACGAATTCGAGCGTTTCCGCTTAGCCTGTCGCGAAACTCGCGTAAGAGAAATAGAAAGGGCATGAGAGAGAGGAAGAGAGAGCGAGGACCGTACGTCCGTGGTATGGACAGTGCTGATCCCGCAGCTTTGGGAATAGAGATCTGGATATTCTTCGAGGAGACGTCGCGATGTCGTTGTTGAAATATAACGATGGCGGTGTTGTACGCCAACTTGATTTATAAGCGTCGTACCCGCGTCACGTTAACTAACGAAAATCGCGCTTGGACGCCTCTATCCGCCATTATGCGCGATAACATAATTATACGCTGCTATTGTTCACAATGACTTTAAGGAATCTTCATTCTTCCCGATAATAAAGTGTAAAATATTTCCTTTTTTATAATTTTATTACAAACTTATTTATTTACGTGCAATATTATACAGTTCTTCATTTATACATATATAATGTACAGCAATACAGAAAATAATGGTCGTAAAAATTTTTATTACAATAAAATGTTATTAATGGGTATTGCGCTATTAACGGATTTAAAATTAGTAAACAGATTCTATAATCAGTTAGTAATTCTCTTTTCTCTTTCCTTTTTGCTAATTTTTGTTTTTTCATACATTCATACATCATACATTTTATACATTCTATTCTTTATTGTACATATTAATTTATTTTGTAAAATATTTATATATATTTTAAATTTTTATTTATTATATTACATTATTTTTGTGCACATCGGGGAATCGCAAAACGCACAGTATTCGCTTATGGCTTTAGCAAACTCTCGATAACGTCGAAAACTTGATCGTACACTTCGTATCGCTAATTGCTCTGTATTTTTTACACGCACGATAAAAGTAATAAAGGGTTCCATCGTCAAGAAATTGCTTCGTACCAAGCTGGAATTAATCGCGCAGCCAAATCGAGTTCTAAATCGCATTGTAAGTTAATTCGTCGAACTTTCTTCTGGCACGCATTATAAAAATCAGCATTTTCTAAAAGCGGTTCTCACATCGACTTTAAGAAACATTTTTGCGTATTATTGAAATAATAAAAAAATGAAATAATAAATTATTGAAATTTAATTTTATATAATATAAATTTTAAACATTTTATAAATAATAATAATTACTCTTTAAATATGTAATTAAAGCTTAAATCACGTACAACATTAAACTTTAGGTGATGTGTGTATTTTTGTGTATAAAATACTATCCATTAAAATCAATTCCATTAAAATATACATTGAGGTACAAAATGTAGATTAAAACTTTTGTAATTATTAAATACCGTTAAATACGTAGTGAAATATATTGTGAAAAACTGCTCTTGGAATATTGTACCATTTTTCTGATACGAAATATGTGTCTTACGCATCAATGATCGTATTAGATTGCATACATACATTCATAGCTTCTTCTGAAAGGCTAACGAAGCTTTTCACGTTATAATGGCTATGGTTTTAATTAAAACATTAATTCAATTTTGACGAGTGGCACGCGGTCATTGTTTCTTCATTTGTTTATCGTTCTCTCAACGTTTCTATCGAGCGTGAATAAAACGTAGGAATTCAGCTGATGCGAATTCCTAGAAAAGCATAAGAGAACATCGGCGAGAGAAAGAGAGAGAATCATATTCGGGTGAAAAGGGTACGCCAGGAAAGGTATTTCAGGGCCACAACGAGCAACCAGCCACTCATTCGTACAACAGCGTCATCGGAGCATAATGGACAACGATGTTGTTTAAGTGCATTTGAACAAACAAAATGAAACCTCTGAACAAAACGAAGACGGGTAAGTGTTGCGGTGAAACAAAACAGAGAGAGAGAAAGAGAGAGAGGGAGAATCCTTTCAGCAAGTTGCCATGTATGCAGGGGTCACACCGGAAGCGAGGGTGTTCGTTCGCGAAATGTGGTTCGTTTCCCTCACCGTTGCACAAAAGGCCTCAAGCTACATGAAGGCGTCGGTCTCTGCGGTGATGTTCCACGGTGCCAAGAGTGGGGTGGCTTTGCTAGTTCTTGTTCGACGAGTCCGCTTTTATATCTGCTCAACTGAGATTTTCTCCCGCATATCCGCGTGAGAAAATTTTGATGGGATAGAAACCAGTGAAGCTTATACGCTGCGTGCGGTTTGCCTTGGCGAGAATAAATAATTATCAGTCAGCTGGAGCAACTCTCGGCTATATGAACTAATATAACTCAATACTTTTGGAAAGGAAAGAATTATTTACGTGTAAAGTGATGCGTATAGAATTTGCATTAACAAAAATTTGAATCAAATATAAAACTTTTCAAACGAAGCAAATTATGCATGTTGTTTGTCATTATTTTGAATCAAAAAGTTGAATTTGTTGATCAGAGGAGCTTCGCTATTCATGCGGTAAAGATCGCGCGACGACTCGTGACGAGACGATTTTATTGAACGTCGTAATTTCGATTGGAATGTTTCACAAGAGAGACGAATACGAATTACGCCGACGTTCCTTTTTACGCTTCGTCGAACATAGCCCTTTTGTAATACCATCTCAATCGCGGAATTACAAAGTAGGCTGCTAAACGATGAGGCTGTATAATCAGTTCGCCGAATGATAATTTCGAGATTAAAGCGAATGTGCTTTCTATGTGTCGCATTGCGTGTCCATTCCAACATTGTTTCGTGCTTTTCAATTGTGCGATCAAAGAGCTACGCGTTCGAGAAGAATCTTTTGCTAATCTTTATTTTTAGCCGGGATATTGTCGTATTTACTCGATTAGCGATTTCGAATCGGACGGTGGAGATATCACGCAAAGCGAGAGAACGAATGAAGTGAAGCGGATTTTGTGTAATTCGATTCCTTTTGTGGATATCCTATTCCGAGAAGCAGAAATATTTACCGAACATATCGTGATCAGATTATATTCGGGTATCGGAAAAATGCTGGTTTAGTCTATAGAATAATATTTAGAATATTTATATTAATAATTAATTTATATTAATATAAATATTAATATTATAAATATTAATAATAATTTTTTTCATAAATATCTAAAATTTAATATCCTATATTTATCTATTCTATATTTGATTGTAAATGTGGTCTCTCGCGATTTGAACAATTAGCAATCGCCGACTAAAAAAACTCAGTTTTCATCTTGTTTTTTATTGAAATTTGTAGTATTTATAATCTATCTTTGATCTTATCTTTCTCGATTGAGAGAAAAGTTGACTTTAGATATCGAAAGTTGAAAAATACATTGTTTGTTCTACAAACAGGTTGTATCAGGTGTGAGTGAGTTAAATAAATACATAGAAAAGCAAGAGTTAGGAAAGTAGATCTCTCTTAAGACATATATTTTTGCTGGCTACGTGTACGCGAACTCAGTTATACTTTATAGAATTTTTCTCTATTATATCCTTGATTGATATAAAAATAATAGATATTTCTGCGCTAGAAAAATATCAGAGTCAATTATTTCATTACATAAATATAAAAAATTGAAAACACTTTTGCTGGGTGTTTATTCGGTTGTCAATGCCATCAAATTTGAGAACTCTAGTCGTCAAAAGCAGAGCTTTAGAGGATATTTGAAAATGTATTTTTTTTTATTTTGACCATCTATCTCAAACATTGTAGACATAAAAGCATGCTTGAAAATTGCCAATTTTTTGATTTTATGATTTCATTAATCTGTCAATGCCGAAACTGGAATCTTGAAAAATCAAAACTTCGTAGAAATATAGGAAACGATTACTGACGTAGCTGAACGTATTAAATCTACTGTAGGTTCTCATCTCCAATAAGAGAAAACGGGAGCATACGGACTCGCTATTATTTTCTCGTCCGCTCCAAACGGCGAATGTATTTTTAGATGAAATGATTGTTTGCTCCACGAATTACTCACGCGAAGAAATCGGAAGCGAGAGCGGATGTTCCTGTAACCGTAGAATGAATTTACGGATCTCTTTTAGCTCAAAGTTCAATTTGCCGCGGCCTCACCCGTATCGCCGCTTATGCCGGCTAACGGATTCACTTGAGCGGATTTCACATCGGCGAACACTACCCTCTCGAAACAGTCAATTTATAAATTTAATCGGGCGATGCATTGCAATTGAATTCGCGGAGCTGCCGACAGCGAAGGGGCGTCGCGCTCTCTGTCTCGGCAACGAATATACATTTCCATTCTTTTCCCCGGGTTTACCCACGCGCGTGGCCACTTCCGCCTTATAGTTTCAGCGAGAAAGCGGAGAATGAAAGAGTAAAAATGATGGCTATGCGGCAAAAAAAAAGGAGAAGAAAAAAATTCGTTGAACATGGAGAAAACGCGAGCGAACTACCTCCGCAATTTTAGCCGTTTTAACGTTCTTCCAGAAATGCGACGCGCCACTCCGCGCGATTCTCGAAGTAGAAACGTTAGTCACAAAGATCCATGGAGAAAGCACGATTCTCGTGGGTTGATGATTTCGCCTTTAGATAAGGATAAGGAAACGCTGCCGCGACAAGACGCTTCGAGGCCCGTTCTTAGACAAATTAATTAACGAAGTAATATCGAATTTAATTAATATTCCGAGGTACTACATCGGGCGCGCCCGCTCGGCTTGTGCTTCGCGCAAAAGCTACTAACGTAAATTACGAAGTTTTGATATTCATGAAACAGTACACCCGCGATATTACCGTAAAACTAACAAGCCGCGATTGCTTATATAAATGCAAATAAATTTAATAATCCGAAAGTATTAAACACACGGATGAGTGTGATTTACAGGCTGTCTGTTCTACATCTTATATTTCAATAAATAACAAGAAGTTTATGTTTAATACATAAACCATGCTTGGCGTGACGGTTAACGTATTACGATGCTGAATAATTTATGCACGCGATTGAAAAAGGTGCGTTTTCAACATTACTAAATACGAGAAGCACTTGTCGAGTTTCTGATTAATGTGAATTCACTAGATGTAACATGTCGAATAATAATTATAGTATAAATTTACTTAATTTAATGTTTGACTTCAAACATTATCAGTTTTCCTCAAATAAGTGTATTTTCTTAAACAAGTATATACATGTATACTGCACCTTGAATGCTTCATCGGCCGATACTTTAACACGAAGTAGAGGGTTTCTTTCAGATCGCCGTCGAAAGGTATACTTTTCCCTTATTAAATGGTTGCGGTATCGGAAATAGAAGAAAAAGGGTACGTCGCGCAACGTTGCAACCTGGGGCAGCTTGTGTTCCCATCCATTCCAACGGCTTTTCACCCTCGCTTGCCCATCCCTTCGCTCCTTTTTCTCGGCAGTTTATCCGTGTATATCGGATACAATGAGCAGTTATTTCCCGAAACTCGGTCTGACGCGCGTCACGACTGATCCCGGAGGAGCGAGTAAGAGAAACGCGCGATTCTACCGGTCAGTGCACCGTCAGAGGGGATTGAAAGTCGTATATACTCCTTGAAATCTCGGGCCGTGCGTTTGATCCTATCAGTCCAAGTGCGACTTGGTCTATCGCTAAACAGCGCTTTCTGAGTAGTCGATTGGCTTACAGTCGTCGGCTTTTACTGCCTTTCTTTCTATCTTTTATTTCTTTTTCATTTACGATCTCGCAGGGAAGTATGTGTGTGTGTGTGTGTATACGCACACACTTTGCTGCGATAGTAGCGAGCTTGTTCGTTAAGTTAATACAAGAAGTATTAAATGTATAACGCGTATACGTTATCAACCCTTCGACATAGAGACCTTGAAACTTAAACAAGCGAAGTCTTGTTGTTTTACGATATAGCAGAGGTTGAGTTCTCAAATAATTTATCTAAGGAATTTTTGGAAAAGAAAGATATACTTTTGGAAAGTGAAACATTTTATTAAGAGAGGAATATGACATTTTAAAGAAAAAAATTTTTGGAAACTCAACTGTATCTTTCTTTTTCTAAATAACACTTTTTTCTACTTTTATAAATAATCAAAAGCAAAGCAGTTTTTATCTTATACTGTTAAGAAATGGTATCAGCAATGTTGACGCTTTTGAATTTTGTTGTCGTATCGCGCTCGTAAATCTTACGATAGTAAAAGACTGCTTAGATGTAAGAGACTCTTCTTTTTTATGAGGGTTGTAGTAGTCGTAGGACATCAGTGCTTAATAGACTGAATATATCATATATATAACTGCACTCAAGAAAGTCAAGCGGCTGCTGAGTGCAACCGAGGCGTGCAATCGTGAGAATTTGAAATTTACGACAGGAATTATTAACCTTCCAATTGTATCCATTTCACTTGCCTTCAAATTTGTGCCATTTGCATTTTATCTCTATTTCAAATAATGCCTTTGCTAAATATATATTTTAATATACAATAATATCCAATAATATCCAATAATATCCAATAATATAACGCGAGAAATCTTTAATGGAAATTGTTCTGAAAATGGAACTGCTATTTCAACACTTTAAAAGACAAAATTTTCATTGTGTAATGAGTATATGGCTTAGATCACTACACTAATTCTACGACAATGCTTTTCTTCATTTTTATTTCCATTGCGAGAAGCATGAAATGATGCTTCTCGCTCGATCCGCTATAATCTGAAGGGGTATAAGAAAGCTTGTAGTCAGGCATCCTTGTAAACATCTAACTTGACATTTCGACGACGTAAAAATATAATTGGAGTAAAAACACGAGCGCTTCTCTTCTTCATCCCGACAATTCTCTCGATAGCACAAATCCTCGATCACACCTTACATAACGCTCACATTTCGTAGAATTGTTCCGAAGTTGTTTGAGAGAGCGATCTCGCGCCGATTGTTTCGAGCGCAGTGTACGGTACGTTAATTGTCGGGAAAAGGCAAACAATTTACGCTAATTATTGCGACGACGCTACCACATAACATCCAATTACAAACTACGATCTCTTTCGTGCCTTCTCTTTAACTAGGTTGCTAAATCTTTTTTTGTTGTTGTAAAAATGATTTATTGAATACTCATGGCAAATCTTGTTGTTGTTTCGTTTTCGAGCTGATAAAAGCGAAATAGAAAAAGAGAAAGAAAAAAAAACTGACTGAATGAAGGAGATAGATAGATACATTAAATCTTAAAGGCTGGTCTCCCCAAAGACCAGGAAAATACAAACACGAAACAATTGCGCGGAAGAGCAAAAAATCGGACGCGCGTACGTGGGAATAGAGAAGATATAGTAGATATTTACATATCCATGTACTTATATGTTTTATGCAGACATTCTCGTCGGTGCGAATGCACAGATATGCAAATATGCATAGACATCTTGGTCTACAACGTCGACTGATGTCAATAAACCTGAGAACTTGGAGAAGAGATTATTCCAACAACAACATTTCGTGTGTTTGCGGACGTAAATTATTGCCGAGAATATTTCGCTTGTATTTATCATACATTTCACCGTATCGCGTGAAAATGAATCTTCGTATACATTCTTTTAACAAATTCCCGCGCGTAGAAGCTTAAACTAATTGAACCCTGTTAATTTAACCAGATTCAGGGCTATATTTCGAATTTTATTTACTTCCCTAGTCTGATTCAATGTTCTTCACATTCCGTTTGACTCGTTTCTATGTAAAAATTACCGTAATGAATGTCAATTAATTTTTTTACTTTTATATATTCTTGATTCTTAATTATCTTATGTTTATTGGAAATCATTAAAATTAGTCACAGAATGATTGAAGCCCGTATGTTAATGTCGGTACTCGTTACATTAACGTAACGCACGAAAAAGGGACCGATAATGAAAAGAACTTCAGAGAAAATGTTCATACATGTAAGACAGTATGCCTCACAGATCGAAGAGGGTGAAAAAACGGGGGCAAAAACGGTAAATGGCAGGCGGGAAAATGAGAGAGGACGTGTCCACAGCCGTCGTCACAATCGCCCGCATTTTCCTCCATCGACAATTCAACGTCCTCACGCTGCACCTCGCTATCTCTCAATTTTCTCTCGCTTCTCGCTCTTCTCTCCCACTTTTCGTTCGTTTTCTCCGTTGTCTCTTCTCGTGTCCGTGCTCCACGCGTCATCTCACGACCTCCTCTCCGCTGTCTAACCACTCATCGCGAAAAACTCATTCGAGGATGGCACATTGAGCTTTTCGCAGCTTTCTGAGTTCAACGTTCAACTAATTTCCTCGCTCCTTGTGGTGCGTAGTTGCAAACAGCCTTCCTTTTACAGGAAGCCATCGTTTGGTCAAGAAGAGGTTGAGTAAGGACACAAGTCCCTCTTCGCTTCGTGAGCTCGTTAATGAAATTGGAGTCGTCACGAGTATACTTCAGTCGATTGCAAAGAAACTAACGAATTTTAAATCGTACCGGCACTTAAAATTCAAACTTTGATCACATAGCTTCTTGTTTAGTTGAATTTCTAATTAACGTCACAGATGTTTCTGCACCTCTCGATTGAACTGTGCATATTAACTTATGCGAATAAACTCTCTCGGTAACGCTTCCGATGCATTCAACACTCAATATACTCGTTCTATATTCCGGTACCTCGCGGTGTGGTGGTCACTTCTATCGGGGACGTAATACCGCGGTTGCTTTCACCTAGTTACATTCGAGTCGAGGGAAATGGAACTTTTACAAAGGGTGGCAGAAGGAAACAGTGTAATCCCGTGGTAGAAAGGGTGTGACAAACACACATTGCTGCTTTTCTGTCTCTCTTGCTCTCTCTCTTTCTCTCTTCTTCATTTTTTCTTGTATCTCGCGTGCTCAATCAATTAATTTTTCTCGAGTGCGATCGATGCGGTTGTCCTATCCACCGCAGTTATACATAAATGCATGAGAGCTCGTGTGTCGACTTTAAAGACCGATATTTTCCTCACCGATATTTCCATGGTACAACGAGAGAACAGCAAGCCGCCGTCGTTGCTGGTTACGATGTGGGGGGAGGAAGGAGATGGAGGAAGACGGGAACGATCGTCTGGTATGGTGGTTTTCTGGTGTGGTGAAAATTTCAGAAGGGTTCTCGAGAACGCTCGCACTGACGACGAGAGGGACGATGCACAATCGACGAGCGCAATCGTACAAGCGTATTCCACGTATTTCCCCTTCCGGATGCGTTTGTAACGCGACCGTGGTCGCGCTTTATAACGAGGTTTGCCGACGTTGTTAGTCCGACGCGTACCATCACCGAGACAAATGAAAACGAAGAACGGCCATCTCTTCCGGTGTCGCGACGACATCGTATGTACGAAGATCCGCCAGGGAAACGAGTGAATTAGCGCGTTGATTACCGATCGATCGATCGATGGTTAATGAAGCTATATGGTATCTATATTAGCGGTATGCCGTCAATTCGATTAGTTGATAGTTCGTGACGTATCGAATCTTACATTACATTTGATAAGAACTTCAAAATTTTTCTTCGCCAGTGAATAAGAATAAACAGATTACAATTTTTCATCGACTCGTCTGACCAATTTTATTGATCGTTAATTAATTAACACTCAATAATACCTAACAGGTATTAATTAACAATCAATAAAATTGGCTAGAGTGATGAAAAATTGTAATCTGTTTATTCGATAAGGAATTTGCATTTTTAATTATTCATGTACAGTATATAAGAGTTAAGGGAGTTAAAAAGGTAAAATATACTGGAATGAGTTGTTTATTATACTTTTGTAACTTTAAACAAAGGATATCGATGACCGTAATTTCTTCCAAGTATACGAAACAATGTACTTTCAGTACCTGTCGTGCAGCATCTGTTAATGTAGATCTTATTAAAATAACATCCAATGTTGCCTACTTTTACCAAGATACTTTTACAAGATTTTCTGCAAACCGCTCGTTACTTATTCTCTTTTCCTCCTTGTTTGCCGTCTTCTGAATACGGACAGTCCTTTGTTGAAATGTGTTATATCCTTTAAAGAGGTGATGTTGGATGAGAGGACAGTCGTTTTATTCCGGAATGAAAGACGTGGTACTTTATCTCGTACACTGATGGGATCAACTATCCATTAGATCATTAAAGTTCTATTATTACCCATTTGCATTATGTTTTTAGAAACATTTATATATCGCTGAATATTTTAAAATAAAATAAAACATATTTTAAAAAATAAAACATTTTAAAAACATATTTTATTTTAAAATATTTTAAATATTTTAAATACGTATCTATATATAGAAAAATTTTAAATATTCTTATATAAATTGTAATGTAATTATATATTATAATTATAATTATGACATTTAAAAATAAATTTATATTTTTTTGTCTAAAATTAAAATATTATGATGAATTAGCTTTTTTATTAATGTTTCATGAATTTTAATGTTTATATATCTGTCCTAATGACTGTTCAAAAATCATATTGATAATATCACTTTATTGCAATACAGCGAGAAATCGTCCTTTCAAAAGGGGATGACAAAATTGTATTTTATGTCATAAAACAGAAGAGGTTTCTTCTTAGAATAAGACAAAAAGGATAGGTCAATCCCTTCAACACTAATGAGGAAAATCACTCGACCGAGGGATATTAGCTTGACGTTATTAACGTTTTTGTCAAACAAAATCATTATTATTATTATTATAAGTATTAAATTACAACAATTACATAATTTTAACAAATGACTCAGCACGACAATTATAATAAAAAAAAAATATAACAACGTTCTATCGTCAATAAATGAAACAACGAGATCATAAAATTTTGAATCAATTGTCCTCGAAATAATGAACAAGAGGTTAAACATTTTTGTAATTTGTTCCGGCTCGTATAAATGAATATTAGCGAAAATAGAAATATTGATAAGGGCGCGTAACAATGATTTTCTGTTTTTCGAAAGCGAGGGATGACCTGAGTGAATTAAGATCGCACGTCCGCCAAAACTGAATTCCATTTCATTAACGGAATGTGATTGGCCTAGTGCCCAGTATCAGACAATTGTTACACTGCGCTCGATAATATGGCCTCTACACAGAAATTTCCGCTCTTACAATTGCGCAAATTCGATTGACCTTCTCGATTGTAACGTAACAAAATTCTGAAAGTGCTATCAGTTTTAACGCCGATACGATCCGAGCGAACTATTAAATGAAACTCATATGTCCCAATTTAGAAAGCGCTGATGTTGTTTTTTTTATTGCTTATTCTCACTCCTTTTCGCAATTTCGAATGAATGATTTTTCTCTCGAATCTCTGTGTGCATTTATTGTATTATTTATTACATTGTATTTTGTACGAATGATTTCGTACTATTCAATAATATTTAGCTGCTTTATTCATTTTGTTAGAACTGTTTCGACGAAATCCAATTCAACGAGCCGTAGTATGTACATTTTATTACTTTTCTAGTATCTCAAAATATTCTGTAATTTATACATTATGTGTGTACATGTATATTTATACGTACAATTTTCTCACTATTATAAATCACAGTATTATTCGATATCGTGTATGAATTTTAATAAAACTTGCACGTGAAGCGAACAACTACGGATGAATGAACACTGGCGAGTAGATTGTGTCTCTACTCTGGCTTGCTTCCGGAAAGAGTGAATACCGGCTAGTTACCGTTTCATTCCCTTGGCTCGACAGTCCGGATTGACGTTGCCGTTCAACCGCGATGCGAAATAGCGCGCGTCCGAACACGAGAGTGAAGTGCACCCACGGGTGTATTTGTCCGTGAGAAATTGTGGTCTTCAAAACGAAGACATTCTCGCCATGGAGAATTAAAAACTCTGACAAAAGATGGAACAACGGACGGTCGCAAGAGTTACTAGAAAGTACTCGTCGCTCTTTCTCGAAGAAGATATACTAGACGTAGCAACAATTTTTCCGTTTCAAAAATATACTTGCGGACAGCGAGAAACAATTATAAATATCTGGTCTTATATCGTGCAGTGGATGCTATTGTAGTAAAAAATAATAATCGGTGATAAGATCAATTATATAGCTCGAACGGTTGATGAAATTTTTCTAATATACATAGGCAGGAAGAGAGGAATTCTTCTCGCACGGAGAACAGAATACGATTCTCTTTGTGTGATATCTGTTAGTTTTACTTAACATAATTTAATATCCGCGTGCCATAAAGCCGCCGGGGGGCTGAGATAGATACGCGCCTTCAAAATATGAAAAGAAGCGACGCGCGACTGAAAGATGGAAGAGCAATATAAATGCAACAACGTCGGCGGCGTAATTCCGTGGCGGATGATGTATGATGATTGCCGGATTAAATAAAGGCAGAATTGGAGAGTGCAGTCCATGGTTGAAGGAAAATCCCGAAAATTTCCTTCCAGTATTTCGACATTGTCGATGCTTCGCGTGCCCGCACTAGAGTACGCTAATTTCTCATGTACCGAAAGATTCCAGTTTGGTGTTAACGGCGAGATTGATTATCCGATCGCTCATACGGAGTAGCCCGTTGGTACAATATTTGCTGTAATTTTATTCGGACCAGCTTCCATTAGCCCTGCTCCACGCGCACGATCCATCTTCGATTCTCGACTCGATCGTGCGTATCTACGTATCGGTTCATTCTTGAATTTCTAAGGAGCATTAGATCGTATTCTCGTCAAGACGACCGTCACGTTTCTAGCGTGCGCTTTCCCGAATCCCGATCCGATTTGTGAAATTGGCGCCGAAGCGTGCAACACGAATCGCCTACGTGAGCGTTATTATTAAATGAAGGACGCAGCGATGAATAAGTGACGTATATTTTTGTCCAATCACCGTAACGAGATAGTAAAATGATACATAATTATTTTTATGTAATGAAAAAAATTGGATTTTCAATAGGGTAATGGTTTTTGCGATAGATAAAAAAAATTCTTTGCATATTGAGACATATTTTTTCGAATGCACTTTGTATTCGCAGCATGGTTCACCTGAATAGTGAAGACATTACGAGCGACATTATGGCCGCCAGATGCAAACTCGGTACGCGAATAAATCACGTGTGTCTTGAACCTAGTAATGCATCGTGGCCTTAAAAAAGGAGAATTTAGAGCGCTAACGAGATTCCGCAGGTCTCATTGACGTGCAGGACGCATTGTTTCCTCCTGGCATCTCGTCGGCATATGTATCTCAACCTTCTGTGTCCTCTCTCTATCTCTGTCTCTATCTCTATTTCTCTAAAAGTACATATGCAACGCCTATTATTATCGCTTAACGGCGGAGTGGAGAGCTCTCTCGTGCTGTGCTTTTCCTCGGTCTCACAGGTAACGTAGCTGCAACACGTAACATTTATCTGCGAAAAGCGAGCGAACGTGCTCTCCCGTGGTAAAACGCTTTTCGATAATAATGTCATCGGATGAGTGCGTCGACGACATAAGTGTGCGTGGACGATACGAAGAGGCGGTAATACGCGCGCGATGCAATGCCGATATTAAATGCACGAATAAAGTCCGGTTACTAACCTGCGCTATAATCCGCGCAGTAAACAAAATCTCTCCCTCTGTATATCGTTTGCCGCGTATATGTGACGGAATTTAATAGCTCGCGCTATGGCGCGAGTCCATTAACTGCGGAGTTTCGCAAAGTGAAGCATACTTGGTTCCACACGAGCCTCCACTAATCCATTAGCAACACATATCGAGAGTTGTTGCAATTTTAGGGGAAAAAAATTGTTGAAAAATTTCCTCGTCCTTGGTACTAATAGAAGTGCTTCGCTCTTTCCTGTCCGCGTAACGCGCGCACGGATTGATCGCACGACTTGACTGTAATTCACAAATCATCGAGACGTAAAAAATTGGACCGCGTTCCATCGTTTGCTAGTATCGTTTACCTTCGGAGTAGCAAACACATTGCGCTTTCCCTTGGGCAATATATCGTATACACGAATGTGTTTGGCGCAGTGCACTATAGCTTAAATCCAATTTCTTTCGCATCAAATTTTCATGCCATATTATATAGAAAGATTCTCTCTACACTCCACCACGAAGAACCCATTTGCGAAAAATTGAATCTAAGACGTTTTGCCCGCATACCGAATATTCGTACTCATCTCCGGAATTCAAATAACTGTTGTAGTCCACGATTGTTCGCAAACAGACGGAAAATGCTTTGAGAATGCCCGTTCTGCGATTAATCCAAGACATCTTATTGTGTAATCTAACACGGTGGATTTCTGCACGAATTTGCGCTCGATTAAATTACATAAATATTATTTTATACAATTATACATAATTGTATAATTCTAAATTCTCCATGTCTTTGTGTATTGTGATTGTTATTGCCTATTCGTCATATATTTGAACAAATTAATCAAATAACATCTAAAAGAATAAAAAAGCAGTTTGAGAGAGACGAAATCTAATATTCGGAACGCGAAGTGAACATATCTGTAAATGAATGTGAAACACATCCGTGACAAAGTATCGTGTTCGCCCTGCGTGCCGCCTCGCACGTAGTAAGTCCAATTTCGTTCTTCAACCTCGACGGTCCTCATCGCCCGCTTCCCGGTAGATATAAGGGGTTGCCAAGAATTCGATGGGACACATCATTTCTTGGCATAGCACTTTTAGCAATGTAGAGAAAGGAAGTCGCAATGGCAAGTTTTTTTTTCATATACATAATATTGCATATCGATTCTATATATTTATGCGCGTAATAATTATACCTTCGAAATATAATATAGACTCTTTCATTTATTGTTCATTCAATATTTATTTTGAATTATGATGAAAATATGATTTCTAAATGCATATTGCATTTTGCGATTTTTGTGATATAATTGTGTCATATCACAATTTTAATAATAGATAACTCATTTACAGTTTGTTATTACATATAATCCATATTTTATTTATCTTATTCACATAATAATTTGTTTTATTATTATTTGTTATTTATTAACGTAATATCGAATATTTTCCTAAAATCGATTTGATATTTACACTGCGACAAACCCAATGAAAATATGCACATTCCTTGGCGGTAACAAATTCCAGTCCTCTTTGTACAGCCATGGTATCTCTTTTTTTCGCGAATTTCTTGCCGTACGCAGGAATTTCGAGCGAAGTTACAGGAGAATTATCTTGAAAGAGAGGGAGGGAGAGAGCGAGCAAGAATTAACGAATAAAGAGAAGAACACGTTAAGAGTGGAAAAAATTATGTGCCGGAGAAGAACGAGAAAAATAGTTATATCTGAGATTCCTCCTCAAATGGGACTTTTAACTATTTTTCCTTCCTTTCTTTTTACTACATTTCTTTTTACTAGTCGAAAGAAATTATTCTTTTCTCTCATCATATATATATGTCTTCTATATACCCATCTATATACCCATATTCAAAGTCAACATAAATTTCTAAGAACACACACATTTTCACTTTTTTAAAAATCCCTAAATATTTTATGAACTTGTACACTTTTTGGAACATACATACAGTGTCAATCGAAAAATGCCCCACGTACATGTGTACAAATGTAAATTCATGTTTTAACTCTAAAAATACTTTAGAAAGGGAATACTTAAATTGTATGAAAACGCATATTGCATTTGCTTGCAATTAGAATCGTGTGTTGAAAAAATTCGATGACGCATGAAAACAGTAACAAAGAGAATTAACGTGCAGATTCAGGGGAGGGCAATTCCCACGATGAGAAAGAGAGAGAGAGAGAAAGAGAGAGATAAAATTAACGAAGGTTCCGGTCCCTTTCATCTCCATTCGAAGGTTCTTTCTCGCCAACACACGTTTCCTTTCTTTAGAAAACTACCTTTATTTGGCTGACGTTTGTGTCGGGCGCGATTATAGGGCAAAATGAAAGGATAAAAAGGTAAGTGAAAAACATAGGCAAAGATTGCTATGTGTAACATGAGGAAAAAGAAATAGATAAAAATGGAATGTTACGCGAGCCCGTATGGAAACTCGTAAGCACGAAGCTCACTTGTTGCACTTTGCAAATGAAAGATTATTGTACGCGCATCTGGGGATTATGTGTCGCGTTTCTAATTAAAAGCAACACAGATTCGATGATCTGTCATTTTGCCTCCGGGTATCCAATCGAGTATATTTTCTCTCTTGCGATTTTAATTTTGTAATATCAGACAAATAAATAACGAGGGCTCTGTTACGCCTCTGCATAAGGGACAACAAGCAGGATTGCACGATTCGAATGCAAGAAAAGACTACATTTTGCTTCAGAATATTAGAATTGCTGAGCATGCACTCTTACCTCTAAGCGACATTCCAACTTTACGCACATTCAAAATCATACAATCTAAGCTTCGGTCTTTCGTTCGAGTTTATCTATCTTATCGCATTACTCGACCTTTCGATACGAAGTCTGTCCTCCGATTTAAATTTGCAAAAAGAAATTACATGGAATCATGAAATTTAAAGCTCAGAAGCACAAAGAGATTGTAAGAAGAAACATTATCATGTTTAAAAAACAAACACTGCCAGAGAGTCTTTCATTATGTCATAATGAAATACAATATGAAACATTTTAATGAATATTCTAACAAAGTAATTTGAATGATACACAATGGTCAAGTTAAGGAACGTCAATCGTTAACGCGTTGCAAATATAATTTCAAATCGAGTTGAAAAAGAAACCATTAGAGTACCTGTGTACACAAGTTAATTGATCATATCATATGGGAAAAATTCGCAGTTGGAAAAAACTGACTGCATTAATCGCATTAGAAGAAAGCGAGAGGAAGAAGAACAGTAACGAACTCCCGTGACGAGCGGCAACCGGCAGCAGCGGCTAACGACGAAGAGGAAGCAACGCGTGCGGATACGCTGCGGAGTGGAGGCAGAAAGAGAGACACCGGTTCTCTCGCGTTCAATACGCATGCGAGGTAAAGCGTGTGCGCGGGCGCGTACAACACGGGCCTCTTTTCGATCGACGGTGTCGGTGGCAGCAGCGCAACGGTGGTGGCGGCGGCGGCGACGGCGGTGGTGGTAGCGACGGCGACGACGACGGCGGCGACGACCTCGCGACGTCGACGTCGGGTGGCTGGCGGCGGCGGAAACGACGCGTCGGTGGCGGCACCAGCGGTGGCCGCAGCAGGTGAACGGCGGTGTGCGGCGGCCGCACACGGTTCGGCCCGATACAGTCGTGGAGGGAGTGCGAAATCACGCTGACGCTGTGAGTGGCGCGCATCACGTCGCCGTGCTTGAAGCGCTGGAACGTGCCGATCGAACGTGTCATCGAGGACGCGAGTGAACGTCGGGTGAAGAAAAAGAGGAAAGTTATCCCGAGGAGGGGGGGTGAGAAAGTTGCTGAAGGTCTTTCGAAGGGGGTGGAAAAAGAATCAGCAGCGAGAGAAACTTGGGGGTAGCGCGAAAAAGAAAAAAAAATAAACGAGGGGAAAAGTCGCGGAGGCGGAAAAACGATGTGAACGAACGAAACGTGGATTAACGGTG
Source organism: Crematogaster levior (assembly GCA_901521435.1). NCBI lineage: Eukaryota > Metazoa > Arthropoda > Insecta > Hymenoptera > Formicidae > Crematogaster > Crematogaster levior. The sequence continues at coordinate 372,945 of CABEGB010000670.1, read as the reverse complement.
GAAGAAGAAAGAGAGGTGAAGAAAGGATATTGGAGAGAGTGCCACCGAGAGAGAGATATCCGTGTGGATATCGCTAACAGGTTGTGATTGCTACGCGGCGCGATCGCTACGATTTCCGTGATCGCGATTCCACCATCCGGTCCGAGATTTCCATAAGGAGAGATTTCCACAAATCCAGCGCAGCGCTTCTTCAACGTATGTCGCGCGTGCGGCGCGTCGCAGTATCGTCGATATCGTCTTAGTGTTTGCGCGCGATCCATCCGAACGATCGGTCTCTCGTCTCCGGAAGTCTTGAGAACAAGGATGTGCGGATATCGCGCGTGTAATAATCGGCAGACGCGCCATCCGGATTCCGGACGCGACTAGAGTACTTCGGAGGAGGAACGGGGGAATCCGTCGTTGGATCAGTGTGCGTTCAGACAGTGCGAGTGGATGTACGACGACGACGACGACGTTCCCTGGTGATCGGTGTTGCTATGATCGTGCCGCGTTGGTCCCGTCACGTGGAACGATCATGATTTACTTTAGGCCACACGACGGTAGAAGTCTACGGTACAACGCGAACGCGAGACACTTGAACGTGCTCGTTGTGCCGCTCTTTCCCCTCTGGATTATCGGCGCGTTCTGCGTGAAGGACAGTAAGTGGCTGTTGAATTTCGTTGTTGTATTTTATCGTATTTGCGCGAGCTTTCGAAGGTCGAGCAACGAATCGACCTGGTTCTATTTGAAATTTCTACCGATCATTTTCAGCTATCTGTTTGTCAGAGTTAGTTGGAAGTTTTGAGGAGCAAAAGTTAAATAAGTGGTTTGAAGGGGTCTTCTGTTCTCATGAAAGTGAATTAGTTTCATAAGATCGACTTGCGCCTAATGTTTTATTGCACAAAATTGAGGAAATATTCGTTCAATTTGTTCCTCTGACGAAAGGAGCAGCAAAATAGCTCTCGAAAGAAGTATCGTAAGATGTTGTTACATATTAAAAGAACATATCATTTAGGTTACGCAAAATTTATATATGTATTTTGATATATATTATATTATATCTGATGCTATGTTAAACATCTAATTGAAAGTCGTATTATCTGCCGAGATGAGATATTTCATCCATTCGTGATGAAGCACGTTATCATCTAATTATGACGTGCGAACGACCGATTTTGCGTCGGATGGCATCGCGGCGGTACGGACACCGGTTTATAACGAATATTTTAACACTGATGGATCAAAGGCGATTCCTCTCTTTGACGGCAGTTTCGGACGCTGCTTTCGGAACCAAGCGGCCCGTCAATGCTCCGGTGTTTGCATATCGGTGACACTGTGGCTCGTTTACCGCCACTTACTTTACCGCCGCCCCCGTCGGTCATCCGCAAATACGGTTGTGCGACATACGTTGCCGAGCATCGCCCTCGTTATCGAAAACCTCTGGAAAACGATACGTATCGGTTCATTATTATGTGGAAAAATGGTCCAGATGACGGGAAAAAAAGAAATCCGTCGAAAAACAACAATGAGAGCACAGGGGTTGTGCTGCCGACCGGGGTGCAGCAATTTCGGAATGCGACGAGCTCAAGTTTGACGACCTCAGATCTGTCGGATCAAACTTCGCTCTTTGACACGCGACTCTCTATTATCCCGTGGATAGAAGTTCGAGGGTAAATTCCCATCTTAATCCCGCAACAGAGGAGGCCTCGCAATGCGCTCGCAGTTCTATTGACTACCGCTGCAGTCTACGTATCTAAAGTTGAACGCTTGTTGCACATGACGTGAAATCGATCGAATAATTATCGTACCAGACCGGAAAGTTTTTCGCCGCGTTAACGCGGTAACAATGCGAGAGGAACTTGACTTCCGCTGGCGGAATTTTTCATTGGAATGAAAGATATTAACGCGCTCCATGGTAAAAGCGGCGGAAGTGTTAATAATGTCAAAGTGTGGTCGAGGGAGCTGCTTGAAAGACTTACTAGATCGTCGTGATAATCTTAACGGCTTCGCCATTCAGATTTCCTCCGCTGTATAATTTCAACTAGCGACTTGGAGAAAGTTAATTAAAATAATTCAATTAATATAAGATTTTCTTAAAAATTTACTTTAATCTGTTGAAGTAGACGAATACTATGTAGTATACATGAAATAATATAGCAATGATTTTTTGTTACAAGTTGGAATTTACAAACGGATTGATTTAATAGATTTAAATAGAATATTAACGAAATATTAAGAACTTATCAAGTGAAATTTTTATCAAATAAATATTTTTTTTCGAGCATGAGAGTCAACGTATATTGATAATAAAAATCAACAGATCACTGTTGAAATTCCACGACTTTATTTCGACACGAAGAGCATGATTTGTAAGTTTTCTTCTGTTTTATCGTTAAATTTTGCTGAAGATGAAGAGGAGCCAAATAAAGTCATGGAATTTTTATTACCGCGTTGGTAATAAAAATTCAGATCCGATTTAAATATTTTTATGAATTTATCGAAAGTCCATAACTTATGGTCAATTTAGATATTTTTTCGTTAAAAAAAATATTAAGACAAGACAAACATTGTAGATGAAAGCGTTAGCTGACAAACGCTTATTAGATTACATTAAATTACCGGCCAAAGTCGTGTCATTTGCGCACGTACACACACTTAGGTCGCATCAAAGACAAGCATTTTACTCTGCTATGGATCTCTGGTTACTTGAGGTGAATCGAGGAAATTCGTGGTTAGCTTTTAGTGAAACGTTAGAATCTCGTATGTGGAGATGACCCGGGCGATTGACTTCCGTTAGTTGGTATTCAATTGATTCCTCTGCTCGAATATATAAGCGAATATCGTTGTTGCTTACAAAGGAATGCGACTGCTATTTACACAAGATGTTCCGTTTTAGGTGGCAGTGTCGAGGGTAAAGATAAATTGCTGCAACAAAAAGCAGAATGCTAAAAAGTCGAGAAAATTTTATTTCGGTACTTGTGATCGAGCATTTAATGTCTTAATTGACTTGATTCTCTTTATCGAACAATTTAATATTTTATCCAAATTGCTCGTCGAGCGTGGAGTCACAATGCCATAGATAGATATTACATGCACCATGTATCATTTACAACGATATATTGTATATTCCATCGAATATTATTATGGAATAGATACGAAAAGATGTGTTCTTCTATTTTAAGTAATTCACGAGAAGAATTTCTTACATATATATTCTAAATTTCTATTTTATCTTCGCACGCGAAGATATTTCGTAATCAAATTTTGTCTGCTTGAAGCTCGCCTATCTGTGATTTCGCAATAAGAGTTTAGTTTAAATTATACAATTATTCCGCACATCGTCTATTATTTTTCTTCGATTTTTCCAGAATATTAAACACTATCTATTTTAGTATCCGGCTAAATGATTTTACTCGGGATTATATGTTATTGTCAATCAACCAACAAAACAATGAATTATTTCTATTCGATAATAGTGAGTCAGTGTATCTACCGTTAATTAGTTCTGTCATGCTTGATGATTGGCCTCGTTGATTCGCAATACCTATAATGCACGTTTACACGTGCATCAAAGCGTATACTACGTGCATTAATATTCCCCACGTCCCGATGAACGATAAATTCGGTCGGGCTTATTTACCGCCGGTGGTGATTAATTCTAGGACGGATCGAAATTTGCTGAAATGGCAACTGGTCCTCTCCCCTCCTCCTCCTCGTCCCATTTTGTCATAAGTCAAAAAGTTGCGACAAGCCGCGCTACACGTTTATCATTGCTACGGTTCTCGCAACTCATCATACAGACGGATCACGTCACGGTGTCATGTTGGGAGTTATAGTGTTTCCAACAGAACAGTAGCAGAGAGAAGCAGCATTATCCACTCGACAAACAGATTCTCATCCAGCGATTGCCATGCGCCCGGCCGAATTTTAAAGCGAGCTCACTCGCCGTCAGGTCAAATACGATGTAAGGTCGATCCTTCGTTTAACGTCGCGCTGAAAGAACGCTTTCTAAAACACTTTCGGCGAATCTCGTACGTGCTCGAGAGCACAGCTAGCTCGATGATCGATAGTGTTCGCGCGTACAACGGCGTTCCGTTCTTACGCTCTAATTCTACGCTAAAATGTTTTCGCTTCACGCAATAGATTTTCGTTGCCACGTTCTTTGTAATCTCTTAAGTTAAAAGTGCCACACTATATATTATTTGGTGTATATTTATGTATATATTTTTTTCTTCATGCGACTGATTATTCAAATTTATTTCCGAAATATGCTGGTATATCGACACTCTAAAGAGTAAAAATAAAAGTAATATAGATATAATAGTAATGTAGATTGACATAAAACTTGAGCAAAATTAATATTAAAGCCGAAATATTGTTTTTATGATGTATGCTGAATTGTGTATAGCATTTATGTGAAATTTTTGATTCTGTTTTTAAAGAACAGTTGTTCTGTATATTGCTTTTTCGCGCGACGCAAAGTCAAATGAATTTCATGCTTTTTTTATAATCGCTTAATACGATTATAACAATCAATGGTCTCTTTACGTGATACGTGATTTTTTTTATTACAAACGATGATAAAATAAATATTTAATTTGTGTCAATTGTACCTGAGTGCACCTGGGTCTGTCAATCGCATTTGATAAAAATTATATATACATATCGACACTCGACACATATAATTGAACAAACCAGCATTTCGTGGCATTTCGCACAAAAATAATCGTACAGATAAAATTTTTTATAAATATAAAAATATATAAAAGTTGGAGATACATAGAGAGTCTTACAAAATTCTTCTTAGGTGTTGTGGAACTTTTTTTTATTAGTGCAGGAAAATACCTTTAATAGAGTACGGGATTAAGAGATCGTATCGAAAATATCAGAAGATATTATCGACACGGTCAGCTGTTAATCGAGCACCTGTCGCTCGCCGTTCCTTCGGATGAAGTATAGGACGTTCCTTTCCGTGTTCTACTGGCCGACGATAAGTTCTGCGGGCAATGGGCATTTCTAACACTTCACGGCTCAGAGGGACTTTCGTCTGTTGGAACAGTTTCGCTAGCTTCTCTGCGGGATTTGCCGGATCAAGACCAATCTCCCTTGAATTTTAATGACGGTAGCCGGGATGAACGCCCCGCTACGAGCACACCGCTATATACATACTATACGTCCGATCTTAAGCGTATGCGGCTTGACTGACTCTCATATGTCAGTCATATATACTTCACTTCGTTCCTTTACTTGAAGATAAAGCACAAGGCACTTCGGGAAGCGTAGATACTATTGTGAATTGCTGTCATTTATACTGACGTAAAACGCTACGTAGACGCTCGAGGCGGAACACTTTATCTCTTACGCGCTCGCTGAAACTCGACTTTTACGTTTTTCGCGGGGGATTATTAGCGTACTGCGTCAGCGCTTTTAATTCTCACGCCTGAATCAAAGCGAACCTGTGTCCTCTGAAATTAAACTCGCCGTTGTCGGAGGATACATTAAAAATGAGAGCCGCGTAATGCAATGAGGAGAACATAAAGCATTAGCTTATGAAATGAAAGTATTAGCGTTTTTTTTCTTTTAATACCTATGTATTACATGTCATGTTGTATGTTCGAGAAGTATCAGCCAAGTAATTGGCACGTATATTCACGGATTCCTCTTTATTTGCAGAAAAATAGTAACATTGACATTAACAACATATATCGGGTTCCATTTTCAATTAGTAGAGATAGAGGTAGAGAAACTTTTTCAGTTTTTACACACGAAATTCTCTCGAATTGATTTTCTTTGACGTTGACGAGCCAATTACTATTGTTGTCGATATTTAATCATACTGTCATTTCTCTGGTTGAAAACTGCTAGTTGAATTGTGCGATTCGTTACAATTGGAATCAATAAAAGTATTATTAGTCAGTAAAATGCCGAGCCTATCAGTAAAAATAATCTTGGCAATAGCATAGCATGATTTAACATGAAATTTATTCTTATTTCCTAAAGCGATGACATAAGACGTCACGATTGTATCACTGTGAATTACGGCTGAAGACGGGCTGTGGATGTAAAAAACGTGGAAGTCGATTAATCGATCTCATGCATATCGGTGACGTTGGTGAGAAAACTGTCAAGTTGAAACGTTATCACTGTCAGCCGCAGTGGCCATAAAAATTAGTTTTATACGAAGTTATCGATTTTCTATCGTAGTACAGACGACATCTTTATTACGGTAAGGACCCATTTGCCCGCGTCGAATTATGGATGTAAAAAATTGTTTAAGCTCCTCGTACGTCACTCGGGACAAAATTCACGCGCTTTCCGCGTTATTCTTATTGCGCTCATTGAAATTCAATGCAAGCTTCCGAATTGCGCGGCACAGCGAACAGCACCGTTCTCGCACGTTTACGATATAAAATATTAAAATTATCATTCTTATCGTACGAAAAGATAGACAAATTTTCCCCAGCGAGTTACGCTCTCTCGCACGTCCGAGAGAAAGATACTCGCGTGTGCCTTCAAACAGTACTATAGATTAAATCATGTAGAGGCGCAAAGCGGCTGATCAAAGAGATTATGCTATCGGCATTGAAATGTCACAACTGTGTGCCTTTTGTGCTCAATATGCATTTAACTGTGATACGCGGCACCCTTGTAAATCGGGCCCCGAAGGCCCGGTTTCTCGCATGCGTTAAACGTGGCTAATGGATTGAATCAAGGTATGATATCGGACTGCACGTCAAACGTTGATATCAAATCTGCGTGCACCCGTGTGACACCCAGGTCGATTAATCGACACCGTGTACGACACCGTCGGCGACAACATTGCTCGGTTTTACGATCAGCACAGCCGGGCCCGCCCTTACTGGCAAATATCTTAGGCGCGTTTCGGACGTACATCCGCGTCGTCGTTACAATCCGCGTCACAATCCGCGTTAATCGCGAACGTGACAACGGTCGGATAATTTCTCGCCGCGCGATATTGCAGACGTTAGCGTGCGATGGCAATATCATACGAAGCCAAGGTGACATTCACTCGGTGATACTATCGCTCGTGTCCTTTACGAGGCCGTTCCTTTGTCCTTTACTGTAACCGCGTGAACGATTTTAGAATCGCAACTTCTATAGTTTCCAACCCGCAATACGCCAAAGTGATCATTAAAGCGAGACACATTCTCGTGCGAATTTCGCGCAATCGTAATTTCCGCGAACGTCGGTCCAACAATTTCACCAGTCACCCACTAATAAATTTCACGACTGCTTATATAGCATTACCTGGAAAGGCAACGGCGATAATGCAAATGGACCTCGAACTGTGAATCGCCTGTCAGTATATCGCGAAACGTTATTAAATCCTCCTTCCTCCTGCGCCGAGAACGCTCTCCGCATCTAACTTTCGATAACTTCGTTTAAAACTCCGTAATCGTTTAATGCCTGTGTTATCTGCTGGTTATTGAGTTGAAATACTTTCTCGAATGGACGCTCGGCTATCTATCGACGATCGTCGAAGTTGATCGAGCTCGGTACAACGCGTATCACGATAACGCAGCGCGGACGATTACTACGATTTAAGAAAGAAAATGTTATAAACGGTGACAATGATGAAATATGAATGTTGACAATTAGAAAATTATGAAAATGAGATTACTCCGAGTTACAATGTTACGTTAGTGCTCCAATTCTGCAATAATCGTTGCGGGAAAATTGTACATTCGTTTTGGTCGAAACAACTCCGAGATGTTTTTCGCAAGTTACAGGGCATTAAATTCAAGCTGATAGAATCATCTGCCGTAACAAGAACGCTGCCGGCTTTGCAATTAAGCGAATTAACCTGTAACATGTCGGGAAAACTAAGTTCGCGTTACGCGCTCGATTGTTAGTATGCTATAATTTCGTTTTGGCAACCTCAATAATTGTAATAGCCGTTCTCTACGCATTTAACGTCTTTTATAGTTGGGTAAAGTACTTGCTGTCATAGAGTAGAACGGTTTTGAAATTAACTCGTAATACAACGAGAAATCCAATAAGTTCTCATCGACGCACGGAAACTACTCTCGTCGAGTTCTTCTCCACTACTCGGCAATTTCATTTAAACAATCGTAGCTTCATTTCTGTGCCGGATAATTCCCGCGATGCGCCGGTGCATTTCTTCATAATTTTATAAAACATATTTAGTAATTTTATTTTCTGACAATTTAGTAAAATAAAGCGACGTGACAATTCACCATTATTCCGTTAGTTCGAATAATGCATAAGTCAATTTATCTAATAGAATTAAAATTAATAAAAGTATTCATCTCTAACATAACATTGTAAAAATTTTAAAGCGGGAAAGTCATTATATCGATTTGTTAAATTGTGATTAAACGCCAATAATTTATTGCGATATCTATATCTATACACCTATTAATATATAGTACCAAAGTTATAAAGAGGAAAGAGAGGGAGAGAGAGGGAGAGAGAGAGAGAACAGATAACGACGACGTGGAGTGTCTCGTAATTGGAACATAATTGGTATCGAAATGTGCAACACGGACTTCTATCGAACGTATAAAATCCTGCCAATATACTTTATTGCTCGTTATTATACGTAATTAATGGGCATTCGAGGAAAATGCTGTATGAGCAGGTAACAATTTTCACGGTTTGTATGATCCTACTTGTACATGTGTCGTATATGTATTTATAATTATCACGTCTCGACATTGGCAAATCTAATTAAATCACGCGTGATTTCTCGGTAAGAACTGGATTATCTCCAGATTTGTGATTACAGATTCTACTGCTAGTAAGTCGAATGCGACGTAAAACGACGTGCGGTGTGAAAATCCATTTACTACTCTTAAAAAAAACGAGTTCTCAACGGGCTGATAGGACATTACGAGTGCCGTCCAACCTCTCGGTATTTTCATCCGTCCGTCAGCAACTTTTCATAAAACAATACCCTTCCTACTGGCTCGTAAGAGCACTCTTAGCTGAAAGCCCCCTTAATCGCCGGATATAAAAGCAAGTCTAAACAGTTTGCTTGCCTAAGTTGTAACCGTTGCTAATTTAGTGGCGTGGGCGCTGTCGAGCGATGAATATTACACGTCTGGCCGAGATCCAAGCCTGACGATTGTGCACGCCATTATCCACGACAAACTATAATACTTGAACTACGAGGAATCCGCTTTCCGTAATAGTAGCTTGTAAAAGACATAAAACATGAAATGAGATATAACAAGACAGAAAGAAATTGAGGATATACTAATTAATTATACGTATACGGGATACGCTCTCTCTCTATATTATTTTTCTTTTCTCTTTTAATCTGCCTTTTAATTTATTTACTCGCATATTTATATTGTTAGCAGCTTATAAAATAATGTCTTTATTTTATATTGAACATATTTTACTTTCTTTTTCTTACATCTTATCTTTTATGTCTTCACATATCTTCCACCATGACAGCTATGCGTCTGTCGAGTAGTCTGGGTCGACTATGCGTACTCTCCCGAGATATACCCCGTCGAAATATATTTACCTCCTCTTATCCATTTATTCGGGTGCTTTAGTCACCCAATTGCTCCCGTGACACAAGAGAAGTGAGCGAGTTTGCCACTTAGGGGCAAAACGACGACACGAGACGACCTAAGGCGGTATGTTATCGATACTCTCGCAATCTCTGGCGTATATTCGCCTACCTCGGAATCGGCGGAACTCGGGAATTAAAGGTAGCGAGAGCGAGAATTTACGGACGGTGTAATCAATTACGTGTGCTATTGCGCAACAATGTACTCACCATAAAATTACGCTAGAGTGTTTTATTGCACGTCGTGCATTGTGCAAGTGTTTTTGTACAAAAATATATAGTGTCGTTTTACATATAAGAAAGTAAAGGATATACTTTATATATATATATATATATATATATATAAATATTCTTATAGAAATTAGATACAGATTTATTTGTATATACATTTACATATTTACAGAAAATTTTAAAATTTATTTATTTCGCAATTTAACATAAAGATAAATTACAAATTACATAATTTAACATTATTGCAAATTAAATATTAATGCGATTAGTATATCTTATACATAGATGACAATCAACTTTGCTGCTTTATAGTGAAGATTTATGAGAGGTGTATATAGCACACATACCACTATTATTCGCTATTTCCATGGTTTGCGGAAAGCGTATGGAATCGTCGTAACTCGCCATCGAGATTCCATCTCGATATGGAATCTCGGAAGGCTTACAGCTCATACTCGACGTCAGTCGCATCTCCTTTATCTCTCGTCCGAGATCGCGAGTCCTCGGCGACGAGGTCACGTTGCGACCCGCATCGCCGATAAGCTGCCGATAATTCCAATCAGTCGCTTCGAGAAAGCGTCGACCGACAATTGCCCATCATCAACAGCGCGGACACAAGATCGTTCAACGACCCGACCGTATTATTCGGGCGTGCTTATGTTACGCGGGGGAAAACGGTGTCTCTCGCCATCAACTCTAATCTTGGTAATCTTCATATCCTGTAAGTACTCGAGAAGTCGGGGACGAAACCCACGAAAGGTGCTTAGTCGGCTGATGCCGCTATCGCGTTACAGGTTGCGGCAGCGGCCGCGTTGTATTAGTCTGGAGCGTCTTTAAGCCAACTTTACCTACACCCCGAAGGGCGTAAATTACGGATAAGAAGGATGCTAGCTAACATATACAGAGCTGCTACGAGCTATCGTCGCGTCGTTCCTCTTTTACCAACGTAAAAGCCTCCTTCTAGAGCGTCGTCATTCTCGACGTGCCTCTACGTCGGGGAAACTCTTCGAAATCGTTTCCGCAACGCTCGATGAGAATCACCTCTAAGGTCGTAAAACGTTATTGAATCTTCCGGCCTTTTCGAAGAGACCTTGTGTCTTCACGATGAGACGACGAGCTGAAAATGACATCGTACACTCGAAAAAAGGATAGTCAATTCGATCGAGATTTTATTAAAGCGATCGAAAATTTTGATTTTAAAGATTATGTGATTTCCGACGCGCGTTACTTTAATGTTGGAAAAATCTCTCAAAATCGTTTCTGTAACGCTGAATGCGAATCGTCTTCCTAGAAGTCGTAAAACCTTATTCAGTTTCTAAAGCTTTTCGTTCACTTTTGTTTAGCTCTTGAAACTCGGCGAGCTGATCATAAAATAGATACATTCAACACAAGCTCGTCCGGCTTAACAAAAGGATTTTGTTAACTTCTAAGATATCAGAACTTCGAACAATAATAAATTGATATATAAATTTTTACGTTGTATACATTTCACAACGTATACAACGTGAAAAGCACGAGTTATGCAATAGCTTGGAACAAAATATAGATTGTAAAAGATATGTGCAGAAAGCGAAAGTACGTCTCGCAATAGCGTACAAACGAATCAATGTATAATAAAACTAGCAATTTATCGTTTTTCGATAAACCCTGCTACACGTGTATGTCATCCGTATTTAAAAATCTCAAAACAGCTTTCGCAGCTTATTGTTTCCCGCGTTCGTATTTACTCTCGTTAATCATGCAGATCTAACAACCCATCCGCGCGAAATCGGCCGATGGAAGTTTCTACGCAGTCTGCAATTACACGAGGTGTATACGATGGATGTATGAGGGATGTACGAAGATTCGGATTGTAGCGGCATCAACGCTCTGTATAATTAATAGAAGTACGAAATTGCCAGTTAGCACGCGACCAATCTCTCTTAACAAGCACGCATCGCGATAATAGCCTCGGTCTGAAGTCTTAATGCGGCCTAAGTATTCCGCAGAGTTGAGTGTAAAAGTTAGTACCTAAGCAGTGCCGCCTATTATTGCCAGCGACGGTAGTCACCCTGCCATTCCTCGCCTTGCCTACCTAATGAGCCGAGCGCGTGTCTTCTACTTTCGATGGAAACTGAGTTAGTCCGGCTTCCGTCGCCACCGTCGTCGCCGCAAGCTCCCGCTCAGTCAGCGGTGAACGACGAGTTCCGAAAGTGAATTTACGCAATCGCGAAGTTTGCGCGAGATTTCCGCGAGCGAAGGTCGCCGTAAGAAATCGCCGGGAAGAGCACTTACCGAGCTCCGGGATTCTCGCTTCTACCAGGCACTTAGCTCAGTCATCCTGCGGGAGAGGACTTATAACAATTCATTTGTGTGTACGTCAGCGGAAATGGCGATAATTTTCATCAGCCGTTTCCGCAGCCGTGGCTCGCAGACTGTCACGAATATACGTGACGTTTGCGCGTTTCCATGCTCTAAACCGTGAAAAGCGATGTTAACCGTTAACTGTTAAAAAATACAGATAATTTCAATTTCTGTCGCGATAAAAATTAAACCCGCGCGAAATACAATTTTTATTCCGCGAGAAAAAAATGTATGCCGTACCTCTCGAGTTTATAAACAAAATGCAATTATGCCAGTTTATATTCGTTTATGGCGTAACTGGCCGCATCGGGACACCAGAGGTTATTCGACGGCGAAATGTTGACAGATTTACGAAACTCCGTTACTGTTTTGATATGGAAATTATCTCGCCGTGCACTTTCCTGGCTGACTGCTAGACTGCTGCCTTGCTGATTCGGTCCGCGGACTCCCCGTGAATTCCATAAGCAGATTTATAGTAGTCGCAAAGTTAGCGGCGCGACGTATCCGCTGCGCCGGAAGTTACCACAAAACATCATTAAGGACAATACTTACATTTTCAGCTGGAAATCCGCTGACTATAATTTTCGCCGCGGACGCGATTTCCCCCGCTGTATCCCGCTGTTTGCCGACTGAAATGCAATTTGCGCTATATGAAAATGTAATTGTAGATCCGAGGATTATCTACGTGCACGCGCGTTTCTCCGGCAACGCTGTTTTTCTGCTCTCTCTTTCTCTCTCTCTCTCGTTCTCACAGATCTGTATTTCGTCTTGCAGCCCCGGGGTAAGAATATAATCCTTGATGAGGCCCGGTAATGAATTTATTCGCCGACGCGCGGAGCAAGAGATTGTCGAAATGCACGTCTCTACTTTCGATGGAAATCGAGTTAGTTCGCCACGGCGCGCTCGCACGTCGGAAGAGATATCTCCGTTCGGTCACGAGTCCGCTAGTTCTGCAAGTGAATTTGCGCAATCGCGAAGTTAGCCGAACGTTTCGCTCTCCGAGAGCACAGAAGAAATCGTTAAGGACCATGCTTAGCCTTTCGACGAACTTCGACGACTCCGTTCGAAACTTTTTCGCAATTGAGTTAATTTCATACTCGAGGCGTGTTCGACTGCCCCTCGTGATACTGCTTCCATTATAAGCTAAACGTAGATACGTATCACATATAACAATTAAAATGTAGTGGAATTATAAACTTTAAATACAATATAAATTTTATAAATATATTATAAAAAGAAATAAAATATAATATGTTTAATATATACCAAGATATTAATAAAATTTTGTGAAATTATTATATTATATCAAATTTTTATATGAAAATAAAGATCATACATTTATTTAAATAATTTATTTTAATGATTTATTTTAATGATAATAATAAGTTGAAAATAAATTTTCTCCACATAATAATTTTATGATAAATTACCTGTGAAAATAAAATAAATTTTCGATGGGAAACATCTTTTTAGATAAATTTAATTGTATTAATATGTATTAAAGAGTGACACATCATTCTACAAAATTAATATAAATTTAATATATTTAAGAGAAGATACTTGCATTGTTTAATGTATTTAACGTAATGTGTTTCATTTAGTTTATCTTAAAATAGAAAGCTGTATTCTGTATCTTATAACTGTATCGCAGTATCGTGTACAATAATTGGCGCGTATTAGCGATGACATTATCCAATCGTCTATTCATGCCGGAGGTCAAATTAGTAAGATCGTAACGGACGATAAGATACCTACCGCAGGCATACGTGGTGTTTGAACAGCATGAAGACATCAGCTTGCATCTGCGAAGGCACCGGTTAAGTGGTGTGGAGTGAAATGTAAACGTCGCTATGGGTACTTCGAGGTCGTTTGCACTTTGTATACCTTACTCTATCTCACTTTAGAAGAGCAATTGTGTTGCTCTCATGTGATATCATAGATGATATAATTGCTAGATTTATAGAACTTCGCAGAAGAATTATTTTTAAACGAATTTTTTAAATTATTCCGCGGAGATCTTTCGATATTAATATATTACTTGTACAATGTCTATTAATTTTCTTTTATACGTAAAAATGTAATTTTTTTTAGACGTGACATGAATTTGTTTGTTGTATCTTGAAAACTGATTTTCCATATTTTCTATAAAAGCGTAAAATTGTTCCCAGCCTTCACTCCTTTGAGCAATTTCTTATGACAAAGTGTGTACGTATGAAACTGTAAAAAGCTTTCATTTATGTCACTATGTGATTCTTCTTCTTGACGTTAACACCGCGTAATTGACAGCACGTCAGAAACGTTATTTAAAAAGCAAAACGAAAGCAGTTTTCTTTCTCCTTTAAGAGATGCAATTCTACAAATTCTTCAAAAAAGAACAAATAGATTCATGTACTTATGTAGTTATTTCAGTTCAAAGTTTTATTCGTCAGAGTCACGCGAAAGTTTAATAACGCTGCTTCAAACGATAAATATGGCACATAAGATTGTAAGCTCTTAGATGTGCCAGCAGATATTTCATAACTGTTTCTTCTCCGTGCAACTATTCTTTGATAGCAATTTTGTCTTATTTCCTCATAACTTAAAAGGAGCGACTGATAACGTTGCATTATTTTATGTTAGATAACGCAACTATCTCACATCCATTTACAAAATAATGAATCACAGATTTTTTTATCAGTATTAATAATATCTTCCCGTCAATGTTTACAAGACGAAGAAAGCCAGAATAGATTATAAAAATTTTAATTATTATTTAGTAGTTTACATGAGTAACTATAAGATAAAAAATAATACTTTATTTTACACAAAAGTTGCCTGATAATAATCACTACTCAATCATTTGCGTAACTATATTTTTAGTTAGGATAATTAATTTAAATAGTGATAAAAGTTATTTCTATATTTATTCTTGTTAAATAACAATGTTTTGTCATTTAACAAGAATAAATATAGAAATAACTTTTATAAATAGGAGAACTAAAAGTCATCATTAGTAAAAGGAATTTGTAACGGATGTCAAGAAAACGGCCGATGTGTTGGTGTTACAGCGTACAGTGGCTGACCCATCGGAGTTAGTGACTACTTGCCGAGTGCCTTACCGAGTAGTTAATTCAACGAAAGGCCAGACGTACTCGACTTCGCGCTCGACCGTAGGTCGGTGTGTAGGTCGGCAGTCTAACGACATGGACTTTAACCTGCAAACGCTATATGTATAGATAATGTCAAGCGTAATGTAAACTTTACGACGGTTATCGGTCTCGACCGTTTTCCTCTCAATCGTTGTCTGTCGACAGACATCTTCCGAGCGACGCGCCACGAATCCGCAGCGAAGGCTGTCGTCGCGATTCGCATCTTCAGAAGCTCGAAACGTAAATTACGCGAGTTGACGGCTTCCTCTTTTAGATGCGAGCGTATTCCAACGGCAAAAAACACGCACGTGCGGAGCATCGTATTTCCCGAGTCCGACGCCGCCGTTAGTACCAGTAGTCTCGTCGAGTCGAGTCGAGCGGAGCGTCACTTGAGGGGGCGTGTACCTATGTAAATTACCGCTCTTGGCGATAAAACCTTGGTCGAGCAAAGGTTGCAATTATCGTTGGCAATATCACGATTTCTATGTGCCAATGAACGACCGTTACTCGGTAAATAGAACACGTGACGAAATATAGCGAAAGGCTAATTACGATATTGGGATAAGAATGTGATATAATATTTTCTAATGACGGGTACATAATTGATTAACTAGCATTTTTATGTGATATTTTTTATATAAGCAATAGAAAAAAGAAATTAAACAGAAGTCTTCGATATATTTTAACATTTTTTATATAAGCATTTGTAATATTCAGCGTCTTATCAGATTTAAAATTGCACAAAGTATTTTGATGTCACGTGTTATAGTTTCACAATTAGCGCGATTGAAAGTTAAATAATTGTGCTTCTAAACTAGAAGAATAATTAAAGCTCCTGTTTACCTGCAGCCATCTTCGATGTTTTTATATTAAAATAAAAATGTTTTTCAATAAAATAACGTTTGTAATCGATCGAATAGACTTGTAAAATATCTGGAAACTCTCCTTTTGTTTGGATAGTCATGAAATAACTCATGTCGAATTGAATTGTGTCTAATTAAAGACAAAAACAATAGAAAAAAGAAATCAAACAGAAGTCTTCGATATATTTTAACATTACGATAATTATCTTAAATATCAAAACACTGCACTAAAACAAATAATGATACGTTGTAAGAATAATTTAGTTTTTTATTTATTTTGCGCTTTATAGTTATCAACTTTGTCAATTGTGACGCTGCCTCAACGCGGACTTGGCAATCAAGCTAACAGGAGTCTTAGTTTATTTCAGATTTAATTAACAAGAGTTAATTATAGACGATGGTTATGACAATCGGGTGAATTCAATGTTTGACGTGAGCTCTCTTTCTCTCTCTCTCTCTATCTCGCTCTCGCTTTCTGGTTTCTGCAAACAACGCCGTCACTTGCAGTAATGCCGACCCGATGATACACAAAAGAGAGAGGGCGGGAGACGTTAAAAGAGATGGTACCGCGCGCGACGCAATTAGCATCTAGAATTACATAACGTTTCTGCATCTAGCTCTATTGTCATAGTCAAGCCAAACGAACGCGTATCACAAAGGATGCGGCGGAAAGGCGCCTGGAAAGAGCAGAAGGAATGCCGGTGCTCGGCAAGGGAAAGACAGGGAAATATGCAGAGATGCGCGAGATGATGCAAGAGAATTCCCGCGAATAAGTCTCGTAGGATATAACGCATTCTTTGAGCTCGAAAGCAATGGACATAGATCAGTAGAAAGGAGGGACAAAAAGACAGGAAATAATAAAATGAGAGGAAAAACGAACATAATATAAGTGAAACTGGACCGATATGAATTCAATTAATTAGAGGAAAAATATCATTTCCGCTCGATCATAATAGCTAATAATAATATTTCTGTATGAATTCTGTATACTCCTTTTAAATTCAGTAAATTGCACGCCAATTTTTTGTCGATTTTAAGATACAAACTTAAACTTTTTGTTGGAGCTACTGCTACATAAATTCACGTTTTAAATCAATAATTGATTGAGTTAGTTAAAAAATACAAAATTCACACAGAAATATTATTATTGGGCTCCCAAGATCCAACCCGAACAGAAAATATCTTTTTTCTTTAATTTATTGTTAAAAAAAAAAAAATATTTATTATCTATTCCGAAAGAAATACATATTATCATTAAAAAGATACTTTATACTTATATATAATATACTCTTGTTACACATTATAATATACTTATACAACCATTATTATTAAAAGTACCACAGTGCGCAGTAAATAACAAAATAATCGAGGCTGCCTGAAACAACAGATGAATGACCCCGTTTTAAGTTACTCTACTATTAAATGTTCGTTGCACTACTGAATGCGCCGGTCGACAAAATAACCGTTGCGCAACTGGAGAGCGAAAGAATATTGTACGCGAGTGTTGCATGCGCGTCCGCCGTTGATCACGTCTTAATGTTCGTGGTGCATGTGTTCCGGTTTGTGCACGGTCACGTTCGGGACAAGCCGCGTTAAAACTCGTGCTTAACTTCCGATATGTAGGCGACGTTAATCTCCGTTTCTACGAGCTCGAAACGGGCATGGCGGCCACCTGGTGCTACACGAAAGAGAGCTTCGAAGCGCGGTCGGAATTGTCGGAAAGTGCTCGTTTGGATTACTAACAGGAAAGAGTTCTAACTGCTTTGCAAGAATGAATCAAAACGAGCAGGAATTATAATTCTTGGAAATTCTATTTTTTGGAATTCTATATACTAATTTTCGAAAGCAGATAGCTGAGCCATTTTTTTTGTAAATTGTTATTTGCACAATTTAATTTAATCCTTAAGCAATTTTGTACATGTGCAAAGTGACTTTTTGATGCTCCGTGTACTTTTCCTTATGAAATTCGAACTGAAAGTACACGATTTTGCTAAATTAGGTTCTTAATCTCTAAGAGATTAACAGACCCTCCTAAGGCCTTTTCTTTAGGCTCTTTATCTGTAGAGTTCAAATAAATAAAGAAGAAATTGTAGAATAGAATTTTATAAAATATTTTCTTAATATTCCTTAAGCAGTCATTATTTTTTAAAAAGTCTTAAAATGCTACGAAATATTGCGCTAATAAAACAGAATTTGTAGCTTAAAAATGAATTATATCATGTTAAAATTAGTTGTAAATTTACAGAAGAACTCGACATTAAAATATCTATTTATATCCCCGCGTGAAAGAGGATAATATATTTAATTAGTGTAAGCGAGGTCCGCGTAGTAAATATTCTTACATTATAAAGGCGAACATGGTGGAGCACGTTAGCACGATGTTTCGCTCTTGCACCGCGAACGATGCAATTTTCAAGGTATGTAAGCCAATATGCGATTCCGTTACTAGCCGTGCATCCACCGTGGAATATAGTTCCCCCGTGTAGGTTTCTGACCCAAAATCTGCATCGCTCAGCTATCAAGCGTAACGTATAAACGGGATTAAAACGTAAGTGGACATTCGTTTGAAACTGACCGATGCAGTTTTCATACTGTTATGATGTCGAGTTTTGATATAATATTGCGAATCATTGATTTGTTTTTGATCGGACACCTCAGAGAAACGTATGTATGTTATTAGAGACGTATGGATAAAATTCTCTATACAACCAATCTTTTTTCAACGCTAATTGCAGGTAACTGTCGCTAAAAACCCATATTTTTTAATACACACATGTTGGAAGCAATCGTAATGGTAATCGCTGAAATTCAAAACGTGCATTCAGAACGGCAATCAACTGCATTGCATCACGATTGAATCGATGCACGCAAAATCCATCTTACGTACGACATAAAATCAAGCTCGGTGAGCGTTATTGTGAGGCTAGAAAATTAATATCCATCGATCGTCGCCGAACTAATGAATTGATGATTTTCATAACGAGTAAACGTCCTCATTCCATTACCGGTATACGTTCGCTTAACTGGTTGGTTTCAAAACATAGAGTTCTTTATACAAACAATTTTTTTCCATCAACACAAATTAATAGGTCGCATATAACTGTTGCTAAAAAAACTTACATTTTTAAACACGCGTGTATATGTACCATTATTTATATTTAATTATGTCAGAAATTATTGGTAGAATCTTCCATGTTCATCATTATCGTTTCCTGAAGTTCGGAGAAATTCGACAACATTGATTATGATATTTAGACCAGGGGATTATCTTACCTTACACTTCGTTCACCTCGATATTGTTGTAGGAACGAGCTAAAATGACCTAAATATGCTTTGAAGTGTATAAGTGTATATCGATCGCAGTATTTTGTCTTCTTCTCAGAATGCATTCTACAACTTCGTATCGTGTTTCAAGCGAACGGAGCAAGTTGTACGTATTACAAATCGATCTCCAAAATTGTGAAATGATGGATGAAACCGACTGTACGATCTCTTACTGCGATTGATGACAACAAGGATAATGAGACTGAGGATAAAAGGGGACAAGGGAAGGAGGCTGGTAGAAAATTTCGACTGGTTGAAAGTTAAAAAACACGGATGTATAATCTACCGCATTCTCACGAAGAGTCTAAGCCGCTTTCTCGTCCACCATCCACTACTTAATTAAGTTTTTACTCACATTGGCTTCCGTATACATACCTACATATATATTCGCTAACGCATGCAAACTACCTACCCAGAAAAATAATTATATATCAATTAAAGCACAACAATTCCACGCGCAGCTTGCGAAGGACATCAACTTTGTCGTATGTAGTAAATTATTTCAATCTTTCGAGAAAAATACATCAAGCACTATATAAAACACAAGTATTATAAATATTATAAAAAGTATTATAAATATTATAAATTGTGAGAATAATTATACTTTGTTAGGAAAGTTTAGCGCGAAAAAATTAACAATATTGACTTTGCACGACGGTGATGTGCCATCGATTTGATTCTTTCAAAGATTGCATGCAACTTTAGTATCTGGCATATATAGCTGTACTCTTCTTTTAACGAATAGACATTTCCTCTCGCGGTACGGTAGTATACAACGTGGCTTGCCGTCCACGGTGAAAAGCTTTTCAAGAAAAGATCGAACCGGGAAGTAAAGAAAGCGTGAGTGGTTTGAAATACGGGTTCTACGACACGGTGATACAACACGAAGAGGTTTCCTCATTCCGGTTAGAAAGAAGCAAAAGTCACGTTCGACGGTTATAGCAAGTGGTGCTCGCCTGAAACAATCACGGACGTTCGAATCGAATGGATAGTTCGCGGCTTCAAGTACAAGTAGTACTTGAGAATGTTATGTTACTAACTTTCGTAACTATTTCCCATCGTACCACCACTATATAGTCTAATGTTTATCTAAATTTTCTTGAATTTTAATCGTAGAGACGAAAATTATAGATGCGATAATAAAAAAAATTGACAAGTTATGATTAATATAAGTTAATACAGTATTAATATAAATACGTATACTATATGTATACATATAAATACATAAATAAAGGACAAAAGAATCAAGTAAGATGATAATGCTAATGTGTAATTATAAAACAAATTTAACAAATTTAAAAGACAAAAGACGTTTCGACCTGTAATAAGATCTCATTAGTGTCATTGTAACAATAAGTTACAATGAATCTCAACTGTAATACATTTAACACCAATAACCCAAAAATTTTTTGTATAATTCGTGCAGTTGTTTTTAACGCTCGCACAGAAATTAAAAAACTAAAATTAATTAAATTAATTTAATTTAATTAATAAAGTAAATTAAAGATTCTGATCTTGACCAATCTTTCTATTGAACTGTAAGTCTAGTGCAAAATGTGCACCATTTAAACTTTCCTTCTTATACTTTCAACGGTATATCTGTCAATCGATACGAAACATGACGACGGTAACACAATAATGTCACATAATGTTAACATTAATATTATGTTGTCTTACCGTCTCAATGCCAACTTTATCTGTGCGTAACCTTTTATGAAATGTGTCGATTTTTCTCCTAAATAATTAATATTAGATATTGTTTGATTATTACTAATTATATTCAGTTTGTGAATGTGACTGTTCATAAAATTATATATATATATATATATTGATATTCGAAAATTGATATCTAAAGCTTTTGACAATTTGACTTAGTAATTTACAGATAATTGACTTTGCTTAGGACTTAATTAAGGAACATTTTTGTTCAACGGTTCAACTCACAACGGTTTCGTAGTATATCGAATTTAAATTGATAATCATCTTTCACAAATATACCGTTGAAAGTATAAGGAGGAGAGTTTGAATCGGTACATTTTGCATTAGATTTACATTCAATTGTTCAATAGAAGAACAATTAACGTCTAAGAATCTTCTAGTTTTTTAAATAATTTCTGCATTAGTAAACTACACGAATTATGCGAAAAATTTGTTGATCTTATTGGTGTTGAATTGGTGTTGTACAGTTACAATTAAAATTTATTGTAACTTATTGTTAGACACTGAAGGTAACCTTATTACAGATTGAAACGTTTGTCTTTTAAATTTGTTTGGATACAATTATACATTATTAGCATTATCATGTTGCTTGGTTTTTTATTTATGCATGTGTTTTGTTTTAAGAACCTTATAGGACTATTTTGTTTGTTATTAACATGAATAGTTTTTAAAAACTAAATATTTAGTATCGCGTGTATGATCATCGCGTATATGAACGTCCTTTTTATATTTTTTATATTTTTTCCTTTTATATTTTTATATTTTTATATTTAACGTTAAAATTTATGTGTTTATATTATTGTATGCATTTTAGTAAGGTTTTTAGTAACGTCCTAATTTTAGTAACTAATTTTAGTAACCTAACCTAACTAATTTTAGTAACGTCCTAATTTTGATCGCTGGTAGTTGACATGAATTTTATATAGAAACAACAGAGCATTTCACAGTTAGTTAACATCATCAAAATCTAAATACACTAGCGGTTCAACATTAATGTTATCTCTCTTGGTACATCAGGTATACTAATTATATTACAATATTTATAATCATTACAAATACACAAAGGAAGGTATGCTTTTGTAGTGCGCATAGCAATGATTATACTCCGATATATCGTTATTAACGTAAGAGACATCGTTTAAATTGTCGTGTAATGGTAAAGGGATATTTTCCTATGTAAATTAGATATTTCGATACACTAGCCATTCTTTTTCGAGATAATGTATGTGTTTTTAGCTATTTATTCGAACGAGACAAGTAATATCATAAAGGTTCCTTAATACACACAGCTATCTTTTACCACTATTATCGCAGCATTTGCATTTATGATCTTACTTCAACCATGAGAATATCGTTCAACTATGTAGTCTGCACACGTAAACGCGATTGCCGGAAGTTTAACAATAGCAAGGGAAAGGTCGCGATAAAACGAGTGTATTTTTTTCACACGTACATCGCGACAAATTCGACGACTCGCAGCTGACGGCGAGAAAGTAAAAAAAAAATAAAAAAATAAAAAAAATTCGTCAATGCCGGAGGAGAGAAAGCTTGTGCGACAGCGCCGAAAGTTGCCTACGTGCCACGATAAACTGTCCAATCTGCTGCTCTTGTTATAACGCCGGGAGGTTTACGAGGACGAGCGACACCTCGAAATACCGCAGTCAATTTTTCAGGTTTATTACAGCCGTGCTCGGCGTCAGTCTGCTGAGTGTCACTCGACTGTAATCTGAAAACTGCAGGCTGACGCTAGCAATCAGAAATGCGAAAAATAGAGGTGTGTCTTGACATAAATTTAAAGATATTTACATATTATATATTATATCAAGAAAGAAAGGGGGGAAGTGAGGACTGACGAAACGTCCAGCGGAGCGATTTGCGGGCTGCAAATCTGACAGCTAATTATTGCCGCATGACAGAAGTTTCGCATCTCGAGATCTCACGGTACAGCCGATTGCATCGAGCAGCAGGATACAGGACACGGTAGACGTTCCCTGCGGCTTGATTATCGCGATGGTGCAGATAACACTGGAAGACAGCCCGAGAAGTGTGATAGAGATGCGACGTGGTGTATTCATATGCATACAGATACACAGCCGTTAGAGACACACCGAGCGAGTTGCGGGTTGCGTACGTCGTAGAAGGTAATGCGTGACTACCGTGATGTCTTCTCTCTCTCTCGCTCTATGTCTGATGCAGATCATGTGTACTCGGTATATCACTCATCGCGTAGAATGTAATAACCCAGTGACACGTGGATATATCTCGACGACCATATAACCAGCGGTACACCCGCGGGCCACTCTCAATTACAAACCTAGCTACTCCGCTTAGTTGTAGCATCACAAACGTTTTAGAGCAGCGGGAACTGACACGATTAACAGCATACACTATATGGATCTATTGTGTTAGATTGTAAATCGTCTCGTATCGACCACCTTTAATGATGAACCGAGGGATATTGAGTTCGCAAGCGCAGCTTGCACAATTGAAGACGACAATGTCGTCGTCTAATTATTTTGTGTTATTAAATGAAAACCCCTATAGAGCAAAAATCAAAAATAAAGGATGAAGAAATTTGGGATTTATCCGTGCTCGCAACATTCGTATACGACAAAACTGTACACGCATGATTAAACAATCGCCAATTGGAATACGCTTCGAAATTGTTCAATCCGACACGCGATAGAGAGACGCGTATGCAACTTTGTGACCGCGTTCTGAATACGAGCCATTGTCTCGACGGTAGTACGAGGATTAATGTCTTGGCGTATACGTGTAGAACGGCACATCGATGTAACAATAGCATAACGCGTGTAGAGCTTTTGATTACTTCGCGTGAAACGGAAGGTAACACTTGCAACGACCTCGCGTCGGCGAACGCAAATGTCGATCGACATGCACGATACGTATTCAATTAATCGACAAGTGCTGATGCTCCTGTGTCAGTGCGCTCGTCAGTTACAAACCACGTTACTTGTAGGGCTCTTTGCTTCTCTCTTTCTCTCTTTCCCTCTCCCCTTTTCTCTTTTTCGTTTCTCTCTCTTTTCCCCTTCTGTTTGCTCGCAGTTAAAACAGGCCTTCATTAGTATATCGCATCGATAAAATTGATGAATACGAATCCCCCGCGTGTATAATCAGATTTTACACGGCGAGTCGAACGAGTGCCGGGGGAGCGGAGCGGCGCGTTAATAAATTTAATTCGAGCAGCTTTACAACCTCCGATCGCGGAACGTTACACGCCGCTCGCGTCCATTCTGGTCCATACAATTTTCGTCGGCGTGCTTGCGAGATATAAATTCGATAAGTCCACCTCCGTCGGCTTGTTAATAATGTGATTTCATCTGGCGCAACTTGATTCGCGCAGGCGTGCCGGCTAAAAATTTAACTGTTTGCCGGTATGAATTTATCGGCTCGCGCTTACCCTCATCAAGCCTCTCTCAATTACGCGCGGTTCGCTATTTGCAGCACTGGTTAGTGGCGGCGCAATAAACGTTTCGCACAATGCTCGTAAGGTTCACGCGTGTACGCATGCAAATGCGGCGAATTATAGGGCTAATGTGGCCTACATATGCTACAAAAGGACTCTACTTTCCGGAATTACTGCACTGGATTAATACGATATCTACGAAATGCGCGCGCTACGCCCGGAATGAAATGCTTTGAACTGAAAAATCCAGAGATTAAATAATTTATTGAACAACGCGACGATAAACCCCCTCCTCCCTAATAATTTTCTTTGCGACAGAAATTCGACGTAATTTATTTGTCTTACTCCGTGGCTTCACAAGATCTTTATCAACGACGTTAATGAATAACAATGAGAATGCAAATTTATTCGATATTCGATTTGAATTGCTCGTGTTTACGGTATTACTGATAAATATTATAGATTCGGTTTTTTTGTCCACATCCTCGTTCTTACGGTAGAGAACAGTTATACGAGCCATCTGGAATACAGAGTAAAACGACATACAGGTAAAACGAATTATTCTTGGTCTGACATTTATCAACGTTGATATTTTCCACGTGCCGGTTTTTTCCTCCTCTGGGAACGTATTCTTTCACGGGATCTTTTATCTCATGTCAGTAGACATTTCACGAACGTATACGCGACGCGTGTTGTATTCTAAATCTTGTTAACAACCCGAAAGAATGTTATGCATTATGTAACCGTACCATCATTCACGAATCGAGCCTATCGATTCTCTGTTCTGTCATTCGACTTGAATTTCCCAGCGTCATGTTCTTACATCGCGACCTCGACAGCTTGAATACCTTGGAGAATAATCAAAGTTTTACGTATACACACACTCGCGCGCACACACACACACATATTGTACATATATACATATTACATATAGTACAACTGAGTATGTAATGTACTGGATAATATTCAATCGAAATCGTGACACTTTGCGTCGAATATTCAGCAGTTCAACGTTTCCGTTGCAATATGAAGTATATTCATCTTCATAGATATTCTTGGAGATCTCGCGCCCCAACACTCACATTCGTGCGTGCACTATATACATATGTGAAAGGTAAAGCAATATTTTCAGATTTTATAATATAGTTAGATACATTTACAACATACGTACGTACGCACACACGCACGCATGCACACACACACACGCGCGCGCGCGTTAAATTTCTTTTTAGAAAAACTTCTCTTAATAAATCTCGTTAATTTTTTTCTATTTCTGTATAATAATTAAAAACGTAATGACGATATGAGCAATGTATAATCGATTTTGTATAATGCGCATGAGAGAGAAAACGGTAAGCGGGAAAAGTTATTATATAACAAAGGCAATATGAAAATATGAAATTGTTGAAGTTTTTGTTACGCTTCTTCTTCCCGTAATCCGAAAAAGTCCATTTAATAATCACTTTTTATTAACTGGCGTTATTATTATATTATTTTAATGAGTTTTAGCACACGTGCACACAAGCGCAAAATTTTTTAAATATTCCGCTTATTAGCATATATTACAAAGAGAAGATATCATTCCAGAGAAACTTTGAGGGAAAGTTCAATCTTTTATAAAAACCACGGGTGTTATATGAAGTGCGATGTACCATTTAAGGGTTGCTCCACCGATCTTCTCTAAGGGCGCTTAAGCATTTTGCTGTGCCTGCAGAAGGACGAGTTTGTGTAATGAAATCCTGCGCGCTGTAGCTAGTACACCCGAAAAGTTTATCGTCGCAGTGATTAGCCGGGTCTCGCCCTATTAAAACGGGTAATCCTTTATCGCAAGTAAGATCCGTTATTTATGAAGTCTGAAACGCTCCGCCTGGTATCATGGAAAGTTTGATTACACAAAGCACTTCTCACTTTAGAAATTATCGCCGATGTACCGATGTCGTTTCTAATTCGCGATAGGCGAATAATTCGAGCTGCAAATTTCAATTTTAAATTCAGTCACCCATTTGTTAATCATCATAGAATGATTATTATGACTATTAGCCGTTCGTGAATATTAGTTGTTCGTGCGCTTGCGAAACGCATCGCGTTTCTCAAATTAGCAAATGGTCCCAATTACGTTAACTGATTTTGCGCATAATTTATACGTCATAGAATTGATATGACAGTATAAAGCGAGATAAGCTTTTAATTATTAATGAACGTAGAACTATGTTTCGTACTGTCATCTCCAGTTTGCATTGTACACGCATCCGCAGTATATCATTTATATTCTCAAATTTTCACAGTCGGCAGCACGTGGATATGAAAATTAAATATAGCGATACTTAACTATGTACATTTAGCAAGAAATTTCATCGCCGAGATCCCTCGGTGTATTTAACAACCAACGCACCGTTATCTATCGTCATTATTATATATCCTTTTTTCGCCGGCAGTATTTCGCCGCGGCGCTCAGCCGTAAAATTAATTCCCGCTGATCTTTAATTCGGCGGACGTAGTGTTGGTGCAGATACCTGTACAGTGCTATTGTGAAATTGCGCGGAACGAGCATACATGGCTGCAGGAAAAGCGTAGAACTCGCACGGGAAGAGTTATGGAAATAAAGCGGTGCGGTCAGTGACCATAAGATAATCTACTCGCTATCATCGGAATTTTCTTTCTTCTTTCTCTTATTATGTGTTACACGCTTCGTTTGCCACTGTCCTTTCGTTGCAAGAATTAATTCCAATAGAAACTTCCTTCTTCTACCTTCTTTTTCTTCTTTTCTTTTATTATCATTACTTCGTCGTCCACTTAACGTACCTTATCATCCGTTAATATTCTTTCATTGCGCTATCAGCGCGGAATCAGCGTTAATAAATTATTAAAACAAAACATATAACTGAATTCCATGAATGCATTAGTGTAGCTTTTCCCTAGAAACACAGTTGAAGAGTGTATATATCACTGTAAACAGTCAGTTAAGTTTGTCAGAAAATACATTTTCCGGACACATGTTCGCCATATTTTGCATTATCCCAGCTATCTGGTGTATAATATATAGATGCAAGTACGCTCTTCCAGTTACAATAACACAGTTTCGATGCACTATATCATAATACATTATAATGATCTCTTGACAAATATGGATATCTATGTGTATGTGGATGGATACATATGTACTGAAAGAAAACATGTAACATGGCTCGTATCTAGCGTTGTGTTGCACTCAAGTTTATTTTACGTACAACAAAATAGAATTTTGTCACCTTGATTAAATACAGGAAAATGCGATTAATATTGAGACTTGCTTGAAAATTTTTCTCGATATATTCCTACTGCTTGCGATGTTTCTCGTTTTAGTGAGATGCATTTAAAGCTGCACTTTGACATTTTTCCTTTTACTACGCCGTCTTACTTATAACGAGTAAATCGGTTTTCACAGGTTTTAGATTCAATCCCTCTGAGGCCCTTGGCTTGACCCAAGCACTTGTGAAAACCATGGAGTGTTAGCACCTATATTTTTAAAATGAAGAGATGTGTGAAAAGAGTGATAACTGCAACTTGACACTTACAACTGTATGGAATTTATATACTTTATTATTTGCACTTCATACTATTCCGGACGATTGGGTACAATAGATAGATTTATATATATTTTATTATTCTTTATGTTACTTTTCTACTTAAAATTTTAGTGTCGAATTAAACAAGTCGAATCAAATACACTTGGAAGTAGCGCTTGATTAAATACGGTCGAATTTCATAGCTGTGCAATGCCAAATATATGTTTTGATGTCTGTGGAACGTGTACACATACGCGTGTAGAAACATACACGAAAACTTATGCAAGCACCGAACATAAAACAACTCTACATCGACTGCGATGTATGCATATTCCCCTGGTATGTTTGCCATATGCGAGCATCTAAACAATAACTCGTTCGCGGAGTTTCGATGGGTAAAATGAAATGGAAATTGTGGCTGCGCATTGGCTTTTAAGCCGATTAGAGTTCACGCAAGCACAAAGGGGAGAGTAGCCGAAAAGAGAAAGTAAAAGAATGAAGTACGCCGGAAATAAAGCATCGCCGTGCGATTGGTCCTGGAGCGGTGGAGTTACCGTCACCGGTTACGAAGTTTGATGTGAAATAGTGCGGCGCCGTACAATTTTCTCTACACCGTACAATTTTCGCCTGCTAGTAACGTCGACTGTCATTCGGAATATTCAACGTCTAATGAATTATTAAAAGGCAAGGCTCTAATTCCTTTTCCTGCAGCGCAACTTCTTCTGCCGAACACAAGCTCGTTCCCGCATATCGTCGAGCGTGAACTTTTGCATCTGCGTAAACGCACAAAGAAACACGAAATAAAGCAAACGTGCGATGCGTGAAAAATTCAGAAGTAGCGCGGTTAAGTAGCGAGGGAAGAACGAGGGAACGTTCCGCGTGAGGGATTATGTAAATAAAGTCGTCGAGTTAGCTCGTCTGAAATAATCTCTCGCCCTTGCCGCGGAAAGTTTTAATTATTCGAGTAATTCGCCAGCCAATAAATTATTAAGGCTCCTTCGATATTCCGCCAATTAATCTTTCTTCAATTATCTCTTACTGTACCTTTCTGGAATATTCAAGTTTAGACGGGTAAGTTCGCGCGACGGGGGAAATGGAGCGGAAAATGAAAGAAACGACAGTCCTTTCGAACATTCGGCCAAAGCGTAGCTTGGCGAGCTCCGCGGCAAAAAAAAAATCGTAAGATGAAAAATTGTGAAAATAAAACGGCGCCAGAATTCAACGCGAGATAGTTCGTCTCTTACCGCGACGGTAGCAGCCTTTTAATTATTTCTTCCTCGATAAATCATCAAAGCTCTTAATTTCTTAGTAATACCTGTAGCCTATTTTAGCTACTTTATTCTTTATTATTTGCAAATTAATTATTAACTACTTTGACGTTTTATTGAGGCTAGATATCTGTGCGAGAGACGATTTCCAATGTTGGAATACATCGAACGAAAGAAACTGATCGGACGATCTTTTGTATAAAGTAACTACTAAGCTTTGTAGCTGCTGTGTAATATTGGCTATTCGCTTTCTATTCCAGTCAATATAATGTCTCGCGTATCTCGATGTAAATTGCATAAGTTTACGGGAAACATCGAACGGGGATGCAAGAACAAAGGCGAGGAGAGGAGATATAAAATTTGCCGAGCGTCTGAAATGTAACTTCGGAAACCAATTGCGCGAGCTCCCGCAAAGGAAGAATCGAGCGGAGGTTGCAGACAAGATGGAACGACGGCATGGAACAGCAAACTCAAACAGCACCGTGTGTGAAACTCCTGCTATTTGTTTGCCAATAGTGCCGAACGCTATTTATTCTGATCGACCCGCATTCAATAATGTACCAAAGGATTTTAATATCTCAAGTCCGTGTGTCTTTCGTCTCTCCGTCGTTATTTATCTCCTTGCGGATTCGGATTTTAATTACGGAAGTTCGCGGAAGAAGCAGGCGAGGGCGCGTAACTCCCGTTTCGTTTGAAGCACAGCTTTGCTAAGTAATGGGTGAGTTCCGCGGGTAGGCGATCAATGGCGGAGGAAATATTAGCACAATGTGGAAGTATTAGCGACAATAAGAGCGTGCAGCGTAACTGCTATTGTTGGAGATACTAATTGTAAGTGATATATGCTTTCCATTACAAACAATTAGCCGAGCGATAATGTAACGGTAAGTAGTACAGGAAACAAAGGACTAGGAAGGGAACGAGACATTTGTGTGTGTATGTGTGTGTGTGTGTGAGGAAGTCTAAAAGGACTTACTAGTAATGTCGGTGTACGCACGAAATGATACGGGAGATTTATTATTTGAATGGTCTGGGGTGCAAGAACGTGTTAAATCGCGTGAAAGAAAATCGTGTACCTAGGCTCTTACAATTATAATTATTTTCAGACTCTATCGCGACGCAAAAAGATCGAGTAATTCAACTCGCGTTACAATAGGCTTATAGACCTGCACTTAGTAAACCCCGTTTCTCCCTCCTCACTTCTCTGTTGTACTAAAAAAAAATATTTCTCTCTTAATCCCCGCACTTTACAGTCGCCATCGTAAAAGCTTCCTGAGTCTTTGTAGGCATACCGTATATAATCAGAGTTTATATCGTTCCGCTATAGAGCTCGCCTTTTACATGACATGCATACACGTTGCTCGCCGTACGTAGTACTAATTTATTTTATGCAAAATGACGGACAAAAGAATAACATCGTTAGGAATTTAGAAAGTCGTGGGGAAACATAGTTTCTCCGGTATATCTAATTGTAAAAAGGAAAATTGCGCGCGTGGAAAAAGAACTCGAGATCAGTACGCATCACGAGAAAGTGCATTGACCGCTCTATTTTAAACAACCGACAATTATTTCGGATAATACTTGAATATCACTGATGATGATTTAAAGGAAGAGCGAAACGTCACGTAAATTTTTAATTATTGTCACATGCGAATACATGATTACATTATTTTATTTTTATATTGTATTTTCTATTGTATAGAAGTATGAATTGAACACGCGCAATTTAATTATTGTACAAGGCTCTACAGCTCGTTAATTGGTTTTATTTATAGTTAAAAAAAAGAACATTAATATGAAACCACCGAAAGGATCGTGATGCGAAATGAGGGGGTAACCTAAATCCCAATCGAGCGCTACTGTTGCATTACCGCAACACACCGGCCATCAGGCTATACCTATCATTATTGCGGTCGGAGGATTTCACCACTGCCGGGAGCCGCTCAATGCGTTCGATACTCTAATGGCTTTATTAAGCTGCAAAACGCAATACCGATTTATTCCGGCCGGTTTGTCACGCTTTGTTGGTCGTCCGGTCGAAAAATGTCGAACTAATTTCACGAGGTGGTCGTTTCGTGAATGTCGGAAATCAACAACCTGTAGGCAGAAAACTGGCGCAGTTTTACTTCCTCGCGTACTCGCGGGCGTTTTACACTCCCAGCACGTCCGCCGCAGTTCGCGGACCGCACATCGCAAAACGTGGACAAAGACGACCTTCTACGAGAGTGGCTAACTAGAAGACGAGCGTGATCGCCAGGCACGTGTTGCTGCACCGCGGTAAATCGTGCTT
Source organism: Crematogaster levior (assembly GCA_901521435.1). Classification (NCBI taxonomy): domain Eukaryota; kingdom Metazoa; phylum Arthropoda; class Insecta; order Hymenoptera; family Formicidae; genus Crematogaster; species Crematogaster levior. The sequence continues at coordinate 341,266 of CABEGB010000670.1, read as the reverse complement.
CGCATTCTCGACACTTCACCCGCGACCAGATCCTCTTCTTTTGACTATACCCGTCCTAAGGAAAAGACCCAACTAAAAAAAAATAGAACTTTCAGTCAAATAAAATTAATTTGGCAAAGTTTACGGAAACCGTGCGAGTTTCGAAACTTGGCTATGTGATCAGAGTTTCATTCTTCGCAACGCTGGAATGTAGAAACAACATGAGATACTAACTAGAGGGGATTTGATTCAGTTGATGTAGAACGCCGTTCTACATTTCTTGAATTGTAAAGAATTTTGAAACTAAAATTTTCTTTGAAAGCACTAGCCAACTACTTTTGCACCATATATGGCTGGTGGCATTTCAGCGAAAATTCAGGCGAACATATATAGCGCGAGAAAGCAAGAGGTGAAAGGCAATATGGGTATTCTTACAGAATAAAGAAGGATCCGCTAAACTTAAAATAGAAGTTTAGAACGACGTCTTTGGCCTCTGTAATTGTATGTGATATCCAGTGTCCGAAATAAAATTTCCAAGTACTCAATTCTTGAAGGAAACTTTGATGTAGTTAGAGATCTTCCTCGCACAAACGGAGGATCATTTTATATTGTCGTACATAAAAATCCGTAATATCGGACGTGAAATGGCTCACAAAAAAATCACTTGAAAGTCGGTAATATGTAAGTAGGAGACAATAAAACGAATGTTTATTATGAGAAAAAGATAAGAAGCGAATTAAGAGTTTAATATGCATTCGATAGTCTAATAGTTTTATGATCGTCTTTAATTAAACACGATTAAATTACATATAGAATTTTAATTAGCATTAAAAATAGTTTAAAAAATATGATTTTTTTAAATTATTATATTATTGAACGTTATTTGTTTTCTCAGAAATTTCTACGATTTGCACAGTTACTTTAAACTTACCCAAATATCAAATATCAAATATTAACCGTTACATATTGTTACATATTGTTATTGCATTAAAATGTACACATGCATACATAATAAATAATACTCGAAGAATACGAGTTTGATAAATCACGAGTTGAAAAACCAAAGAGTATCAAATTGTTGTCTACAGTTGTTATGTGCGTAGTTAGGATAGAAATAAAACTTTATTGCGCGTGACATTGTTTACATAAATCGCACAAAAAGCTCCGATGGGACACATATCTTACTTTAGCGAGTTAACTTCCGATGCTACCATGCGAATCGAGCGCGATGCAAGCTCTCTATCGAGCGAGATGTGAAAATAAAATTCCCTTCGGAAATGCAAATAATACGTAAAAAGAATGTATATACGACGAACGTCGCGCTTTTCTCTATCTAAACTGAACCCGAATATCATTTTTAATAACGAAATGTGTTTTGAGACTTAAAATTCCTGATTCAATATTTTAAATGATGAGTATCATTCTATTGACATTTTAATGCCTAACATATCCGAACATTTACATTTCTCGTCACGAATTTGACACGAGAACGTCGCGTTAATTTCAGTTTGTCGATATTCACGCGGACTTCGTCCAAACTCGTCTTGTTGCAAACGCGACGAGTTATTTTACCAAGTCGTTTGCATACGCAAACTATATAATATCGAAGCACATCGTGGAAGAATGCGCGCTACGAAACCCTGCAACCGCCGTCACTCCGCGCTGACCGTTGTGGTCTGCAGCATTAGTGTACGCGTGTTCGTTCCAGAAAGGCAAATGCCACACGAGCTTGCTTACGGGAGAGGATGAGGTGAACGCGGAAGAGGTCACAGCGCAGGACTCATATATCATATCCAGCTCTCTATACAAGGCGTGAAAGGTTAGTAAGGTCGCGCAGTTATCGCAAGTGGTAGCCGATACTCTCTCTCTCTCTCTTTCTCTCTCTCTCTCTCTCTCCCCCTCCTGTTCCCCCCTCTTCTCTTTTTCCTCACTCGTCTCTCTTTTTCTTCCTCTCTGAAGATTCTGGGATGCGAGAGAAGTATCGGCTGTTACATCCAAAAGCGAAACCCGCCTCCATCTTCGAGGCAGCAGTCGGATGCGACGGTGAATATATACGATATATTGCAATACATGCAAAGTGTGCATCCGGCGAAGTTCTCCCGCGGCGAGCTAACGATCGCCGAATGTCGTATTTCAGCCGGAACGAGCTGTACGTCCGCGTGCTATCGGGAAACTGCGAAATTTTTCTTACCGTTCATACCGTTTTTTACGATCGAGATTTCGGTAGTTTTCGCCGCGCGTTAACGTACGTCGTTACCTTTAGCGACGGGTTTTATATATCGCTTGCGGTCGTCAATTTAAATTTCCAGCTCAGCGTTCGGCAATCGGATTGGCGATTAACGAGAATCCGAAGTTCTTAGTTAGAGCGATGAAATTCTGGTAATGTTATCGAGTAAGCATGGCGGAGACGGAATTGCGTCCGGCAAGCGTAATTTCACACAATGCGGAATATTAGTACTATTACGAGTCCTTTCTCAATAAAACTAGCGAGTCTTTTAAAGCCGTTACCATGATCGGGGATCGTAAAAAATTATACGAACGCCAATAAAATATCACAAAGATTAGCTCATTTCGAGGAATGGCGTCCTATATCTTGGCAAAAGACGATTATGTATTCGAAACTGGTGAAACTCGAATGCGCAATCCAACAACCGAACACCGCAACATGAATATTTCATAATTAAATTGCGAAGCTTTGACTTCTACCCGCGCATTGAACGTTGTGTGTTGAGTGTTTTACAGCTTTACAGATCAAATCACAGTACGTTGTACATACAAAACGTCGAATTCTGGTATTTTCATTTTAATTTTAATTTAATCATTCTAAAGGCGTATTGAAAATACAGCGATATTACATTGCACAATTGGCTGCGACGGTAAAATGCAACGAAGTTTCAATGTTGGAGCTGTGTAAAAGATAACACGTGACACACAATAGCATCATGAAAAATTAAGAGGAAGTAAAACAATTCGGTCATCGGTGTACATTCGATTTTATCTCGTATCCACTTTTAATTTTCCAGCGGGTTAAGTTCCTGTGACGTTTCCAATATCCAGCCGGTGTGTCATCCTTTCTTCGATTTTCCCGGCGAAATTACACGGAAACGACAGATTAGATCAATATATGTCCCCCGAGCTTCTTGAAGGACTTGGTTCAATTTCTACCATCCCCCGAACATTGTACATCTGCTTTTTAATTCAATATGCGTGAAGGAGAGAAGCTGCGATAAATAATGAAACAAGTAAAGGTAACCGGGCAATATTGTGCACAATAACGCGTTTAGTACGCCGCCACTAGGTAGGAATAGCCGTGGCGGAGGCAACAGCGGTTCATCTACATGAAAAGTTATAGTGTTCAAGGCATCGTAGACAGACGGATGAGCTCTTTTCTGTCTCATGACATCACTAATATAAGCCAATAACACGGAAGTTTACGATTTCTCAAAGTATGACATATTAATCCTGACTTGCGCGCGATGTATTCGCTGTATTTTAACGCGAGAATCAGACTATAAGAACTCGTCGACGCTACTACATCTCCATGATTAGATTACATCGAAACGTTTCCCCTGGAAGTCTAGTAGTGCGTTACTCGGCTGGAAAGACAGTTATTTCGATGTTCCGCCGTTTAACGAGTAAAGTTGTGGTTGCTTACTAAAAATGCTTACTCTGTTCCGACGGTCCTTTAACTTTTTCCATTAGGCGGAGAAAACGCAACAGCGTGTTCTGTCGCGGGTTTCTCTCTTTCTCCGCCTCTCTAAGTCTGTCTCCTTCACCGGGCTCTTCTACTTTCCTGCAGCTACTCAGGCACCAATTACACAGAAACGTTCTAGCTGAAGATAAACAAGAGGAGAGTAGGATTAAGAATACTCCCGCGCAAGCAAAGACATTTTCTAGCCGGCGGCACTCGTTAAATTTTATCTCTTTAATCCACGGAACGTTTTTAGTTATTCGCGAATCTTCAGGGCATCTCTGGCGAACTTTTACGTGTCGGCCGTCATAGATGTGCGACCATCAAACGAACGCTTCGATTAAAGATTCGACATATAAAAACTCCCTGGCAACGATCTGATCTGCTCAGCAACATCTAGGTTACAGGAGGGTTAAGAATAATGCCGGGTATTCAACTTTAGCCATATTCGATTATGTGTATTGATATTCTATTCTCTTGTCTGCAGTTGCTATTATATTACAAGACATAAGATGAACATAAGATTATAAGAAGGAATAAAAATGAAATTGTGACAATTTATAGGAATAGAAAATTACAATGAAAAATAGGGAGACTCTGATTCCCTTTTAGGTAATCCATTATTAGAAGCTCCTGAGGAAACTATTAAAAAAAGCAACATATATTTTTTAATGTTTCGAGATTATATTGAAGTTTGTTACATGTGATAAAAAAGAAATTGAATTTTCTAACAAAGAAAACGACATATTTTAGTATAAAGGTAATATTAAGAACATTATAAGAGATATTATAGAAAATTAAGAAACGAAAAGATAAAGATTGCAATTGTTTTAAATACTCTGTATAAAAAGTATGTTCTTAATATATCAAGAGAATATAATTAGAATCTAAAAGCTTGTACAAATCAAATCTCCAACTATTTTAATTTCAAAAATTTTTTTATATTTTTTTTATACATTATGAGATCATATATTTTTTTCGTACATTACGAGATTATCTGAAAAGAAATAAGATATTAAATAATATTATAACTTAGTTTTTACAAATAATTGTGCTATTTACATATATATTTAGTGCAATAATACAAACGTTATCGTTTTTGAAAAAGTAAAAGCGGGGGAATTGTTTTTATCTCATATTGTTTTTAGCAAAATCTTAAAAAAAAATATTAACAAATATTTACATAATAACCTGACGAAATATATCATTTTTGATGAACGAAATTAAAAGAGAGCAAGACAAAAAAACCATCAATACGACATTACATGTCGATATGAAGAAGATTAATTTCTAACCAATACATGTTGCTGCTATCATATATTTATAAAGCAATCGCGAGGCCAGGGGATTGGAGAGATGAAAATATATATGTATAATGTATATACAGAAATGAATCTGTATAGTCAGGAGTTGAAATAATTTGCATCTTACTGCGCTAAGTTTTAATTACTCAGAGCGATCTCCGTCCAACAATCCCTCAAAGTCCTGAGTGTTGAAAATTGTTTTACGACTTACGACGAGACGTGCGCTATCACGTTTACCAGCTGCGCGAAATTGAATATCACTGCTCTTTGCTTAATTAAGTGACTTAATTACTATTTAAATATACTATTAAACGCAACATGAAGTTATTCGGTGTTGACCAGTGAGTCAGAAATTCTATTTCTTTATTTATGACTACCTTTATTTATTCTATTTATCTCTAAAAAATTTAGACTATTGTACTTTATATGATGCTGATATTAATTAAAACTATTTTACCAGTTTAATTTTGCCATTTTTTCTTTATTTTAAGTAATAGTAAGATAGACAATGATACAATGAGCTGTAAATTGTTTATTCATTTTCAATCTGGAAAACACAGTTACGACTAATGGGATTGGGGTATATCGTTATACGTGCGGTCCGATGCCGAACCACGAGTTGGAAACGTTTCCCGGTCATTAGGAAGAAATACAATAATCGCGTCCAATGATTCGATTGAAATCCTGATCGACGATGTAGCCCGGGAGCAGCCCGATGCATTTGCGGTTTCTCAAATTCGCTACCCCGGTTAATTACCTACGAATACTTAAGTGATCGAACAATTCTGTTGGAGCTTAGCTGATAATTGCCAGGGGCACTTCGGATTTAATTCGAGCAATCAATCAAACAACTGCTACATTCTCTCATGTTTCTCCGCTTTCTTCGTGACATTTTGCATCTTCGGTACGCTCTCGTATTAATTCGCGCTCAAACGCTAAGTTTAGCGTGAAACAGCTAAAGTCCGCTTTCGACGTTAATTTGTGAGAATAATTTTCGTCGGACTCGCTCTCACATGCTCTCGTAATTTCCCTCGTTTGATTTTAATGAAGAATTAATTGAAGATGCACGATTACTCAGGTTTGCGCACATCAACATCTATGCGTCTTTACACTATGTGTGCGCTATGCTGAGCTACTAACAGCGCCGGTATTAATTGCAAGAATAATTTGAGCTGGGAATTGCAAGTGTGCTGAACATTGTACTACTGACATTGCACATATTTTTGTTTTGCGATATACGCAGTCTGTCGATGAATATTGAAACGATCTTAAGGTTTCTTTTATACCATTGCTATTCTTTTGAAGTAACATATTAGTACAAATTAATAGAAAATCAAATCGTAATGTGAAAAACTGTAATAATAACTGTGTTTATTCAATAGAACTTTATTACAATTGGTCATATTATAATTATATTACGTTTTTTATTTATTTCTAAAGCAAAATTAGAATTTATTGAGAGTTTCTCTCTCTTTCTCTCCTCAATTTCCTTGCGATTATATTATCGAAACATGTTAGAAGCTTATAGTTATTTTGTTATGAATTTAGCTGTGTGTTAACTATGTATCATTATAAATTGTATCTACCTACATTTTGCTTATTCGATCTATTTATGTATATATTTTAATGAGCTGTCTCTAATTAGACGATTGCTAAAAAAGTTCTCATAAACTGCGTGGTATTCAAAATCCCTTTTATGTTAATACATATTAAGTAAGATATAAGCGAGAAAATTGTTTGAAAACATAAAAGATGAAATCGAGAGATCTATAACGTTTCCGACTCGGTACGTTTTTTTAGAGAATCACAAACGCCGTTGTTTTCTTAAAACTTGCGCGGTATAGCAACTGTAGTTCTTCTAAGCTGTCTGGACCGTCTTCTTATTTTGAAGTGAATTGTTGGAGGCTGAAGAGAGTTCGCAGTCTTCTCATAAGCTTGCTTGGGATACAAGTAAATTTTCTCGACTAAAAGTTTGTCGTAACTTGGTGCCGGTGGATAACTTGTGTGGACATTCTCGAGGAAGCTATACATGCCTTATTCGCTTTTCTTTATTTCAACGCACTATTGTAGAACTTCTACATATTACATTTAGAAGGCAGTATACATCACCCGCGCATTATTCGTATTTATAGCTGTAATAAAATTATTATAAATACGTAAATGAACATCATGTATTACAATGCTCAGTAAGTTGGATAATTAATAATTAAAGGTGCGCAAAATGCCACTGTAAATATTATTGCGCATATATTAATGTAATCATTTTGATTGTTACTCAATTGCTGCATTTATTACTCGAGTACGATTGTTGTGTACGGCTGTATAGGATTACAAACTTCGACGTATTCGCGCACGAGCTCTCGAAATAGTATTAAGTAACTTGTATATAGTCTTATATGGATATCCCAAACCAAACTTTGTTATCAGAATATTTGTTGGCTTCTCTCGATAATCTCCGTCACAATAAACGGATTATTTTATTTGTCGAGACGTCTCTTATTAAAATAAAGGTCGGATATACTGGTACCGATACGTAATAGCACAAGACACAAATGGCTTATGATACATCAGAGGCGACTAAATGTAGGCGAGAATTTTCATCCTTCCGTTCTATCCATCCGTTTATTCTTTTTATATCTTCTCCCCCAATCTTCGCCAGAACGGTAGTCTCATCAGCTCTCTCGAAGCACCCATCCAACGGCTCGTCAAGCTTTCAACGGATATTACAAACTTCACCTTTCATCCATTTTCCGCTTCGAACGACGACAACCGCGGGTCTACGAATGCCACACTCAAACTCACTACCTGACCTACTACGTCATTAACCAGTTATTTTTTCGTGCGGAGGTACTTGAGGTATTCTTCCCGATTTGTTAGCAACCGCACGCGATCGACCGTAATCGCTCGCGCAGTATTCGCGAATAAAGTAATATAATGATGTGCCCGTAAAATAGATAGATCATCGGATTACACAGAGTAGCGTTCAAATCATAGACGGATACATGAAGTTGCTTCGATTATTGCAAACGAGCAGCAATTAAAATTTCACGAGTTCGTTATTTACGAAACATCGGCATGTAATTAAGAAGGCGCTCACGAGTGGTTGTATACAGCGTATACCGTGATTGTATACCGTGATAACGAAGTCAGCTCGATGCAGAGAGAGAGAGAGAGAGAGAGAGAGAATCACTATTCTAAACTTTGGACATAATTATAGTTGCACAAGAAAATGTTCTATATTTGTAGTTTAAATGGTATCATTATTAGGATGTTTAAGAGAATTTTTTTCACGAACATTTAAATTCTCGAACAATGATGACATTTTAATCACATTTATATGTGCATCATTACCAGACTTCACTGTATTTACGACAAATTTGCAAAAAAATCCGTCAGGTAGCAAAGAATCGATATCCCGATAAGAAGTCTTGTAATAATCGTTTGGATGGGTTGCGATCGATTAGTTTCTTCCGGCTTGCGCGATAACTGGGTCATCATAATTACGCGTTGGGAGAAACGACCACTCCGTTCGTCCCTTTTTAATTCAAGCATGTCGTTGGATTCCCGCGAGTCTCTCGACGCCACCGACGCGACGCGGCTAATTTGTATTCATGAGGGCGAGCGGACTACGACGGTGCGCTTCAGTACGGAGACGCGTAAAAATCTTCGGTTGTCGCCGAGCGAACGTGGAAAGAGCATCGGCGTGCTCGGTACGCTCGACGCTTATTGCGACCGAATTTCAATCCGTTTCTCTGCAGGGTGCCCGACGCATTGGGGATGAAAAAGTTCCGGTCACGCCTCGCAAAAAGTGTCAACGCGCGATTGACGCATTTATCTCGACATCTCCACATTTTTACGCTTACATGATGACTTTTTAAAATCGAAATTATTAAAGATCTCAGATCAATTTATAAATATTCCGAAAACATTATATAGTTTGTTAACGCTTTTAATTAGAAAATTTTATTTTCCATTGATCTACGTTGATTCTTCTTTTACAAAAATTGAGCATCGCAGTTTCATTTCAGTGAACGAACGCATTAACAAAAATGGCTGATGGTGGAAAATTTTATAAATCGTTTTTTTTTTTACTGTTGTTGTATCGTGTACGGGCGGGTCATAGGAACGAGAAGATAAAGCGAAGTGCGGATTTAGTCTTACAACTATGACGACGAAAGCATTTTTCTTGTTATATGGCTTAACGTGCCACGGCGAAACATTGCGAAGCACGTATTTCTTTCTCTCTGGGGCTCTGGGACTTTGATTTGAGCCGTGTGAAGCACTCTTACGACCTTAATTGATTCTAGCTGACGTACGCGCTACTGCCTCGAGGAGACGCTCACACAGACTCAGCAGTAACGTGTGATACATATTTAAAGAGGAAAAAGGGTCGCGCCATTTTTATAGCACAGCTACCAGTTTCACATACGATCTCTGTGTCTGACGAGCGCGAAAAGTGTCGTAACCACGTTTTTGCGGTGTCTGGCATACATCAGTGTCTCGCCTTCTTTAAAAAACTCGGGATTTCTCCTCCGGCATTGCAGCTAGCAAGTGCAGCGTCGTAATTAAATTTAACTGAATGTACCGATGTGTACGCCGACGAAACTTGAAAAGATTATCACCCGTACTGTAGGATTATTTTTCCCGCAGTGGGGAGGGGGGAATCGCAAAACGTTCCATCGCAGTATTTTCGTAAAGAAAGCGGCATCTGAAAAACAAAAAAAAAGAACAGTTGAGAAAGTTAAGAAGGCGTAATTCAGTTTTCGCCACGTTGAACGAAACTTAGTTTCTGTCCTCCTCTCTTTCGTCCCGTTAATTCGAACAAAAATGACGTCGCAGCGAGATCTCTCAAGTGTTTCCGCTTCTCACGTTAATTACATCGGATTTCGCGCGACGCAATCGTTCGACGAGAACGAATTGCTTTAATGAAACTTCTAGCGCGCTGATACGTCCGATGTAAAATATGCTTAAATAATTTCCCGCCAATTATTATCATAATAGGTTTATGAATATGCATGTGTCACAACGTTAACCTTTGTCCTATCATTTTGTCCTCATGACGTTTATGCGTGAGCGCATATCCATGTACACGCTATGTCGGTTATGGTATTGCCCGAACATCTGCACACGCGGACGGGAGCTGCAAATGTCGTTGGAAGAGCGGGTAAACCACCATCCGTTTCCGTGCTGCAGCAACAGCAACAGCAGCAGCAGCATGCAACGGCCTGATTGATCCGTCGATAATGAGCGCACGCACGATGCACGACAACGTAAATCGCATAAATCGTGGACAGAAATATGACGGGCCGTTTTGTGCACTACCCCCTAATGCAGTGTACGCACATTGCATGAAGGGACCGGGAGCGAGTACGTGAGTGCACTTTTGCAATTTTCATGATTTATTCCGCCCGCGGCGACCGTAATCGACGTAAACTCTGTGTGTCGGGCCGCGTGTGACGCCAATCCGAACAATGTATCCGGCGTAAATACGGATGGCGCAATTTCGCGGTCCGTGTAATACGGCGTATCAAAAGCGTTCTTATGATTTTCATGATATCCATCCGCGCCGGTCGTAATCAGTTTTGTGATTGCATCGCGGGCGATCCGATCGAAAAATGATACCGCGCCACGAATCTCATTACGTCGGCCGTATAATAATCTCATGATTTATTTATCACTTGTCAATAGCGTGTCGTTTAAAAAAATAACGAATATAGATAAGGTAGGATTATAAATGCATATGCCGTTCGGATAAAGCGAACGGTATGACACGCGTTACGCATACATTGGAATCTTTTTATTGCAAGTCAAAAATAAATATTGTACATTTTTAACATTTTAATATATTTTTTTTAATTTTTTTATTCTTTTTTTTATCATTTGTGATTTATCACACTTTTTTTCGATTGTGCGAGATGTAAATCCGCGAAGTGATATTACAGCTTGAATGTTCCGCAAATTGACGTTATGCAATATGAATCTTTATACAGCTTAAGGATTAAACATGTTTTGAGCATATTTTTGAGCTATTTTCCGGCTCGCGGTGGAAATAATATACAAATACCACCGGTGGAAAATAACTCACTATAAATCTGTTTTCGGACGTATCTTGAAACGTCAGCTATTCAAAGCCACGCGGCACAATTTAACTATATTTTTTCTGACGTACCCCATGAGTTTGCAGAAGGAATAGAGCTGTAACTAACTGTCCGCGATAACTTTTAGCTGTCATTTCGCAAACATAGTCTCGATCGACGAATTTTGCGGGAATGTCCGTGGAAACTCCCGCTCTCCCAGCTCGACCTGTCCGTGGATCGAAAACAAAATCGCCCGGCAATATAAATACGGGTCGTCAACCCCTGGGAAAATGGAGACGACACCGGCTACGCGTCGACGCGGATTATTTGGCCAGCCGTGCGACGTGCGGGCGCGCCGTCGAAACGAAACGATGCTCCCGAAATCGACAAATTCTATTAATACCCCTGCATTAATATCCGTAATTTAGCGAGTATTTCACACTGGGATTTCGGTTTCCGCATATCTGTGCCCGGATACTCCGACGAGCACGTACGACGGGGAAACGTTCGGAAAACCAATCAACGATGCCACACGTGATGAGAAAAATTTTTGGAATTTGCAACTCCCCTCCCCCCGTTCGCGAATCGATCGCGTCGACACACCGGAAACAGCTTCGGGCAACGATACCGGAGAATAGACATTGACGTGAAATTTCATCGGATGATGCACAGTCTGGATTCCACTTTCTTTCATCCACGAATTCTTCAAACAATTTTCGCGAAGTTAACCGCTCTTTCACTCAAAAAAGGAAATAAATGTTTAATTAATGCCAAGGCATTAATTAAGGGACTTTAGGTTAACAAAACTTTCATCTGCTTAATCAGATATAGTTGTCAAAGCTCGCTAAATCCTGTTTCGTCGAAGAACTTTCAACCGAGAAAAAGCGCACGACTTCCTCTCTCACGACCATCTTCTAAGTTTTATAAAAGACGCTATAAAATACATCGTAAGATTGTTTTTACCGCGTTGTTATAATGAGAGCTCTACTAAATACATGGGCTTTGTTTCTTTGAAGATTAGATGTGATGGCTGAGAAAACAAGTCCTTGACGGAGATTAATGACGGTGACCGTACATTGTGTCGCACAGGAGTACTTGCTCCATCGTGATACATGCCACCCGCATTGACACGTTCGACGATCAACGTCAAAACACTTCAAGTTTTTCACTTAGTTGTAGCAGGAAAACAATTTCACGGCTTTAATGCGGTTAATAAATGACATGCCATGTCGTAAAAGATGGAGCGGACGAATAATACGGCTCGTAAGACTCGGTAAATCCGAATGAAAATATGACGGAATAGCCTTATAAATGCGACATAATTTAAGCGAACACGAAGGCACTCGAATTCGTCTGACACTTCATATTCGGGTACTCGGGATTATCCGGATCATTTCCGCGTATCCGTACTCGGTAATCGGATTTTCCGATTCGACACCTACAGTCATAAAGGCAAAGGGTCAACTTGTTTTTTACGTTACGTTTTCTATTCATTGATAGAATACGATAAAGTACGATCGTATGATAACGTGTGATTACGTATTATAACGTGGTGATTGCAAAATTATATTTTGGACGTGGGAGTAAATCTTGAAAATCTAAATTATTGTATTTTTAAGAATTTAATACAAATAAACATTAATATATGGCTCCTTAATATCAAATTAACCAATGTGGATTTCCGTCTTTTTTGAGCCCAATAATATGATAACAATAACTAATAGTTTAAAATAATCATATATTTACAATTTTACGTCTATATACATATTAAACAAGTTAAACCTGAACGCGTTTCGGACTCACGGAGTCCTCTTCAGCAGAAGCTGAAAAACCAACATCTTCTCACGTTATACTCAATTAAAAAATTAAAAAAATTAATTAAAAAACGGAATGCCTATGGCCGTGAGCATATGTCGCAGTCAAAAAAATAAAACAAAGCATCGTGACGTCTTCCGGATTGTTTAACTTGGTGGAGCGATGACCGTAAAGGAAATAATCCGTCAAATCAAAAGTTAAAATTATGAGTCGTCGCGGGAAGACTGTTAAAAATAGCAATCATGGAATTATTGAGTTAATTGTTAAAATATAGAACGTAGTTTTTTGTTTGTTATAAATAAAAATTAAAATACCTTTGTTCGTCATCGTGGATGTAATCAAAATATCAAATGTAACAGTTCTTATATGTCTGGCTTATTGTTCTGCAATGAGTATGTCTAATGTAAAGGACGATGAGACGGTCATTACTACACTGTTCACAATGTTATGAAATGTAACTCGCCAAAATTGGAATAATGTTATTTATCTCGACAGTCGAACCAATAGTAAGATCGATATTAGATATTAGATATTTTAAGAATTTATCTTCACACAAGAAAAATACGATAAGTAATTTTATTACAACATACAACTGTATTACACACAATTTTATTTCAATTACTCAACAAATTTTTTCACACATTTTTTACATTTCTTAATGTCATGTGTGAAATAACACGTATTCAATATTTTTACTCCCCTGGGTTCGCACATACACGAGTATGTATGTCACTGACGCGCTGGGCACAATTACGCGCATCCAAATTTAATATCGTTGGATGATCGACAAATTCTTCGATCGCGTTATCACGCGGCTACCAATACTCGGAGATGCTTAATTAATTAACCGTTATCAGAATTTTACTCGTCGATATACGCGCTAGGAGTTTCGAAAGGGATATCTATTCTAAACGCTAATTAGTTATCGGGTTTTGACAGTGATACTTTTTTGCACTTCGGGAATATTGCGATAACGAGTCCTCGCATAAATAACAGTCAGACAATATCTAACAATAGCTTTTGTGTGACACATCTCGACTCTCAATAACTTTTGTCGAGAATCAACTTTCATTGAATAGCAACGAACAGAGATTGCACGAGAAACTTCGACGAAACTGGAACTGCAATTTTGCTATTCTTAAATAATTATATTATGAAAGTAGTAGACGACATATAAAACTTCTGCCACGTTGTTATTATTATACTGTGAAGTTACTTGATGAAAATCGTAACTAATTTAGCAACAATTAACGGCAACGAAGACGGGATATTTTATTTTCATTTTCGAGAATTGCATGTCGTCAAACACTGTAAACATCCAGAAACAAAATGTCAAAGGGAGAAATCTGCAGGTTCTCTCAAAAACGTTTTAGATAATTCTTTCGTTTAGTACGTTTTGATTTTCGTGTGATTTCTTATTGGATTAAAGTGAGACATCTGGCATGCCATATTATGTTGTAATGTATTCGAATCGATCGAGCAAATAAACTCGTTGAGGAAACGACGAGGGAGACGAAACTTTAGACTCGGGCAAACTTTACGCTAATTACCTCCACGGTATTTTAACACTGATACTCTTCGACAAGCCGGAAGAGCGATGGAAACGCGAGCGTGGCGGTGGTGTTACACGCTTGCGAAAATTCAATTTATTCTCTTTTCCACGAACAGAGAATGTGTCAAAGTGCGCTATTAAACTAATCAGATCAAGACACTAACAGATAATGCCAAGATGCTTATGCAAGCTAAACCGTATATCCGCGTAAAATGGAAAGTTGAACGCGCGTCACGACATATATAATAAATAAATTTAGCTTTACGTAAGCATGATTAATTTTAAATACATTCGCACAGAAAGTTATTTTACATTGATGTAGTAATTGTGCATAAAATGACAAAATTTAAATTAGTTTCAATTATTAACGAATTCATTGTCACTATTTTAGTATATCAAATTGCTAAATGTATATGGAGCAAATGTGACATATATTACCACATATTATACCTTTGCTTTATTATTGATGCTAATGAGAATGTTTCTCCAAATAATTAGTGGTACCATGGTCGTGTAATCATAAAATACATCGAGACAAAGTGATTCTTTAGTACGGCCAGCCAAATTTAAATAAATTAAACAACTACGGGGGATGCAATAAATATCTAGTTGAGCGAAATTTACTTATTTACTTAGCAAAAGTAATTTTCAGGATTGGTTATCGCTATGTCCGCGATATACAGTACATATATAGCATATCAGTTAACCAATGGGCCGCAGACGAGCGTTTCGTGTAAAACGAGTCGTGAGTAAGCACGCGTATAAATTTGATTACTGGTTTCATGGAGCGCGCGTCGAAAAGGGCGAGCGCGTTAACGCGGTAGTTTCCGGCCAAGCGCCGCGGAACGTTGCGTGAAATTTTTGTGAGCCGGATGGACTGGCGACGCCCCGAGGTCCCGTTGTTTTTTTTTCCTGTATCTTCCACGAGACACGAAAATTTCTGTTCTTTTCATTCGTTACATAAATGAAGGGGATAGTAGGCGCTTGCGGTCATTCGGGGGCGAGTCAAAGCCTCGCGTATAATAATGAACACAAGCGCGGATGTGACAAGTGTATAAACGCGCATCGCATCTCTGAACATTTAAACGACCACCGAATAAAAGAACGTCGCGTGGAGTTGTTGCTATGTGCACAAAGCCAGATCATGTATCCAAAGTAACACGATAATCCGTCCGCAGCGGATATAAATTATGTTTTTATTGGAAATGTTTTTATCGGTATTTCATGTATTTTTATTGATAAAGATTCTTACTGAGACGTGATTACGCGTCTCTGAATTCGCGTATTTTTACTCGAGCGAAACTAGTACGCCAAATGAAATGCATATATTTTACCAGTGTTTCGAAAGTTATGGTTACACGTTTCTGCTAAAAATTTCGATTAAATCAATTTAGGACGCGATAATTTTAATAAATAAATTTTAAAAGTCAATTTGATATTAAATTGCGTCATATTTGATGATCACAATTCAATAATTAATACCTGAAGAGAAAATCATACTCATAAATATTAATATAATTAATATAATAGTTTTCAAATCTTGTAATATTTTTCCGGAAATGAAAACAAATTATTATTTATGTTTGTAAAAATATCTGTTTTGAATTTCAAGAAATAGGTTTTAAAGTGTAATATTAATACCTGTGATCTATTATTACATCTTTTTATTTCTAAAAGATAATGTGTGCGGTGACTTTTGGTATTAATAAGATAACGCTATGTGCTTGTTTGAAATTAATCTTTTTCACCTCAGAGCAATATTTATGAAAATTATCATTATTATTTTTTATTTTACATTCTGGGAGTAGTGAGTTATATGATTTTAATTTAAGAAAATCATTATATGATTTTAAGTTTAGAAAAACCTGATAAAATTAAATCGCGATATTTTTTGTGACAATATAATCTCTTTTAATTTACTAAAAAAATCATAATTCTTAATTTCTAATTTATTAAAATCGTACAATTTCACTTTTCTCTTGGAGTAAAAATTTATGTAGCGATAATATTAAACTAATTTACGTAATTTTTCAATTCAAATTAGAATATTTCCATTCTAAAATTCTCTTTCTCTCTCAAATGGAATTATCGTAGGCAGCACTAATGAGTTGTAGAACAAAGTGGAGAACAACTACGATTAAGTCCACGAATTCACCGTTTTTAAACCATTCCGATTCTAGCTCGATTGGTTGTAACAATCGTAGTGTTGCAAGATCGTAGAAGTTTGAATTTGGCTAAACTTCTACGATGGCCTGTAACGACGAATCGCAACGGCGTTTACGACACTCGCGACGCTACGATGCGATCAATGTAGAGCCTGAGATTTCGTTTGTGTTAATTTTCGTGTTGAGTGAAATTAATAAAAATTCGTACTTTCTTCGCATTATTCTTTCGTCTCAATATACAATATTACATGTACATACACGTGCAGTTATACATACTCTTAAAAAATTACTTTTTTAAAAAAAGATAAAAAAAAGTGCTAAGTCCGCGTCAAAAAGTATCTTTGCAAAATAGTATAGTATTATTAACTCTAAAAAAACTATTTAAAAACCTATTTCCAAAATAGTGTAATTTTAATCTACACAAATTATTTTAATCTAAACAAAATGGTTTATTTTAAACCATAAAAAAACTATAAGTTATTTTAATTATACATTCTACAAAAATAATGATATCAACAAATTGTGCTAAGTAAAAATAAAAATTTATAAAAATATTTTAATAAAAAATGTTACAAAATATTATAAAAAATAGTTGTTTTAATTTTTTTTTTTATTATATCCTACTAAAATATTGATATCGAGAAATTATGCTATTTGAAAATAAAAATTTAATATTTTTACAAAAAATTATACATAATTGTTTTAATTTAAAAAAAATTATGGTATTACAACGTTGCTCCAACTTAATAAAACTTTTTGAAATAAAATATATATTTTTAAAATTTCTAGTATATGTATTAAAAGAAAAATTATATTAAATAAAAATAGTTCGAAAGTTTAATTTAAAAAAGAAAAACAAATAATGTAAAAATATAAAATTAAAAATTATTTACAAAAAATTAAAAATTAAAAATTAATGGAAAAATATAAAAATGTATATAAAAATTAAAAATTAATATAAAAATAAAAAATTTAATTAAAAGACTTAGTGCTGCTGCAAAATATGCTATTTTAAAAATTAGCAGTGCCAAATTAAAAGTTTAATAGTTTAATCAGGTAAATCAGAAATATTATTATTGTATGTGATTAAACTATTAATCTGTGCATGAGCCGCATATTGATATTGATGAATTTGCGAAATTATTTTTTTTCCTCTCATTTCTCATAATACACATTGATTGATATACAAACGTAACCCATACCTGTCAAACCAGGTTATAGACTATGGGCGCGTTCGAAAACTTCACCTGAGTGAACTTGAGTGTCGTTCTATCTTTGTTTAATACTTAAAGTTAAACAAAGAAAGACAGAACGACACTCGAGTGTGCCCTGGTGAAATTTCTGAACGCCAATACGAGCAGCGGAGCATCGTTAGTGCGATCTTATGTCGAATGCCTCAACCGTACAACTGAAATGTGGACGACGACAAGGACGATGTTTCTTAATGAATATTTTTCACATTTTGACTTTACATCGTAATAGCTCGATTTATAGAGCATGTAGCCCAAAAATAAAAATACTTTTATTATATAATTTGACCCCGCTCTGTCGATTAAGATTACTTAGAACTCAATCCGTTGAGCGGATATAGGAAAACTGGAAATATTGAGTGCTCTCAACTGTCCGACTCGCGAAAAGAGACATGGAAGCGTCTTGTTGCTTGCGCGGACTTAGCACAAGATACTACCGTGTTTCTTGATATGCATTATATGCAGTTAAATTTGGGTTAATCGTACAATTAATTTATTCTATGATTAATACATGCGATCGTAATTAACCGTGGTTTCGCGAATGTTGAGTGAATTAATCTAAAAGATGAAAGATATCGAGCAACAGTGGAGGAACCATGAGGTGTGAATAAATTATTATTTATTTATTACTCGAAGAATGTTGTTTACAATTATATTATGCATGGAGAAAAGAATTTCTCTGGATATTAATTATTCTAGGTATTGCTATAATAATATATATTTATGATTCAACGCGTAGTTTTCAATCACAGCTCCGTATCGTAATCACAACTGCGCGTTATATCTTGGTGAGAGATATATTATTTTTATTTTATTGAGGTAATAGATCTATCATGAAATTATACCAGATATATATGACATATGTATGTAGATATTAAATTACAAGTTCACAAATATAGATAAATATAATATTTCATGAAGATCTATTACTTTAAATTAGATAGGCTAATAAAATGTATAACATATTATTTTAAATATGTTATAGTGTCTGTAGTCTGGAATTAACTGTTAATTTAATTTTCAATAATTTTATATATGTATATATATATAATAATTTTATATTTTATACATTTAATATTTATAACATACACGTGAGATTTTCATAAAACATTCACAGTTAAGAACATTATGAAACTAGACTATACAATAATATTACATTTAATATTATACAATTAATATTATAGATAACCGATAAAATATAATTAATTAATTTTGTGCGATTTATTTTTTATCATGAAATTTTTATCAGTATTATAATGAATTTAATTTTCAATTTTAAAAGTAATACAAACTACTTTTGATTTAAATAAGTAATACAAAAACAAGGGAAAAAAGAATGAACAAAAATAAAACTCTCTCTCTCTATGGTAGATAAAGTATTTTTAGAATATAAAGTTTTTACTTAAATCTTTTTTTTTCTCTTAAATCCCTTAGGAAATAGTATTCTTATTTTAGAAATAATGAAGATTAATTCTGTTTTTAGTCTATTTTTATTTATATATTATTTTATTTATATATTAATAATATATGATAACTGGATTGTATGAATTATATACTTGAAACAAAAAAGATATTTAAAACAATTATATCATATTATACGTAATGAAATATTTCATAATAACACACACACAATATATATTTAATATTGTCAGATTTTATGGAAGATATTAATTAGTTCTCTTCTGACTCTTTGTCGAATACTCAGTTATCTTTAATAGAAATATGACAATTGAAATTTAGTATTGTTATAAAATTTTATTTTGAATATCTTACATGATTTTTGATAGGTTTATTTTTAAAAACTTTTTAATATGAGTTTCTAGATATTTGATTTAGAAATCTGTTTATATTTTCGGTTTTTATACCTCGATGGAATCACGCGTAATTTAATACAGTGTTATTAGTGGTACGATGGTGTGGTTAATTTACACACACACACAAAATATACAACGTGTACATTAAACGCCTGCCGTTGTAGGATATTTATGAAAGATAGAACTGCAACAAACTATCGTTCAACACCGATCACGCCAACGAGTATTTTGTGTGCTGTGAATTTATTTACGATTCACGGTATTTCGTTTACTGGAGATCGAAAATATTTGAAAAAAATTTGTACAATATTTAAATGGTACAGTTAAATTTACCACACTTGCCGAAGTTTAACAAGAAACCAGAAATGTGTGTGTGTGTGTATTAAAAGAAACTATTTGATTCTCGGAAAACAGAGGATCAACGACCAACGCGATTGCGTGTGAACCTGTGTTTAATTGAATTATCATGCACGAGTTGTAACCGGTTTTCTATATTTAATTTGTCGCAATTTCACGATACTGGTTATTAAATTGTTCGCTTTTTGTGCAATTAACGCCGATTAGATCTGTGCAATTAGCGTGTCGATATTTTAGAACAATCATCGTTATCTCCCGCGAGCGAGTTATTGGTTTCTCGTTGAACTTTGGCACCAGCAAGTGTGGTAAATTTAACTGTATCATTTCTAAATATTCTAAATATTCTAAATATTCTAAATATTGTGCAAATTTTTTTCAAACAAATATTTTCGATTGCCAGTGAGTAAACGAAACACCGTGAATTGTTGTAAATAAATTGACAAATGCTTGTTGGCGCGTGATCGGTGTTGAAAGATAGTTTGTTGCAGTTCTATCTTTCGTAAATATCCTACAACGGCAACCGTTTAATGTACACGTTGTACAACGTTGCGTATGCCAGATGAAGTTAGAGCGTTAGAGTAAGCACTATGACAAAATTCGATCGAACTGAAAACCAGCCCGCAGCTAGTCGTAAATTTTCAAGCGTGGTTGCAAAACGATACGACGCAAAACAACGATGTGGACGTATCGTCGTGGTTTCGAGTAGGATATGTGTATAGAACACATTGTCATGAAACATTCAACAATCATCCAATCCACAAAGATGATATTTTCGGTAACGCATAAACACTCGAAATCATGATTATAATTCCAAAGACTCTATCTTATGCAAGGATGAATTAATCCGTCATATTTATATAATAGTACTATGAGAATCAATTAAATTAAAAATAGAGAAAATATTAAGTCATCATCATCATTACATCTCTTGCACTTTATAGCGTTCTATTTTAAATTTATGTGTTTAATTGCACAATATATCTAATTTATGTAATTAAGAATCAAAATTGCCTAGCTCCTTGTTGCTTTCTAATTTGCAATATCATATGTATGAGCAAATGAATAAACCGATGCATGTACATGCACGTGACAAGTATCGGAATGCAATGGAACCTAGCAATCTCGTCTTGTTCCCTCGGTCAACAAATAAACCATTGTATCCTGACCCAACGCACATTGTAACTGTATTACGCATGTGATTACAGCACGTAACGCCGTATAGCAGTAATATTAATGACGATGTACCAACGAGAGCCAGCACACTTTCAATAATTGGCCGTTATATTGAGCGAATTATACGAGAATTAAAATTTTTGCGCGATATATCGACTAAATTAATATCAATCAAATATCATCAATTTTTCAAGCTCTCTTTAGAAACAAAAAATCGGAAAAAATGAGAGAGTTAAAAGCAGTTATATAAATATACAAAAATATTGCGATGATAAACAGAAATTAAATTATTTCCAGGAATTTGTAGTTATCTGACGTTTGATTTTCGTTTGATTGATGTTTTGATTAATTGAGAAATGGGCACACACAAATTATTAGATATATAATTATATAATATGTTATATAAATTGTAGAGATTTAAAACAGGTTCTTCTCTTTCTCTCTTTAGTAATTTCAGATTATATACATTTGCGATGATGAGTATGTAGAGTCATCTCATCGAGCGTGCTAAAAGTGAACAGCGGCAATAAAAATTTGTTTTGTGAATTACTGGTTGTTATTTAACGAGCGAGTGAAAGAGCGGTTGTGCGAAATGTGAAAATTCACGCATGAAAGATAGGATGAGAGAGAGAGAGACACACATAAAGACAGACAGGGGGGAGAGAGAGAAAGAGAGAAAAAAACTGCAGCATTACACTCGATGCATGGAGCACAAAGCAAAATTGTACATGGGTACATTTACAACGGTTTTCATTTTGTGGACACATTACCGCAACGGAGTATCCGGTCACATTCCTAACGCGCGTTTGCCATGGGATGAGAGGCATGTCAGCACCTGCCGACAGGACCGTGGAAAATTTCGACGGGATTTAACAATTACGATATGTTACACGCGACTGTTCTACTGCCCCTCAGGGGACTGGAGAGTGCGCGTGTTTCGTCGGACACCGGGAAATTCATCAGCCAGCCAACTCCGGTTCGTCAATCAATTCTGCGCATCCACTATTAAAACCCGTACATCGATGTTGCATTTACCTATCTTAGCCCCTTTGGTAAACCGCATTGTCGATCTGTACGTTAACCGCGGCGTAATACCGCTTACTTCGAAATTCTGACAAGCACCAATGGTCAAGATAAATCAGAAACATTGTTTAAACGGTGGTACATACTCGAAGTATCACTACTCAGTATCTGTACGTAAAAGATTTGTAAAATATATATGTACAGGGTCCGGCAATGAAGTATGGTGTTTTTGAAAAAATTGACACACTTTCATTTTTAAACATACATCAATATTTATTATTTTAATACATGAGTGGAATGATGCCATTTAAGTAACATAACATAGAATACATACAATTACAATACATACAATTTCGTTGCATGGAGATATGGAATGGCCACCTCGGTCACCAGACCTTTCATGTTGTGACTACTTTTTATGGGGCTACTTAAAATCCAAAGTTTACATAGACAAACCGCGAACTCTTGAGGCTCTTTCAGAAAGCATAGCGCACGAAATTGAAAGGATTCCTCGTGCCATGCTCGAAAGGAGTATGGACGATTTTGCAATCCGTCTCCAAGAATGCTTCGACAAGAATGGACGCCACCTAACTGATGTAATTTTTCGCACCTGACTATGTTATGTTACTTAAATGGCATCATTCCACTCATGTATTAAAATAATAAATATTGATGTATGTTTAAAAATGAAAGTGTGTCAATTTTTTCAAAAACACCATACTTCATTGCCGGACCCTGTATATACGATTTTTAATTATATATGAGAAATAATAGCATAGCATTTTGTTTTGTTTTATAGAAAATAAAACAAAAATTATTATATAAAATGTATTGAAATCAGCGTGAAATTTCTATGCAATATTGTCAATTTTCAACTCAGACAATAGATATTTTTGATATGCAATTTTGAGATATTTACAGCTGAAACAAATATCATTTTATTTTAACTTGTATGTTTTTATTACGGCTGCAGTTTAATTAATATTTTGTTAACGAAACAATTCTAATTGTGTAATTATTATGTTTTTTACGCATAGAATATTTTTACGCATTCATTTATCTTATAAAATTTAGAATTTTTGTGCACACATATATATTTTTTTAAATTTATGAATAAAACATATGGGGATGTTACAATCAGCAATCCTTAATACGTACTTCCGATAAACCGTATAAATAAACAGAATACTATTTAATTGATGATTGTTGGAACTGAAATGTTATTACACCGTCATTAGTGATAAACGGATCAGTCGACCCGTTTCCGCATCGCGTTATTTTTTAACAAACAATTATAGCATTGTGCATCAAAAAAATCAACAATGCACTGCACATAGCATTTTTTCGTATCGCGTGAATTTAATCTCGTTCTCGGCTGGATATTCGAACGTAAATACATTTTATATATGTAACTAAAAAAAAATTCATATATTATTCGTGTTAGCACATGGAAAATTTACTTCATGGATTATTAGGTCATTATAAGCGAGATTCGCACGTATAACGGACGTTGTTGCGCGTCTCAAACGATAGATTATCTCTTCGCGTGCATAGAATGGGGTCTGTAGTAAAATAACCAAGTGGAAGAAAATTAATCCAGGAACTCCCTTAATGTTTATTGTTCACGGTATATTGCACTTATTGTTGCGTGTTAAAAATTTTTGCAATGGCGAGTTGTAGTCGATACGAATCGTCATAATCTCATTGAATTCGACAGAATATAGTGCTACGAAAGAACTTCCGTCATCAAGAACGACTTTATGGCACCGTGACCTATCAGGCAGTAAAGATCAGCCAACCTTCGTTGTTGACATCCAGAATTTGCGACGTATCCTTCCATCTAAGAACTTACGGCAAAACTTCTTTAGCTGGAATTATCAGTCATCTGTTATACAATTACGATGAATTTGCACTATATACGAGTGTTATAATCATGCCACGTTAGTCTAGAATGCACAACTTCGTAAAGAAGTGAGTGTAGAACTTAAAATAACATAAAAATAATTTTGATATAAAGTTAAATTAAAAAAAAAAGTTAAAATATTGTAGAAGAATTGGTTTGATTTGAAAATGGTTGATTTGAAAACAAAGAGATTTGATCGGAGAAATGAAGACAAGAGAATGTTGTGAAAATAATTATAATTGAACGCTGCGAGTAGGTTTTGCCTTATTTATCCTTATTTATCTTATATATTAGAATTAGATCGTAAATTGAAGTATCAAGGCGTCGATACTTTTATTCATTCGCTGTTTGCTACGCTACTGTTAAACGCACTTTCGCGAACTCCGCCATGAATACAAATTCGTATTTTGCGCCTTCGTGTCGGCGGTAAAATAAATTTCACCGTCGATTCGATCGTTCAGTTCTTCGCTGCCTCTCCATCGTCTCGGCAATGTCGTGTCTGCATATCGATGGTTGGACGACGACGTCGCACGTGCGATGCAGAACGCAATTTTAAATATTGCAACGTCGAAGTTCAAAGTGTTTCTGCCTGATCGGAATATGTGTGCGAGCGAGTTAAGCATCACGTCACGGGGATGAAAACCACTTTAATTTAGCATAAATCTATTCACGCCTAATCTACTCGTGAAATTTGTAAAAGGAATAATTTATCTCGATATTTTTTTTTATTAACGCGGGGAGAGAAAGAATAAGAGACTTAATTTATAATTTTATTTCGTTTTGTAGTAAAAGTTGTAATATTACTAAAATTAATATTCCGACCACGCATATAATTTTTTTTCATTTGACAGGCATGTAAAAAAATATCTGATGAGGTTTTCGTTGAAGTACCGTTGGAAATATTTGTCCAATGGAATAAAATATAGATAATCGATAGTAATTTAAATGGATTGATCATACGCGATCGACGTGGTTTTTACTCGAGAAATTACGGGTTGAACGAAAAACAACATCATGCGACAGAGTGCAATCACGATGATCATGAGAGCCTGTACATATGTATTTTCATTAAAACGAGATCATCCCAGGTGATTTTATTATCGGTGTAATTGTTATTGGCGTGAAATTGCGCGATAATGCGTGATTTTCAGTATCGACGGGGAGAGAAATTACGGGTCCTTAGGGGTCTCCTCTCGAAACGTACCGCCGACCCGTAACATGACACGATTATGGCGTGAATATTATCGACGTTTAACGTAAAGACATTAATCCACTCGAAGGCATGCAATTTTTAAACCACACTTTCCGCGGTCATTAGCGAGTCGTAAAGTTTCTCAAAAGACGCCTTGAACGTCACCGTCGTAGCGTGACATGAACGTTATCGACGCTTGACGGCGACATTATACCGTATTCGGGGAACATAAAATTTCATTCATACATCATCACGCACACGAGAAAATCCGCGCAAACGATTACCGCTTTACATGCATATGCTTTCATGAAGTGCTATGACAAACAACGACAATATTCATTACTACTGCATCGCAATTTCCAGAGTCTCTCATTTAAATTAGCATTCAAAATATGGTAAATGTAACTTGATGAAATTGCTCGTGAATTTTTAATATCCGCTTCTATTATAATGATAAAATTTTAAGTTTTATATTTTACATACTATTTTGAATAACGGGACGAGGTTAATATCCTGTATATATATTTTCCTCGACACAAGCTGCAAGGCAAATCCGATCATCTAGGAATTATCTACAACTACAGACGTTCTTTATTATGAAGTTACAACTTTTACACTATACGCCGAGTGTGACGTGTGTGAAACTTAGACGATTCCTCGACCAGATGATTTCTTGGCCAAGCTAGACGATTTCTTGGCGAGATTACACGAGCGCGATAGCGAAGCCAGGATGAGCGAAGTTAGGTTGAGGCAGCAGGAATTTGGAGGTACAAAATTTGTCGTAACCAGAGAAAGCTGGGAGGGAGACGAATTAAACGTCTTGTGACATGCCAAAGATCTACTCCGAGAGTTGTTAGAGAACATCCATCGCCCTGAATACCTCCGGCGCCATGTGAACGTGTCTCGCCGTTCGTTCAACGTGAAATTTTCCGCTCATCCGCCGCCGCGACTTCCTCCCTTCTCGCCGCTATTTGTGAGAAGAAAATTGCCAGTTCTATTCGGACGTAAAATTCAATCTCGGTTCCCTTCCATTTGCAGATTAGCCGAGGCCTCCCAACCATCGTGCCTCCTCCCATCTCTATTGCCTCTGTTTTTTTCTCTCTCTCTTTTTTTATACCATTGCACTTGTTCGGTGCCCCCTCACCCCTCATCCTTTCCTCTGTATATACACGTCTCGATTATATCCGAGAAAATGTTTCGGTATACACGGCGATGGAAAACAAAACGGTCAGAAAGACAGTCGACGCAATTAACGACAAAGTTGACGCGAGTATAAAAGCACACGAATTTATTTATGTTTTATCATGCGCGATGAAATCCCGCGCATTCTAATTTAACCGAATTTTTGCGATGAAAATACACGGCTATTACAAGCACGTACGTTGTGTTACTAACTCGAACCATTAGTTACTTTGAACGCAGAATAATCCGTCATTTGTAATATTCACAGAGCGCAGAATGAATGTATAATATTTTATTCGAGCAAATAAATGCTCTCTCTATAGCGGGATGCAGAATACCGGAGCGGAAAACGATTGAAAAATTAGTGTTTACTTTAGGGAGGAGGGGGGGGGGGGAATATCGTATCCGAACTTTATAAATCGCATCTCTCTATTGCGCGGATGCGGCGATCGCTGATAGTACTCATTGATAGTACTCATTGTGAGAAACGTCGACCCTGAAAGATTAAATATTCGTTCTCCCGCGGTAAGGGGCGATAAAAGCTTAATCGGCTCGTCGATTAAAATCCCCGCAGCCGCGGTTAAATTCACGGGAGAAAAAGAAATCACTTACCGCATCCGATAGGATCAATCAACTGCCCAGTTCAGCGCGATAACGCCCTTTTGCACCATTTCCCCGCTCGCCAAAAGCACAAAGAAAAAACGGCGCGCCAGCCGTTTCGCGTTTGCGTCCGAACCGTCACTTTGTGTTATCCGTCAGTAATTGTTATCTCGCCCACAACTTCAAAAGCACACAATTTTATATGTGATCATTACCATGAAAGCTCCTGCCAAATAGCTTTTACGTTTTCCGCTGTTACGATGTAATCTAACTAATTATGCGGGCGATTATTTAAATAGAATAAGTAGAAAAAGTTGCACGCATAATCCTGTTATTATTTAACGAGAAATGTTTTTTACGTCGATGCTAATGATGAAAATATCATGGGATCGCTTAGCATATTCCGGCAATTTCTTTGCTACTTAGCAAATACGTTGTAATTTGCGACGTGACTCCGCACGCCGCTATTCTCGAGAGATATTATTCGCGCAGAGCGCGTGATTACAAATTTAATATTAAGATGGTGGAGAGAAAGGAGAGGCGACGAAACAACCCGGACTGAAATCTTAGTCCTTTGACGGAATATGCATTTGTGGCTTGGATTTAACATGGTCGCATGAGAGAAACGCGGAATTTTCTCAAACTAGGAGCACGGAAACGACGACCTTGCTCGTGATATTACAAGCTATTGTGCGTTGCATTCCGCCGCTTTATGCTGGTTTACATTGCGCTTTATGTGCATACATTATATTGTAAAAATTCAAAGGTATTTCGCGGTTAAACTTTGTTCTACGTATGTATGCCCGCGATAACCGTGTTATGCTTATTACCCGAGGCCATTTCACGGCCGAACAAAAACTGCTAAAAGCTACTAAAGCACAAAAGTTTTCTATTGTTTGTAAATTGTTTTATTTTTGTTTGCACCTTAGTATAGAAAATATCGACTGAATTAATAAATATGAAACTGGTAAGTATATAATACCGTTTCTGTAATATTGGTATCGAATTGGTGTATTAATAAAATGTATGTTATAAATATGAAATATATAAACATAACAATGTAAAAAAAATTATGGAAAAAGTTTTAAAATGCGTTATGAATTTATGAGAGATTGATATCGATGTTACAAGCATAGTTATATCTACCAATATGATATAATTAATATTTTCTATATTTAAATAGTAAAATACAGGTAAATGAGACAGTTTATATAATTCCAAGCCGAGCAATCAAATAATTTGCTCGTGCATTTTGACTTTTGCTTTCCTAATTCGCTTCATTGGACGTCTGTTCGCAAGAAAGTTTACCCTACGAAACTCCGCGAATTTGCTGCGCCAGTAAGCAAACAAACTTCGAACCATCTGCAATCAACACCGTAGTAATTTCTGCAGTAGTATTTCTATGTTTTACCGATTAAAGAGATACAGTTACCGGCAATGACAACGAAAATGTAATCTGCTCTAGGCGCTAGTTACACAACATTCCTAATTAAGCTGTAGGAAGAATTGTAGGTATTTTCACCGGATGAAAACGCGTCGTGACTGCTCGTACAGCTTGCGCGGAAGAAAATTAAATTTCTACACTTTTCCTCGCGATGCGTCTTAAGACGTCTTAAATGCAACGTTGTTCCTTCTTGTACCTTGCTATGAAATTATAAATAACAATAATACAAAATAAGAATTCAAGTTAGCAGTACTAAGTAAAATTTTGGTCTTGACTATTGGTTTAATGCAGTTACTTAAACAATTTATTAATTATATAACAACATTATATATATATATATATATATATATTATATATATTAATATATAACAACATTATATATATTAGCTTCTGAATAAGTGGCCTATTCAACAATTTCTTCTGCATAGTCACGCCTAAATTGTCAATCTTAAAATTAATATTGGAGAACTGCCGATGTCTAGTACCGGATATTAAAATATATTGACGCACACAATTCTCGAAAGATTTATATTACTAGTATGTTAGGGATTTTTTTTTATATCGATATGATTTATCTCCATGCATCAGCCGCTATTCATCTATAACGGTCCCAACATTTTGCGATATGAAATTTCGGCGAGCGCAATTTGTCATTGACAAGGTAGTCAGAGAATTCAGTTGTCCTGTCCATATCTTTCAATTTCTGGTAGTCGCTAGAATGGCTTTTAGATAATAGGTCGTTAGAAAAATTGCATGCCGCATTCGCTGGTGTACTGGCTCCACTGTGCTTTCGAGCCACGAAGCGTACACACGTGGCCGGTCGCGCAAAGTGCAGTTACAGAAAAAGGGAACACGACGATTAATCGGCTCCCGACGACAACCGGAAGACACATTGCTAATTAAAGTATGGAAAAGTTCCGGGCAGTTTGGTACACCGGCTCGTAATATACTTTTCAGGAGCGACGCGCGTGCTGCGCTCCGGAAGAGAGTTTTACGAATGATCTTGTTAGAAGCCACTCTAATGAGACGAGTAGTTTGCAGTGTCGCCCATATATATATTCCAACCCTCATCAATGCTAAAGTACCTCCGCGAAGACACGCTCGAGGAAATTGAATGTAATTGCGAAAATAATTGTTAAATTATCGAAAAGTAAAATAGCGACAATTATAGAGAATATTCATGCTATAGAGAATTGAGGTAGGGTTAAAATGTTATTTAAGTAGACAATGCGAATTATGTAAGAGCAGACTTTACCAGAGAGAGATGTATATTTTGTAAGTTTTGAAAACCGGAAGCTCTCTTAAACGGCTTGGGAAAGTTTTGTGTCGCATCACAAATATTACAGGATATGTCGGAGAACATATTTGGAATCATCCGACGTGCAGTGAGCTACCGTGTGGAATGCGTAGAATGTAGATTGAAATTCGCGGCCAACATTTTGAATAGTCAGAATAAAGTCTACCTCGGAACATGTGTCGATAAATTCATTTCCATAATAGTCACACACAAGTATTTTGTAACACGTGTTTTTACGGTTCAAAACTGCTAATACGTTACTTCAAAATACTGTCCGAACTGTGACAGACACGAGAGATACTGTGACCACATCGAACAAACATACCACATATAAGGTAACATATGGATTTAAAAGTTTACCAGCAAAAGGAGTATTTGCTCGTAAACTTTCATAAATGCTTTCATAAATATCGAAATGAATAAATATCTCAAAATGTCTGGGAAGAAAGTTGAAAAGCCGAGAGCAACATATGTAGATGCATTTCTCACGCAAATATTTGCGCAAACACTTACACCTACGCACATGTTATTATAGTGTTATTATAGTAATATAAGAAGCATTTGAAGAAAAATGAAAATTAAATACAACTTAATTTAAGAGTAATAAAGATAAGAGCCAAATACGTATATACATGTTTTGACACATACATTTTAATGTATGTAAATCTAAATGTAATGTAATAGTCAAAATTGAAAATTTAAACTTCATATTTTATTTATTATTATATCTCTAAATTACAAAAAAAGTATTATATATAAATTTCAATGCTTTTAAGTTACCTTTATAGCCGATTGTATGTAGCGAATATTCCAAAAAGAGTAATTTTAACGAGTAAAGTTAATATAAATTATTTTCTTGAATTATTTCAGGATTATATTGTGAATTGTAGGATTATAGAAAATTTAATCTGTTGGATTACATTGCATATTGCGTTATAAATGTTTGTGAAAGAGATCATTGACAATATCCTAAATACAATGCAGTTCATAGCTGTTCTGAAGCCTCGCTTTCCAGACTTCCGTTGCAGTCGTGGATAATGGATCCAATCACCAGTGTTCCAAATTTGGAACACCGGGGAAATATGGTCACCGTAGATACACAGCATTCGTAACAATAGGTGCGGGCGTGCAAGATCGAAACTTTCAACCCCGTCACTATTCATTCACCGTGCTCCAACCGCTCGTCAGCTTATCCGTCTACTGGAAACACCTCATCGAGATTCCGACCTTCCGCGCGGCACGGCGCAGAATTGTTCCGCGCGGAACGCCGCACGAATTACGTCTCATCAGTGCGAGTAACGTGCAATATTCAAATTATCTTTGGCGAGCGCAGTCGCCTAATGAGAATGTATGCAAATAACGCGCGTCAGCGTCAACGCCCTTCGTGACGCGCATCGGTGCACCTAAGTGCAACGCGCGCGCTAGCTTTACGACGATTGTTTAGCCCGGCTAATTACACGGTACCACCATCGCTCTCGATTCATCGTTCGCCGTCGCTGATACGCGCAAAGCATACATGACCTACTTGCAGAATCAAGTTTGTCTTCCTATCAACAGAAAGATAAATGTCAAACGACGAGTTACAATTAGCAGCGGTATAGAAAAGAATTATCGAATCAAATTTTTGGAAAGCATCGCATCAATTGAGATCTTGAGAACAGAAAAAGGAGTAATGAATTTATTTCGACGATTATAATTAAGTATCCCGAAATAATACTGAAATATCATATTAATTTAAGCACCTTTCAACTAAATTAAATATTCGATTAAATTATCACTTAAACTACTTGTGGTAAAAAGTGTTATTAAAATAAGCGTTATTAAAATAAACAGCTTTTTGCTTTTACCGAGCAAAGCATCTAATTTCGCAAGCATCACGCAGTGCACAAAACAAAAAATGTAATGGGGATGTTGCCTTTTAATTTAATTTATTTTTCTAATTCAGGAAAATATAAAATTTAGTAATATTTTGGTGATACGAAAAATATTTTGAATATTTTGCATTGATAAAAAATATTAAAAAGATTTAATAAGTACAATTTAGTAAATTTAATAATTTTGAAAATGTGTTTATACAAATATGTGGGGTAAATTATATTCTTAGTATATAATCAAAATCAACTAGTCACGATACGTGTGACCTATATAATGCGACTCGAAATTTTGTCCTTATCACAGATCGTGATTAAAACCGATGATTTAATTAAACGCGAAGGTTTTATGGATGATCGATATCTCGTTTCACGAAATTAATTTCATAATATAATTTCCCTAATTTTTTACATCTTTCCTCAATTGTCTCTATACTATGCACATATATCTCTCCGTTTCATACTTTTCTCCGATAAACCGATAACATAGTTTTGTTATTGTAATAAAAACTTGATACGATTTATTATTCATGTACCAAGAAATTCAAACTTCATAGTGTCGATTTCTCAAATGAAAAAAGTAACGTATACAGACATAAATTGTTTTGCGAACATAGAGATATACAATATATATGACGAAATCCTCTAACGCAACTCTCAACGCAATTAATTAGTCAAGCGTTACGCAATGTTTAATTCACTATTACATCAGGGCTTAATGAGGATGCGCAAATATAACAAACCGGCGAAACTGGTCGAGGAGCGTCTCAGTCGAGAATTCAGCAATTATTTACAATGGTTCAATATTATTCGGCAGCGCCACTTGAAATGAGAAGTGGAGACACGTAATTATTCGCTATAGGATCACATCTACTAATTAGAACTATAGGCAAACGTAGCTGACGCCCCGCAAACAGTTGTATCCACCTATATTAATCTACCGGAGTGGTATAAACGCCTCGAGCTAAGAGCTCGTCTTATTGAGAAAGGAAGATTATCTCTCAGTAAATGCGCAATGCAGCATCATCAGCTTACTTTACTTTCCGTATAAATGTGAGATATGTCATCAGATCAAAATTTAACTTACAATTGAGTAAATTTTGATTCGATCTTTCAACAGGGGGAAGGGAAACTTAAGCTTGTTGCAACTTTTCAAGATTGGAAATGTTAATTTTAATTTGTAATTGATATTAGGTGCATTTAAAAATTTACTAAGATATATTAAAGAATACAATAATAAAATATTAATAATTTAAAAAAAGGGGAAAGGAATTATAGTGTTCTTGATATTTTAAGAGAATTATCGAATTGAAATTGATTAAAGCTTCTACTTGAAATATAATTCAGTGAAAGGTGTACATCTCTCTCTTTCATTCTTTCTCTTTTACGTACATTTGAAATTCAAATATATTCAAATTTTAAATAAGCAGAAATTATATCACATTTGTATTCAACCATTATACTGATAATTTAACAATGCATGTATAGATGTTTACTGAAATTTGCATTCAATTCAATGATGGAGAATATATAAGAATATTTGTCAATATTGTTTGTTGCAATCTCATATGCGTTGTATTAGTCGGCATGTATCATGTTTTCATGCAGAGTAGTTATACTTGTAGCATTATGCTTTTATCCTCGGCAGTCAATTCGCTAGCTAATCACTGCTTCATATTTAATCTGCCGTTCAAATTACACATGCAAATGTCTTGTTACGCTATCCTCGATCATTTAATTAATTGCTATCATGACAGTCACAACCAGCTTCATATCAAGTAATTCGAACATGCTAATTTCTGCGTGAATTTAGAGATTGTCGCAGATGCGGTCCATCGGATAGATTTGCATAAAGTCATATCGTTATCTCGTCGCAGAAAATAAGAAATGAAAGAGATGAGTAGGAACAAGTTCTTAAAGTTTCATCGCGACGTATCTCAATGTGTCTTCTTTTTTCTTTATTTACGAAATTATGTTACTCACATTAATAGCATCGGATTGTCGCGACCATGCTCCGAAATTGTTAAAACCTCGTTTTTACTTCTCCGACGAGTTTTTTTAATTTGACTTGCGAGGTTTTTAAATTTGATAACTGCCACCAGTTTACTTGATCTAGAAGCGTTTTTACAACTTGAGTTCGGTCTTAGAACTATTTAACATTCTGCAATTAAATTTATCAGACTTTAAAAATATCTTCATTAGAATAATATTCATTAGAGTCAGTAAACTAACTCCACTTCTTTAGTATTCTGCATATTTATAAGGCTGTCCGTAATCGTAACATGTTTCGCGAATCTCAATTTTGCAGTTTACATACACGTCACAATGATGATAAAAATATTCACTAAATGCAAATGCATCAGTATTTACAGTATTGTAGATTGAGAGAGTATCTCGAAATTGAATTGTTTATTTGCCGGGTATCTTTAACCGAATTGTTCAACTTTTCGTGCAAATAAGCACGGAAAGATCGGCAACAAAGTACACGCAGTAAAAACAAGCGAGACGGTATGTCCCGAAATTAAACCGTTTGCTCGTATACTCTGTTAAACGCGCGTATTCTTATTGTCTCATCAGCAAGGAACGGTGTGCGATATTCAAATTAGTCGTTTCGTACCGCGCCTCGCGAGCTCGTCGTCGTCTAATGAGAACGTATGCAAATTACATGGTACGGTTGCGCCGTCGCGGCGGCACAAACCAAAGATACCGACAATCGCAGCCGTCTGTGCGAAGCAATCATTTAGTTTCGCTAATTATCAGTTGGAATTACTATCGGAATAATTTAGCGAAGCCGATAATTAGGCGAGCAGAGCGTTTACACGCGGTATGAGGACTTCCGGAGACACGATCACGGCCCCGGTCACAGCCGGCGAATGGTTACAGCCGAAAGGAGAATTATTGACGTCGCGATAATGCACCCGACGAATGACGGATCGACGGCTCTGCTGCACTAACGACGTCGCTTGATTTATGCGGCGTATTCCGTTGACGGGCCCAAAGTAACGCGGTGTCGACGGCTCGCGGCACTATTGACAGACTGTTTTTCCCGGGAGAGGCACGCGGGCAAAGTCGCGCCGATATCGCCGCGCGCACGGGCGGCTTGACGTTTTTAATGGAATAACGCGAAATCAATGGCCTATCATTTTTCAGGGACCCTCTTCCGCCTCTGCATCTCGACAGCGCGATCGCGCATGTAACCGCAATTACGCGCTGTCGAGCCAGTTCCGAGCGGCGCGAGAGCGAATCCAATCCGCGCACAATAGACCGGATCCAATTATATTGACGCTGAACTTCCTTAAGTTCAATGAACATACTTTAATGGAAGCTATTAATTCGAAATAATCGATCTCATCGACGAAAAGTCATGCGCCATTAATTTTCGTGTACATGTATTTCTCGTCCAACAGAATTTTGCAGACCCGATAAAATATATTTATGTATACATTTATAAAAAACACATATTTATATAAAATCTAAAATTTTTATAGATATTTATAGAGAACCGTGAGTCAATAAGTGGAACGGCAAATATTTCCATTTTATTTTAACAAACGCCTGTAAAAAGATAACGTATGCACAGAGAAAATAGGTTATTAAACTCGATTCAACCCCGTTTCTCTCTCTCCTCATTTCGCAGTCTTACGAAGCTTTCGAGCCATTTTTACACGGTCATTGATAGCACCCTTGATTCTGGGCACTGTGCCCATTGTGTTGAATGGGTAACTCCAGACTTCTCTCTCTGACTCACGTCTCGGCACTTTAAAAGTCGTCATATTTCAATATTTTTAGAAAGTCTCACGACCGACATCAATAACACTCTGTCCTAATATTTTTCGCAGGTGGACTTGAGTTTTTAGTTAGCTTCGAGTGCGGTCAAAATAATACAGAATTGTGTTTAAACCTTCAGAGAAAAATATTGTAATTCGGAAATATAAAAATGAAGAAACGCAATTTTTTTTAGAGTGAAAAATCTACTTAATAAGGATAATAAAATGATATAAAATTCTAAAGTGCACAGATCTAACATAAAAAAATCAAGATTCACAGATCTAAAATGACGATACAAATCTTTTTTTAGTAGTAAAAGAAAGATTTAGATGAGGTAATTTTGTTTTAAAGTTTGACACTCATTTGTTTCCCATATTTGCAGAAAACATTTTACCATTTTACGATGATGAATTGGCGAAGAAAATACAAGGAATGCTTTTGTTTTTATCTTAGCAAAGTCGAGGATGTACAGAAATACGAATTAACACTGCTACGTGCTCTCAATTTACACTACTGAGTCAACTCGGAATAGTAAACTTGTTTGCTCCATAATTCAGCTTCCACGGCGCTACGGGGTGCGCCTCACGTTGAAAGCCTCAGCAATCTAGCCGCACGCGACGTACAGAATTTTTCATACGCAACGAATTACGGTTGGATAGTAAAAACGGCAATCCATGTTCGCAAAAGTCGAATAGTTAGAAATAGGTAGAAATTCAGCGAGAAAGCGGTACGAAAAATGTATCGCGCACGATTACATTCATTGTACGATGATAAATGTGCGCTAATTGTAATTAGCATTATGAATTTCATACTAATCACCGCATCATTATATTGTCCTCAATTATTATACCAATGTAGGCCATTCGATATTAAATATTGATGGAAATTAAGCCATACACGGTATTCTAAACGTGATTTTACATTATTACTTGAAAAGCTCGGATACATTGTATCCCAGATCAATTAGTGAACTGCATTTATTCGGTTTTCGGTGTAGAATCAGCTCGAATTAGTTTGTACTCGTTCTAAATGTAAACATCAACTTTGAACAATATAACGCTTTTGTTTAATAGCACGTCATTGCACCGTTAAATTTTCATTGCGCGCATTAAATTATAGGGTAGCGGATATATTGATTGATTAGTAATTGATCATCGTGCATTTGTGCTTCAATGCATTAAAATAGTCCATATCGACAATATTGTTTCCAAAACAAACTCGTAGAATATTCTCTTGTTAACCTAGTATTATAATTGATATTTCTGTGTCATATGTACAAGTATTTCTTTAAAGAAGCGATAATTTAAGATCGAATAAGTGTCAATAATTAGATTAAATCCAGTTTGATTTTTAGCTTAAATTACTGAGTGTAAAAACAGATACATAGTGCGGTACATAGTAACGATTTAGTAACAATGAAAAAATGTATTCTGTTTTGGGAATGTTCTCTTGAGAAAAGCATTATCGATATCGAGAAATACCGAATTAATAGAAATACAATAGATAATATTGAACGAAAAGGATGTAAGATACAATGGTTCATCACAAAAAGAAGATACGTGACATGCGAAAATATATAAAATATTCAAAATTCTCCGAAGAACACAGGTGCTTCAAGTCTCCCCTATCAACAAGAGAACACCGACAACGAGACCGCAGAATACGAGTTTCATTTTGGTGAGGGCAAGCGGTCGCTTCGGCATGAAAAAGGAGAGACGGCGGACTTCGAAATTCATCGGACGTGCATGTATTTTCTGCCGGTGCGTTCGCGATTAAATTGCAGCGCGGCTTGTTTGCTCTATCTACCGACCAGTCGACCGAGAATGCTATCGACGTCCATCGCGCGTTCTCACTTTTCCGTTGCACCATCGTTGCACTGCAAATGTGTGCATCTGCGCAACGCGCTCCTGTTATTGTCGTCACCGTCGTCGTCGTCGTCGTCGTCGTTGTCGTCGTCATCGTCGTTGTTGTCGGTGATTTTCGCGTCAGGTTGTAAAGTTCGATCGCCACCGCCGCCAGCTGCACAAACGACAGATGCAAAAAAGACGAAGTGTGCATTTGTGTGCACAGCTATTGCGAAAACAAAAGTTCCACTCGCCTGTCTATTCCTATCCCTCCCTTCTCCACCGATGGTCTGCAAATGCCCCCGTTTCCCTTCGTATTATCTCCCTTCATAACGCTCGTCCGAAAACGTATCTTTCCTGTTTCGTCGATTGTGCACCTAACGCACGAGTTGTTTCGAGGTACATACCGACCAATTGAAGTGCTCGTGAAATATCCGTTTCGACGGACTTCCATGTAAAATTGCAGTTTTCATACGCTCTTCCCTTCGTCTTTCTTTTCACCCGTTCATTCTGTTATCTTGTCGCGACGGCGATTTTTCGTTACGGTGTTGGATTTTCAAGCGTAGCCGAATCGACTTGAAAAGATCGCACCCATTGGTGGAAAAAAACAGATTTTACATAGATTTTACGGGACGCGTGAGCGTCTCTTTTACAACCCACGTCATTTGACGCTCGTCAATTTATTTTTTACGCGGATCGGGAACTCGTCCCGCCCGAGCGATGGATAAGGTTGTTCGGATGATTGATCACGCGCGAATAATATCGCTATCGTGGATAGTATAGTGAAACGGTTCACCGTTCTTCTTCGTATGCCGAGTTGTACCTTCTTCACAAGAATGTCGCAAGTTTTGCGGCGGTCTGACAGCTCATTTTCGCGGATAATAAGAGCGAAAGATAGTCTACAGGCCGAGATAGGATGACGACCTCGTGTTCCGGGCGCAATTACCCCGCCCAGAGACTCGATCGATAGCACTCGATCCAATCGAGAGAGAAAGATGAAGAGAGAGAGAGAGGGAATCGGACCAGACACTTTCGAACAAACTGCTAGGATAATCGTGACGACGATAATATCACCCACGCTCCAATTGTCCGTCATATCTCTGACAAATGCACGAGCAAGCGAGTCCGTATTAATACTTGGAGTACTTCCCACGAAGTATAACGATAACCGCAACCGTAACCGTAATCATAAGACTAAACCGCTATCGTTACCACAGAACGTGCGAGGTAACGCGATTTATAAGGAACCGTCTAGCGATGTCGGTAGCTAAACCACTGGTTCTTCAGACCGCCTCTAATCCCAAAAGTTCTACTCCCTTCGCAATTCGTTCGTTTCAACTGTCGAGTACGAGCGCACCTTCGTGCGAGAGCGCGGTCCAGTAGTCCGCGACACAAAGCCCCGGCAAACCTCTAACGAGGTGTCGCAGCCTCTGCAGGATACCCCCCCTGGGTCTCGAGTTCTCCCTGAAACTCCGTAATTAATCTCGGACCGCCGCGCGAACGGGTCTTCCGACCACCGCGGCTTGGAGCTGTGCAGCATTCTGAATAGATTCTTCGAGAATATGTGTGCAAGTATGTGTTGTGTGTACATGTGTACATGAGTATATTTCCGCGTGCTGTTTTGCCGCTACAATGCTTAGACAATTTTCGAACTTGCGACACACGCACACACACACTCTCTCTCTCTCTCTTCTAATGTGTCTCACGAAGAGAAATTCTTCCAGCTATCTCTCTCTTTCTTCGCTTCCCTCTTTCTTCGCTTCCTCCGCTCGCAAGCACATCCGAGAAAATTTTCGACACATCTCAGAAACTGTGAGTGGATACTAATGTAAAAGTTAGGA
This sequence comes from Crematogaster levior, assembly GCA_901521435.1. Lineage (NCBI taxonomy): Eukaryota > Metazoa > Arthropoda > Insecta > Hymenoptera > Formicidae > Crematogaster > Crematogaster levior. The sequence continues at coordinate 302,124 of CABEGB010000670.1, read as the reverse complement.
CACCTTAGAAACGACGTTAAGTTCGAGTCGTCCTCGGCGTCCCTTTGTTTTCTATTGTTGTGCCGATCGCATCTAACTCCAGTGACATTACGTTTGTTGCTCTCTTAAACTTAATTACGTGCCCCTCTATGATTCGCGTTTTAACTTATGTTGTGTGATGAATAAAAAAGAATTTTCTATCGTATTTTAAAGGAATCTGGAGTTTTTGCCATCTTGAGGAATATATCGACTCTCTTGCTTTTGGACAATTGCAATTTCACAACTACGCCCGTATCATTTATACCAATGACATCCAACGTATCATTATCTTTTTTTCGTTGATTTTTAGTAATCTAGTTCTCGATCGAATCATGTCACTCAATTTTGCCATCATTTATAATCTGTTTCGACGTGTGCAATGTTTTTATACCTTCTTTTCACCGACTTGTTCACAGTGACTTTCAGAATGCTACAACTGATATTATTTAATTCTATACGACAGCCATACGTATTTTCTGCTCAATGCTCGAGGGAAATGCTTCTCAAGCGCCATACAAATGATACCTCTCCTCTTTCGCTTTTTTCTGGACGTATTATTTCGCTAAAACTTGACAGCCGCGTCCGTCGCCGACAGTATATGTTACGTTTACGTATTTGATCTCCGCGTGTCATCGCACTGTCTCCTGGCATGCCGGCGAAGCTCTGTCCATCCATTTTCCTCTTTTACGGTGGAGTTAAGTGCGTGGAGACGCATAACTCGGCAGCGGAAGCGTACAAAAATATTGATCGTGCCCCCCGGTCCGGCGCTGCTGCCAGCGCGAAAGAGTCAAGTAAGAATTATCGTGCGCGCGTACCACTATAATATGCAACAGTCATACAATTCCGAGAATCTCGTGAATAGAAAAATACTCGGTTCTAGATCCATCAAGTGTAAGCAAAACATATCACCGGGGCGTGCTATAACGTAACAATTTTTTTAATATAAAGGAGTAATTTTTTAAATATAAAGATAAGTAATTGTTTTTTAATAATTTTATAATTGTAGTATTTTAAATAGCTATAATTTATATTTTTTATAACTATTAGTCTCAATTGCCATGCAAGATTAAATGACCTTCTCATCCTTCAAGTTGTTCTAATAATAATTAATGATTTTATCATCGCAGAATATTATTTCAATTTATTCATTAAGAAATTTAAGTATTCTACTTGATCCCGCATATTCTTTTTCCAAAATCCTCTGGGAAAAAAATTCCAGGAGGTTAAAGTTGCGTCATTCCTACCGAACGAGTCGTTACAGGAAGAACAGTCGGGAGACTTAATAGCATCCCAACAACGAGCACACTCGGAAACTCGCTTAGCGGATAGCTTTTCTCCCACTTTAATTACGGTCAGGCATGCTTTAACCATCCTCGTGGGTCGCCTCGTCACCTCTTTCACTCCGGCAAGGAACGCCTGCATCGCGACTGCATGCGCGCCGACTAAACCCTTTGCGCGCCGCCGCCGGTCGATAAGACGTCGCTTCAAGAACTCTATCAAAAATGCACTGCTCGACACGTGGCTATTCGCTCTCGAGCACGGCACGATTTCGTTTAATGGGATAAATCGTTTAATGTGGCACAGCGGATACAAGAATTAAAGTAATTAGTTTATATTTAGTCGTTAATAAAAATTAACTCTGACGAGAATATACATAGGATTAGAGATAAATACATATTTTGTTAAGAGATAAATATCTTTCCAAGAGATAAATATATTTTAAGAGATAAATATATTTTGCTCATTAGCAAAATAAGAGTATATTTTGTTAATGAAACCCACAGATCTCATACATTTCTGCCACAATATTTTTAACGAATAAATGAAGTATTTTTATCTATTTTCTTTCATTAAAATTTTATTTGCCAAAATCTTTTATTTTTAATTCTTAGTGACCCATAAGAGAAAATCATAAATGTCTTCAGTTTTTGAGGAGCGGGTTTTAAATAATTTACAATTAATTAAAGAAGATGCCGTTTTTAGTCGGACTGAATCTTGGTAGCCCGATAATATTTCTGTGTGAATTTTGTATGCTTTTTCCAATTCAATAAACTTTTTTGAAATATTAAACATATTCGATAATCGATTTAAATATACAATATGAATTTACAGTTCCAAAAAAGCTATATTTTAAGACCGACAAATAATCGACGCACAGTTTACTGAATTGGAAAAAATATACAAAATTAACATAGAAATATCAATAACCCGACCGAAATGTCGTCTTCTCGAATTAATTAAGACTCATATCCGTTCTGATTTGTTTATTCGCCTGAAAAAATTGTTATTGAAAGGTAATACAATCGAAGTGGATACTGTGTATTTACGTGAAAAATTTGAATTGTTTATTGTGTTTCGTGTCCATTCTGCGCTTATTTTGTGCTAGTCGTGATGTAAAAATGAAACAGATTTCGAAAAGAATCGTCGAACCGGCACAATTACTGTGCATTATTCCCAACCAATGCAGGTATTGATGGACGACCGAACCTCTAATAAAAAAGGCAAGCGATGCAACAAAAGCTCATCGTTTTAAATAGCAGCGGTATTGTTGACACGCGAGAACTCTGTTCTGGGTATAAACCGAATTGTTGCATATTGCTAGGATGTGAGCGATTGACAACCGAGGAAAAATTCTTTTTCTAACTGTCGAGGAGGCTGTCACAAAATACTTGGTGAGCAATTTCCTCGGCAATGCGGCGCACTGCACAGCTCGTTACATCGAAGTTCGATACATCCGCTCGATAACTACTCGTGTGGCCGATACTTACACCCTAGAGATTCACTTGTCCATACCGGCTCGGTAACGCATATTGGCCCTATGCTCGACCGATACTTCGCTGGTTCCACTTCCGCAAAGTTTATAACCAGAAAGTTACTCAACTAGAAATTAGGAGAGGAAATGAAAAGATAATACTTCTTTCCTCTTTATTATTAGACGGTGTTATAAATCACAGTTAACTTAATTATTTTTATACGATTGCATACTTATTTTGCGTTCTCGTACATTAATGAATCTATTAATGTGTATTTACATTTACATGATATATAGTATTAATCGCTTTTGCATGCGGCTTGTCTAGAATAGAAATTTGTTGAATCTAAAAGCTTCATCAATTATCATCAATTATCAAAATTTGGAAAGTGTTAGTTTCGCAGAAGTTAGTTTCCAATTCTGTTTTTATTTTATGCTCGTACGTTGTAATGTTTATCCAATGCTCTCGGTGTACATTTTTATCGCACTCAACTCCACGCAGGTATGCTCGGGGCGTCGAAATACCTCGCACCGAACCTGGAAGTTACTTTCGGGAAGCAAACTTCCCGACTTACCTACCCTTTTCAACTCAGGCTCAAGCCAAATAGCTACCACAGGGTTACTGGGAAATATCTTTCGGCGGTGTTTCCGCGGAACATAAAAATATAGTCTCAAGAACTGTGGCAGATGGTATGCTTCTCTGAACAGAGGAAGTGCTGCATGCACTCATGTTTGCATGTATCCTCGACAAGACAAATAATTCGACAATCAAAGAATATGGTTCTCATGTATAATATATATTCTCGATTATACATTAATGTCTTAGCATTAGTATCTCTTTTCTGTACGATTAACAATGCATCGAGCGGCTTACAAGCGAAAGGTCTAATAGTTTGCTTTTTCATTTAACCTCTAATCTTTTTTCATTTTTTTGCCCTACATTTTCACACCACAGTCTGCAACTCATAAACACTTTTTAATAATAGCTCGTAATTTGCGATATAAATTTTCTTTCGACATGAAATTGCTTCTGCAATCGAAAGATCTTTATTGCACACGTATTTACCAAATTCTAATTTCTCAATCAAATCTCTTTTAATTTCTTTGCTGGTTACTTGCTAAAATTGAAAAGTATCATCTTTGACTTAATATTTTAAAATTCTTATATATATATTTGCATATAATTACATAATTATATCACGTATATATTTCTTTATATTAAATATGTATAATTTTCTTTTTGCCATATATATTTTTCCAACCGCATTTCCCTATACAACATTTACATGCTATTAATTTTTTTTCGAGTGACTTCTTTTCACAAATGTCATTAATTTAACATACATTAGCCTTGCATACGCGCACGCGAAAACATACTCGCGTCGCTAAGCTTCACAAATTTGTAAATGAAACACGTGTCCCGTTCGTGTGCATAAACCATTATCCAACGCCACTTTCCCGACCTTATCGTCATCGTAGTAGCAACTATTCGGCCTCGTAAATGTTTCACGCGCGTTCCAGATTCGCGAAATCTACCTTATGACGCGCGAACTTTTTCGCTCGACAGATGATTCGCGTTCCACGAATCATCCACCAAATGGAGAGAGGGCGACCCAATTGATCCCGGAGACGAAAAAGACAAGCTGAAAGATTCAATGCGACCGCACCTTGGATACTTGCATTATGTAAATGCCCGAGTATTACATTATGTAAGTGCACCGCGTACCGGGCGTTGAATAACGTTAATGTCGCGCGGGCGGCTCGGTCTGCCGGGCCATAAATCCGATTTATACACGAATATGTCCGCTCTAGTGGCTGCTAAATCACCCGACTTTAAGAGCGAGATAAGGCTCGCATCGATTGCCGGCAGATGAAGTGGCAGGCACGATCCGATCCGCGGCCGAACACACCAACGGGGAGAATTCTACTGCTTTGCGGCAGCTCGTACTCGCTGTTCGGCACGCTGAAATATTCAGCGCGATTCACTTCAGATGCCTGCATTATGTAGCGTTCGCTTACCGTCTCTTTGAATGACTATTCCATCGATCGGGTAATTACTCGCATGGAGCATTGCCGGATGGAAGTAATTTCTTTTCTCGACCGCGTTTCTAAGAGCGAGATTCGAACGGCAGAATTACGGATGCACTTTCGCGACGTCTTACGTGCGATTCCACGAAATAGCAGTTCGCCATCAGCACGATGAATAGAAACAAATTTGCATATTTCAAAAGATACCAGCTGGCTTTGGAATTCTGATGAAATTGAACGAGCTAGTATCTCCACCTCTCCGTCTCACTTTCAAATTTAAAACGTATTTTTCAATATTCGTTCTTTCTCTTTTCCATTTTTACTTATTGAATCTTTATGTAAAATTTTGTATAATTATTATGTACAATCCTCTCAAAATTTTAAAAGATTTTAATAAGATATTATCTATGAAGCCATTTCTACAATATTATATTATCTCCGTTAAAAGTGGAAAAGACTGAAGTCGAGTTTCTTTTGAAGCATGAAGAAAACAGTCTTTTGCTAGTTGAATTATTGAACAATCTTCTCTGATATATCAACTACATTATACGAAAATATTATTACTATTACCTTCATGAAATAATCATTTATTTTATGCTTTTTCACTATCCTCTAAACATTCACTTTCCAGCATTTTACGACCTACGTTATTGCGCGCACCGAAATTAAAACGCACATAACAGTCAGCCGATGTAGAGCAAAGAACACGAGAAACGCAAAGTGTTAATAGTTTGAGGTATACTTTCATCTCAGTGAATATCCACACGATAATATCTACACGAGACCACAAATGTAGCCGCAACCACATCTAAATATATTACTCATTCTTAAAACGCATGCATGAGGATTAAAATGTAGATTAACGTTTGCCTGCCACCCTCTTTCTTTCTGCTATCTTTATGAGAGAACTTTTAGAGAGCTTAACACGCTATCTTCGCGTACAGATTCGAGACACACGGACAAGAGACACGGTTAAATTCAGACGAGGATTAAATTCACTTGTTTAAATCACCTCGTTATGTAATGTATAAAACTGATCGAGACGAAACCATTGAGCAAGAACCTACGTCGCTCCCGACAAAATCACCCGTCTCTCTCGCTCTCTCTCTTCCTCCCTCCCCTCCTTCCCCCTTTTCTCTCTCTCTCTCTCTCTTTCTTTCCCCTATACCGTAAATCGACATCGGTCGCTGCGCCGTGTTGCTGCATCGCGCGCGGCTTTCGGTAAACTTTTTATTCATCGTGTCCCCCGGGGAGATCGGGCCGTGCGGACGCGTACGTGGGCGTGGGGGTATTAAAGGAAAATCGATCTCTCTCGCCGAGAGAGAGAAAGAGAGGAAGGGAAAGAGAAGGATTTCCCATATACACCGGCGGTCTGTGGTATGCGACCCCTTCCAACGTTCATTCGCCACCCGTTCGTTCGGTCATCCTCCTCTCTCGTTTCTCCACCCGCGGTTCGCAATCGCAACCCCTCTCACGACGGTGTGAGCGAGCGAGTGAGCGAATGGCGGCGGCTACAATGCGCGGAATCCTATCTGGAAAGTTTGAGCAATACTCGAAATTCTGGGTCATGCGAATCGTGGCTTCGCTGGCGAGTCCCGTCCCGTTGCGTCGCGGCGCGCCGACAAATCTCTAAGAAGATCCAATAAAATCGATCTTGCAGACCGACGTCTCTCTCCCAAATGATCAGGACTCACCCGGCAGCAGGCGCAGGTATTATCGGCTAGGAATTGCTCGAAACGAAATTCTCCGAGTGGCGCAATGCGTTCGTCGTGAGTGAACTTGCGTACAGCCGCGATGGCATCGTCGCATCGCTTTCGTAATCCAGGACGCCGGAATTGTTTTGAACTCCCAATATTTCGTTGAACAGTATAGATAACATTCGTGTAAATGAAAACAATGGATCTTTGTTAGGGAGACATTTATTTAGAGCTATCTTTCATTAGATATAAATCTTTGACCTGTATAGTTTGACCTCTATTAGTTAACTAAGGATAGGCATTTTCTCCAGTTTCTTTTTTCTATAAATATACACGTAACTTATATTCTACATAAATTTTATTTACTTTTCTATGAAATATACATACATACATATATATATATATATATATATATATATATATATATATATATACACACATTTAAATCAGGTATATAAAGTGTAGTGATAAAAAAGTCTAGGAAAAATATAAAATAACAATAGGAACAAAGCGTGTCACTGAGAATTTTAGAATTTAACAATCTGTTTGCTCATTTAAAAGATATTGCTAAGTTTACTTTTCCTTTTAATTATTAATCGATTTTATAAATATGCAATGTTATTACATCGAGATAATAGAATTTATCGCGTGTTAAATCTTGTTAGGAATCTCACGAAATCTATTATTTACTAGGCATTTTAATTTTTAATTAAATAACGAATAATTAAATAACGCATAATTAAATAACGAATCAGTATATATACAAAGCATTAGCGTCATTGTATTCTTTCTCTTCATTCTGGAATATGCATAAACTCGGATTCGAGAAAACAGTTTGAGATTATTACGTCTATCACGGAACGGCTTTATCGGCCAAGCACTGGGATTGAAACTGTTCATACGCGTAGTGATATCGATAAATTTTTTATCAGTTTTATGCAGATAAAACATATTATTACAGCATATACATTTAGACAGTGTATTTTGCGTGCGTCCCTCAATTAATTCACTCTTGCAGGTACGTATTCTTGTTCAAATAATGGAGCAATTGTCGGAAATAGCACATATAGCTGGTTCAACATTTGTAATTCTCTGCTAGAATTCACGAAATTCTGCCGCGATGGATATATCGACAACTAAATTGCTGGTGATTGAGGGAGCGTTTCATCTCGTCATAGGCGAATGCCCGCCTTTGCGCACAGCTCCGCAGCGCGCAGTTACAACCAAATGAAATTTCTTGTACCACTATGACGTTTCCGTTTCCACATTAAGCTAGGACCACTTATCTTTTTATAGCCGACGAGATCGGATCAGGTCGGATAATTATTGCGAAGCCAGCTTACTACTATTCCTCGATGTACTCTTCGCCCGGGTGTAATCTTCCTCGAAATGATCCCTCTCCTCTGCTCCCATACAAAATCTCTCGGTATATCCTGTACGTGGTATTCTCATTCGAGCAGACATCAGGTTTTGTCCTTCGTGTACTTGTCAAGCCCACAGTCTTAATGGAGAGCAATGTCTGTTGCAGTAATCTAAGCAAATGAATTTCTCGATAAATCACCGCGGGCTCAATTCGTCCTGCGAGTCAGTTCCGTAAAAAGAAACATCTATAATTTCAACAATTTCAACATCGACCACTCTCTTATGTGATATAACGGTATTAAAGTCTTTATTGATTCTAAACATTTCACTCTTGTAATACGTTCTGTGATACACTCTTGTGATACGCCCACAAAGAAACATGCCCTACTACTGATGATACTTTCTTAGCATAACTCACGTATTGTAATAATAATGAGATTTATTAAAGGATAATTATGTGAAATTCCCCAAGGAAGTCACGTAAGATGGTGATTGACTGATAGCTGTGTTTATAAGATCGTGAAAAAAGTGAACAGTAATTCTTCATAATTTAAAAGAAATAATGAAACCTACTCCACACATACTCTATTATCACATTTATTTCGATTTAATCCTAGACGCATTTGCGGTGAACTCAGCAATTCTATTTAAGGAAGATAAATGGGTATAGCAATAATAACTTATTCCTTAACTATTTGTTAATCCTTAACTATTCGTTATTATTTTAATAAAAAAATTGCTATTGCTTCTTTGGACAATGGCGTGCAATAATAGATTTCTAACAATAAATAACTTTTACACGTCTTTTAAATTAAATGCCGTTGAGAAATTTCAAGCATTATCCGGTTGAAATGTGCTGCAGATATTGATTTCAACGAAGTTAACAAAGTATCACATACCGCTGTTCAAGTGGCGCTATCGAGATGAAATCTTTATTAGAAACTTTTCCGTAGGCCTCGTAATTCCCGTGGTACGCGTGGAACTAATTCGATGGAACTAATAACGAAAGAATTTACGGATGAGAGTTGCGGTCGCGCGGCGAGGAACTTCCTAACGACTTTCTACCCAGTAACTGTCCGGCCGTTAACTCCCCGGTGCCAGTGATTTTCAGGAAAGCAATCCGCGATCGCACTTTCGAACCTTTCGCAGCTGCTTTAACCACCTTCGATCGATCGACTGTTGAAATCTCGTCTTTCGTCATTCTCCTGGTTCTTTTTATCGCATGCGTTTTTCTTCGATGCTTTCTCTCTCTCTCTCTCTCCCCCCTTCTCCCTCGCTCACTGGTCCTTCAGTTCTTACATCCATTTCGCATCCGAGCTTTCGATCCGACGCTAAACTCGTTCTCAAAGCGATGCAGCACGACCCTGTCGAAGAAAAAGCAGGAGTCTGGGGGGCAAAAGCGACAGGGAAAAAAGGAGGTGGGTCGCGCGCTCACGGTGGGATTGCAGACAGGGATGGAGAGTAAGAAGTTGCGAAACGACGAGCAAACGCGTTACTTTGGTTGCACTCGTCATGAACGACTCCGCTGGGAAGAAAGGTACGAGGGAAAAGAAGAAGATTCGAGACAGAGCAGCAAAAAAAAAAGAAAACGTCACCCATTCGTAGCTCTCTAAGTTGAGAACAGGGTCGGTTTTAATTCAAATGTGCTGGTGGTCCAAATAGCTGGTGTCCAATAAGAGGACACTATACCACTGTTACGAATTTCATTAGGCAAAGTACATATTAGTGTTTTAACGGAGACTAAAAGCTAAAAATTAAAGGATAATTTTTCTACAAGAGAATTTCTAATTTTCTGTCATTTTAATCAATGGTACGAAGGTGTATTTAGACACATGAGATAATTGGAAAAAGAATTTTCACGCAACAGTGGAAGTTGCTTTGTAACGGTACATTTATACTTGTTTGCGAAAATGCTCGGAAACTCTTTATGTCATACTGAAAGAAAAACGAATGGTGAAAGCAAGTCTAGTTCGTTCCTTAACCGTATTTTACACCGTATTTTACACCTTATCCTTTTTGTTCTGGCTAATCTCTCAATTACTAACGCGTTGGGAATACTAACGACATGAAACAGCAAGATTAATAATTGAAGATTATCATTTCATATCTCGTTTAAAGATTACATTATGTCTTTTGTTAAAGTTATATTAATTGCTAATTGAAAAATTATATCTTTCGTTACGTTATATTAATTGCTAATTGAAAAACTGGAGAGTAATAAATAAATAAACAAAAACCCATCCAGAATTATTGAAGACCAAAACTAAATTATTGTATCTGTTATATATTTGAAAATTCACATTTATAACTCTTGCATTGCAAATCGCCGTTTAACCGCCATAGGAAGCGCGGGATTCATATGATTCATAACATCAATATTACTATGAATACAGTTATCTTCAATATTTTTATCAACTTTACTGTCAATATTGACACAGTTTTATTAATATTGCGGTATGTATATTTTTAGTCTCTCATCGTTATTTACTTTATGTTCAATCAATTTCTCTCGTATTCAATAACATAATGTATTTTTAACTCTGCATGATTTGTCGTATCTTTTTTTAAATAATCAAATTTGAATATATAAACTATTAAAGTTATACTGATCATTAAAAGAACCAGAATTGATTTGACCGGAACAAAATCCAATAATTTTTAGTTTGAATATTCGCTAGAAGAGAGAAAAATAGTTTCAATGTGCACTAAAAGATTTTTTATACATATGTACATTTTAGATTATATAAAATATTAACTTTTATTTTAAATCTTTGTAAAATGCAAAAACTACCTCTTTCACCGTCTTTGAACCGTAAAGCCGGCCCTGGAAAGAATGGAGGTGCACACCGTCGTTGCAGTGTCCAGAACAGCTCGAAACTAATTTATAGAGTCTCTTAAGGATTTTCCTGCGGCTGCAACGGTCGTCGATAAATAGAGAAACAGGATGGCGCAGTGGAAGGATGACTTTGACTGACGTTTAAGTTCTTTTATAAATACAACCATTCGCTTTCATTCGAGGTGTCTAAGCAAGAAAAAAGCTTTCAAAGCAGAACACATAGAAGGATATCCCTTTTTATATTTATATAGAAAACCATAAAGGATATTCGGTCAATTTTGTATAATATTTTATTATACAAAATATTATATTTTATTTAGTATAATATTTTGTGAAGCTAATGAACAACTTCTACAAATGCATGGAAATAGAAATAGTGAAATTTAAAGAAGCGTGTGTTCTCGGAAGCTTTCCTCGCGGGAATTTGCCGCTCGTAACTTACGCGTCGAGTGTATTGCAGTTTCAGACGTAATTTTATACCTTTATATCCTTTCGATAGCGTTCGTGGGGATCGAGAGCTTTACGCGGATATGCGACGCATCCCAAAACTTTTTCTCGTTACGCTTTAGTGATATTTCGTCAGTCGGCGTGATGTCGAAAGTTCCGCAGGATGCGGGTATCCCATGAGTGTCATAGTTTCCCATAGGTAAAGCTTCGTTTGATTTACCATTTTGCATGCGAATCAGTCAATATTGATTAATATTATCCTACTTTATTCAGTCGTTGCTGATCTATGCTGATCTAAGGGAAATCTGCCTCGTACGTTATATAAATTAGTAGAGTTACATTTTTCCTTAGTTTTTTAATTGCTTGTCCTACCAATTTGAAGTAATTCGTTCTGCAAATTTACGTAAAAAAAATATCCTGGAGTTACTCGGCGAAATAATTGAGTTTCAAGTACAACTTCTTTTTTCTGTCAGTCTTGATTCGTTGTCTTGTTCCATTTTCGCGTTATTTTTGTATAGAAAATACGATTAAAAGTACGATTTTCTTTATTTTACGTAAGAAAAGTTACATTAAATAGTGCGTTGCGATTTGTTAAATTAATTCTCGCAAATCTGGAAACATTTACTAATGAGAGAGGAGACTTGGGAACACGACGTACTCGTACAATTAGTTAGTTTTCCCTCTTCACTTTCCAATTATCGCATCACTCCTTGCTTAATCCGCTGCGACGCTCTCGGTATCGTGCATCTTCTCTGCATGGCTTCCCACCGCAGCTCTCTAGTTCCATCTCCTCCTTCGCTTTGTATCTACAGAGTGTACCAAAATTTAAGCTATCTTTCATCTCGAGCTTATTGAAAATTATCGAGAGTCAGATAGTAAAATAAAACAGTTTCTTTTCTTTCAATTTTTTTAAAAATTGTAAATTGTAATCTCTTTCTTTAGCACGTTATTACACACAGCATAGATTTACAAAATCACATTTCAATTATTAATTAATTAATAAAACTTAATCACACAATTATATAACGTCTGTTACACAATGATTTATTAACGAAAGAGGAAAAGAAGAGAATTCCTCATACGTGTCTGACAACTCTCGCGTGCAGAGAAATCATTTGTTTTAATGTATCGTAAACCTTGTCATTTTTATGTTGGTATATCGTAAATCAGACCTAGTTTTAATGGCTAACCCACATTCTTAAGGAAAAATCGATTTCGAAAGAAGATGTCAATTGAAACTTTGGGACACCCCGTGGAGCTCTCTGCTCCTCGAAGTAGGAGCTTCGTAACAAAGGTGTCGCGGCAATTATCTCCGAGCGCGTGCAATTACTTCGAGGCCGAGAGCAAACTCCAGACTGGCCCATTTACCGGGATATCGGAGAATCGGTGGCAGCCCTCCTTTCGGAACTCGAGATTGTTGTCGCTCGGGGTTAGTTAATCACGCTGCCAGAGGGATGAAGGGGGTCCAAAATGGTGCTCAGCAGTGGTGGTTGTGCCATGAATATCGTGCCGTTCCACACTTCGGCCAAACTTTGCGGAATGCTCCGCTTTGTTCGATATGCGGGCTAAGGAGGGCGAGGGAGGTAGGAAAAGATGGTGGGTTAAGTGAAAAATCGTGTCTCCGAACTGCTCGGCAGCAGTGCGATAAGCACCTAATCGCGCGGCGGTCCCCGATAATGTAATGAGATACGCTTTTATTTAAGAAAATACGTACATAACGTCGATACGGATGGGATGGCGGTCGTTGATCAAACGAAGTGAGGCCACTTTACGTGGACTTGGATCGTGTTCAGGGCACCCAAGTGAGCGCAAGAGAATTTCGGGGTAATATGTTTGTAAGAGCGCTTTAAGCCGAGAAGGCGAATGAAGGATCCTGAACTCGAGCGATTCCGACTTGGGATGTTATGCATTTAATTGGTCCGAGTACCACCTGCACACTGCCACGTATTACGGGAATTGCAGGTGATTGGAGAAGATAGCCGATAGGTGCCTCGGAGCTCGTCCGACTAATTTAATTGACTGTTCATACGAAGTTAGGGGATTAGACGCGGATGGGTAGTTAAATACTTCCATGTGTCGTGTGAAAAGCTTTTTGCAAGCACATAATGACACGTATGTACATAGTTGTATAAATGTATATAGATAACATAAAAATAACTATGCTTGGGAGATTATTTTATATGTACAATTATATATTTTATATATTATATATATATATATTATATAAATATATAAACATATATATATATATATATATATATATATATATATACATATATTATACACAAGAATAATAAAGAAAAAGCTTGTTTTTACATGCCAGATTCGAAATTTACCAAAATAATTTTATTTTTTTATTTATATGCCATATGCAATTATATATGTATATATACAGGGTGTCTGAAACATTTTGGAAAAGCCGAAGTGTGCAGGTAGAACAGGTAAAATCAAGTAGAAAAGTCTTTTACCACTTTGTTGTTTTCACAATAATTAACGAGAAATTAATTTAATAAGATAGGCCAATCCGCGCGAGTAAAAGCGCGCGACGAGAAGAGACCTCCCTATTGCAAGATGATAGAAGCCGGTTGGTGTAACGATGGGCGGCACGATCTACAAAGGACGAACGCGGATCTTCGCGTCAAAACCTATCCGGATAAAGATCCGCATTCGCTGCAGCGATTGTCCTTTGTAGATCGCTTCGCCGTATGACTGATTTGTCATATGACGCTCGTTACTCCGCCTCTCGAAATCAGTTGTTACTCGTTGCTAAGGAGTAAGCCATTTTTCTCTTTTACATCGACACCCATCTTTCATCAGACATCTCTATAGAGTCCTGCCTACCGGTTTCCCGTGCACTCATTGGCTCGTACGTTATAATTAATTACGAAATAAATATTGCAAAAATTACAAAATAAGACGTAACATTTCTTCTATTTTGACCTATTCTATCTGCACTCTTCGGCTTTTCCAAAATGTTTCAGACACCCTGTATATATATATATATATATATTCATAAATTTTGAATCTGGCACAATAAAAACAAGTTTTTTCTTCATTATTCTTCGTCTGCGACATTCTAGGCAATTTTTCTTTTGCAGGAAGAAGGTGCTTCTTGAAGAGTTTTGTAAAATTGACTTATTATTATTATTGTTAATAAGCACGTTAAATTTTTGTAATAGATGAGTAAAGTAAAAAGAGTACGATACATCTCTCTTAATTATCATGCTTAGATGTATCGTATCTTGTCATAGACGCAGACCTGATTGGATGACCAGATAATCCAGACGAAGTATCCCGCCTCATTTGTCGCACTCGATAAACGCGAAATTGCGTTGAAACTGCAATGTCCACGGACCCAGTGCAAGATGAGTACGAAATTCAACGTCGAGAAAATAGGACACGTTGAATAGGTTTGAGAGAAGAGAAGAGAGAGTAAGAGAGAGAGAGAGAGGGGGGAGGGAAGAATTTCACGTAGAGCGAATTTGTTCCATCGTTGAACGAACTCGTAAAGAAAAAAAAGTTTAGATTACCAGAATCGGAGATAGAATTTGTACTTTTTTTCTTTTTTCTCAAAGTAAACGTAAGAAGCTTTGTACTTGTGTGCTTTTTGGCTTAATGTCTTGTTCCCAACATATAATATTTGTCTTCTAACGTGGCAGAGTTCTGACTCGCTCCCTTTCGAGACTGTTCAAAATTGAACCGAGTACCACGTCCGGACGAAAGTAAGATAAAAGGCCCTATTCTGCTTTCGGATAACTGATGTTTGCCACATAGATAAAACATTCCCGAGGTCTTTGTAGAGCATGGCTGCGAAGGATCTTATTGCGACGAACAAAAATGTTAAAAATTGACATCGTTATCATATATAACCCTCTTTAAGTGGTTCGAGCTTTTACGGTGTTGGCTTTAACAATAAGACACAATAATACAGTGCCGTCGGACGTTTCTCCGTCTTTCTTTCACATTTATTTTCTACTTTAACGTATCCCGCGAACAACCAGCATGCGAACGTAAATTTTAAATTTGTTTTGGACGTTACGTAGAACTAATAAAGAACTAATACAAAATAGACTAATGAAGATGAAAAAGATAAACAACGAAATGAGTTTTGCATATAACATTATTAGCAGTTTTTACAATTTTTTACGATAATGAAAACTGAATCGACCAAGATATACTGAACTGAATCGTGTAATTTGACTGTTCTCGTTGATACAACAAAGACTACAGGATAATCAAGTCTTTATGAATTAAATTTTCTTCAAGCTTTTAAGATCACTATTTTACATGAAAATAACTAGGTTAATAAGGTTTTATATTGTGCTTATAAACGTCGATCATAAAAGTAGTCTATAATAATCAGAGCTATATGAAATAATGAAATGCTTTATATATAGCTTTGAAGTTTTATCATTTTATATTAAATTACGACGATATTATTAAAATGTGAAAGTCAAATTGTCCAAAGTGTCATACAAGTGGCTAGACTGCTGTTATAATTATATATGCATACATATATAACCATTTCATTTTCATTGTGTCAGTGCATATACATATATATTTCAACGCACATTGGCACGATTGCAGCAGAATTGAAAGGGTTAACCACCTTTGCGGAGGTGCTAAAATATTCTCGGCGAAATGTCTCGAATATCCCATGCCAATGTCCACGGATATTCCGTGCTGAGCGAATCGGCAAATTGTCTCAGTGTGGCAGGCCGCGAATTATCGTGGGCTCGTCGTAGAATCTCCACTCACGTCAGTCCATTCGCCGCGCGATCGAAATCTCGTTTTGCGGCCGCGATAGTGCCACACTCGTGGATTGCTTCTCAACCAACGGTGCCGGGAATTGCTCTGAGATTGAAGCCAAGAAAAGGGATAACGGGCACGCGCACAGGTCTCGTTCTTTCACTTCGTCTTGTCGTCTAGCTACCGAGCACGCAGATGGCGAGGTTCCGTGGAAAATCACTTTGAAAGCGACGGTGGTAAAAGAGAGTCGTCGTTCATACGGAGAGAAAATCTTTTCGAAATCGTGCCCCGTGCGAGCAAATCGCTGTTTTCACCCTTGAAACGTTTCCCAACACTCTCTAGCCACTTTGTTTACTTTTAACAATGGTCATCTTTTTATATGACCGCTGTTTCCATGTTCGCATGAATGTCGGTTATGACTTGTTTCTAAAATTAGGAAAGAGAAAGAACGCTTCGTGGAAAACTAGAATGTTTCAAAATTATCGGTGATATCTTTTATCTACAAGGTTTTTGGTCGGTTTAAAAGAGACGTTTTTCCAATAAAAATATCGCGGAAAGTTGGCAAAGTTTTCAGCGCATCAAAGACTTCTTATAAACTTAATTAATTTCAGAAAGAAGCAATTAGTTCCAAGTATACTTTATAGAATCTTAAAGTTTGTGTCTGCCGTGATATCTAACGCAGAAAATTAAAATGTAATGAAAAAGAGTTTATAGAACGTTGAAAAGAAGTCGACTGTGCATTAATTAAAAAATTCGTAGATAAGTATAAAAAATCGCGGTAACTCCGAAATGTCATGCGTATTAAAGTAATGATAAAGACTATACTCGTGGTTGTAACTTTTAATGTGCCTTTATTTCGTCCATTTGCAGGTTGGTGCAATTTCGTCTTTATTTTAGTTTGTTCGTTGTTACCATCACACAACCAAACGATATTACTCGAAGGAGATTCTCTCGGGTTCTGTTGGGCGCCATTATGTGCTTTTAAAGACAATAGCCTTTACTGCTTGTCTGACACTAGAATAGTAACAGAATAGACGCATTTCCTTGCATCTTACAAATTTATATTATATCGTAAATTCTTAGTTACCATAAGATAAAAACACACGATCAAAAGATTTTTTTTATATTTATATTAAATTCTATTTTTTAATTTAGGAACATACATATATGTATATTTTGAAGCAATATTTATTTTGGGAAACATTTTATTAGAAAACATTTACTTTTTTTTAGTTGAAGCTTAGCTTGTTTCATAACGTAGTAGATTTGCAGAACAAAATTCATTTGTTAGTGATATAAATATAAATGTGCTAAATATTGCGCTAAAAATATTTTAACTTTAGCGTACAAACTTAGATAAATGAGCCAGATGAAGATATTTAACGTGTCATGAATTTTAACAAGAGATTTCTGGTCTACTATAATCAGGAAAATTAGAGCACATTTAATGACATGATTATCACGCCTGGCAACGTGTGCTCGGTGAGCAGATAATTCATTACGTATCCGTGGTTGGATGCGTACCGCGCCATTAAATTGCGCTCTGATTATATGTGCATCTTCCACAAATCTTTTTTCTGTTACGTTAAATGAGATTATTATGTTAACCCGAGATTCAAAGCGATAGGCGGTTATATGGCCGTTAAATTTCACGCTATTTGACAATGCGCTTTTTAAACCAACCAGTGCATTTTTCACAGCATTTGATTCCCCACGAGGAATTCACTCTTGATTCTATGATAATTATTTAATCGTAAACTATATTATTTTATTTCTCGAGGGGGGAAACCTCGGTTTTTTATTTGTGTGGGTATATATATATATATACAGGGTGAGTCGGGAGGATCGCACCAAACTCCAGGAGTGTATTGTACATGTGAAAATAATGAAAAAAAACTCAAATGTTGTTATCCGATTCTCCTTTGTTTTCAAGTTATAGCGTTATTACAAAATTTCCTATTGTAACATTGATTACATTTAAATTAATAGCGTTCCTGTAATAGGTTTTCAAAAATACCACCATTGGCCTCCAAACATTTTCTGCTTCGTCTTAAAAGAGCACCCGTTGCTCTCTTGATTGCTGCATGTCTTTGTTTGATATCGCCTGCAGTATTTCTAATGCGTTGAATTAGTGCATCCCGAGTGTCGACTTTAACTTTGTATACTTCATCTTTGAACCAGCCCCATAAACAATAGTCTAATGGTGTGAGGTCTGGAGATCGTGGAGGCCAACTAGTAGGACCTCCGCGACCAATCCAACGCCCTGGAAACCTTTCGTCCAAATGTTGCCTGACCTGACGAGCGAAATGTGCAGGAGCTCCATCGTGCTGATAATACATTTGCATTCTGATGTTTAGAGGAAGGTCCTCTAGTAGATCTTGTAATTCATTTAGTAAAAAATTGAAGTAATGCTCTCCTGTGAGGCGGTTCTCAAGAATAAAAGGGCCAATTAAATAACTATCGACCATACCACACCACACGTTTACTGTAAACTTGTGCTGAAAATTAGTTACAATTGTTGCGTGGGGATTTTCGTCGGACCATACATGGGAGTTGCGACTATTATTAACGCCGTCACGGGTGAATGTTGCTTCATTGGTAAAAAGTATGTGCGATACAACACGACAATTGTTATTTATCCATCGACAAAATTGCATGCGCCTGGCATAATCTTCCGGTTGTAGGTGCTGTACACGCTGTAGATGGTATGGATATAAACTTTGTTCGTGGACTGTTTTAATTACTCTTGTTTGAGGAATGCCCAATTGAGTAGCAATTCTTCGTGAACTGGTCATTGGATCATCTTCTACTAAATCCAGAATATTTTCTACTTCTTCTAAACCTTGTCGAGTAGCTCGTTCGGATGTTATGTTAGCACTGGGAAGCGTTCCGGTCTCGCATAGTTTATTGAAAACTCTGATAAATACGTTTTTATCCGGAATTCTCTGGCGTGGAAACCGTCGACGATATTCTTCAACAGCAGCTGTAGCATTCCCATTACAAAAACCATACACAAACACCATATTTGCATATTCAAGATTTGAATAAGTGTGTGGCATTTTGTAACTTGGAATCGTAGAAACTCTAAACGTAAATCACTTTGACAATACACTGACATTGACAAGTATGAGAACAACAAACGAAAACGCGAAAACGTTTGGAGGCCAATGGCCAAAACTTATAGGAATGTTACGATAGGAAATTTTGTAATAACACTATAACTTGAAAACAAAGGAGAATCGGATAACAACATTTGAGTTTTTTTTCATTATTTTCACATGTACAATACACTCCTGGAGTTTGGTGCGATCCTCCCGACTCACCCTGTATATATATATACACGTAAAATATGATCGCAAAATGATGATATGAATGTCACAGACTTTTTTTAAATCGCATTATTGTAAACTTTTTCACTTACGTATTATGACTATACTCAGATATTTATTAACATATTCCAAGTATTCTCTAAATATTTATTTTACAGTGCAAAGTAAGGTTTTATTAAAATTGTTGTGAAAGAGGATTGGGAGCTGCAACGTTGCATTTCTTTTATCGCTTCAAATTTGTATTGTTCATTTCTAAAACAGCACAACGTTACATTACCGATCGAGAAGTAATGAAGATTACAGTCTTACGTCGTATCTTTATTATCATTGGAAGTTTGCGTGTACAGCACGTATCTTGCGCACATACTTGGTTACGTACTTGCACCTGCGACCGGATATCGAAGCGATATTATAGCTTACATTTTTATCTGTAATACGATGTAATATCTCTTGATACATACACGTGTCGATACTACATGTTCGTAAGAAAATATCTCGAGTATTTCTCATGGTTATCTCGACATTATTTTCTGAGGGAAAAGAGTTTGTAACAATACCACGATAATTTAATATTATCAAATTAAAGCAAAAATCTCATACCAACCCGACTAAACTTAAACATTGGAATAATCAAATATTTTTGCACGAATCTGATCCTGCCGAAGAAAATGCACGATAATTTAATATTATCAAATTAAATATTAAAACAAAAATCTCATACCAACCCGACCAAACATTGGAGTAATAAAATATTTTTACACAAATCTGATGCTGAAGGAAATTCTTTTGCACATATGTTGATAAAAATTGTATTTTATACGGATACTCTCAAACGACACCGCAAGCCTTTTTACTACGATTTATTTCACAAATCGCAAATAAACGAACAGTTGATGAAACACATAAAATTGAATGGAACTGGGATTATGACTAACAAATGGTGCACAACAGGGAAATCACTTCGTGATTTATCAATGCAGCTTTGACTATCTACAAATTTAATGCGTTCGATTCATCGAAGGCATTTATCGGGATCGAGAATAACCGCAGAAAGCGCTTCGCGATGTGATATTGAGAGAAAATTCCCGCTCGTTTCCTCGGACACGTTCGACTCCGTGCGATGATTTAGGAAATATGACACGACTTCGCGCCCTCGGCCCTTTGGAGCACGGCCAAGCTTAAAAAGCCCCGCCTCGGGCGGGCATACATATTTCACGGCTGTATATGCTGCATGATACACCAACGAATGAGAGAGGGACGGAGGGGGAAAAGTAGGAAAAAAAAGAAATCACCGATCAAACGTACGTGCAATACGGAAGTCTGCAGACTATCGAAGCTCCCGAGACACGCTCTCGGAGGAAAGCCGGAGACGCGGGGACTGAGGGAAACGTTCTCTCGTCTCGAATAAGACGGATTTGTGGCGAATCGTGCGAAACGTAAATCTGGCTCGAAGTTGAAGGCGGAAATTCCGGTTGAGTGCACTACAGTGTTCTTACTCGTTCTCGAAGATAGTAGTGAGCGCAAGCAGAAAAAGGGAATCGGAGATCGGATGCTCTGAATAACATGCGCGGTTTTTACACTCTTAAAATTCTAATATCGACAAAGCGATTGATGAGAGCTTCGCTCGCGAAAGTTCCTTCTTCACTCGCATTTTTATAAGTTACGATGCATTTTTGATCGCTATAAGAATATTTATTGCTTCTGCCGGTCGAGTTGTGCGGCTTTACCTACTACATGATTCGCGAATGAGCGTCTAACGAGAATAAAGCAAAAAGTCATCTCATATTTCATAGTAATCTACAGTGAAGGGAATGCATAACATGAGTGAATAATAAAAGCGGGACGTACAAGTGGACGTCAAAAGAAACTACGTTCTCTGCGAATATTTTTCTTAATCGCGAAGCGTGTTTTGCAACATTACCGGGTCTTCAGTCTCGAAAAGTTAAAGCGCATTCGTCCTGCCGGATATTTTGCGCCGGAATGTCAAATTTCAGGCAGTCGCGCGCTGAGATTCGCGACAACGATCGTCAGGAAGTATATCGCGCTCTCTCCTAGCGAATGGAAGAAGCAACGAATACCGTGGTTTTGCAAGAAGCAACGTATCGCGATCGGTCGAACAACACGAAAAAAGTGTACGAATCTTCGTGACCTGGTTTCGGCAAAATGGGATTACGTTGGACGCGCGGCGGGTCCGCGATACGCGTACTCAAAACGACAGCTGCATTATATATCGGAAGGATAATAACAGCCAAAGGGAATAAGCGATCAAACAATGCTCGAAGAAACTGCCTGCAAAAAGGACACTTTGGAGACGGAGGAAATGAAAAGCGCCGAGCGACGGCATTGTTTGAAGATTGGACGTCGACAAACCCGGTCGAATGCTCCATGGCGATGCAAGTAGCATTTCCCAGATTGGATCTTGCAAGTTTGCGTTGTGCTGTTGTGTCTGCGATTTATAATATCGCGACGGCGGAATACTTATATTATGAAGCTACACGGGGTCCCCAGAATGACCGTGAAGTCAGTACAGTTTTCACACAAAGAGCATTCAAATCGCAAGCCACTTTACACTTAAACTGAGATTATTATCTCGCGCAAAACTATTTCTTGATTTTCTCTCGGTTTATCGATATAATTAATAATATGTCTCTTCTTTTAATTGTGACTTGTGTGAAAACTGGTAACAACTGTTACTTGTTTTTTTTTGTTGTTAGAAATTCTCAGTACATGTACGTGTCAATATTTACCGGACGAAGAGAAAGTGTATGAGAACAAATCCATTTTTGTTTAAATATCAGCCGAATGCAGCGGATTGATTAATGAAACGGCGAGGATAACGATAACGAAAGAAAATCAGCGATCAAACAGAAATCTTTCGCGCGCAGAAAACGCGCGAAAGAAGGTGAGGTGAGGTGAGCTTTGTGAAATCTCAGCGACTCGCTTTACGAACAAGAAAAGTTCCGTCGTTTAATACGTTAAGCTAGCGCGCTTGGTTAAGAATCATGTTTCTCAGTTCGCTCCTATGTAACATAAATCCAACTTAACGTAAAGCTGCGACAGAAAGAAGTACCCGTTACGTATATCTCGTGTCACCTATTAAACAGGATCCCAGCTTCAAATAGAATCGTTTTACGGAGGTTTGGAGATCTCGAGAAGATATAATTTACGTTATGAATTTTTCCGAGAAGAACGTTCGTTCGACGCGTCTTCTCGAACGAACTGCACGGGGAGTTTCCTCAACTCTTGATACTCTTCATGTGAAGTATCGCGCTTACTTATTCGATTTAAATCATCTCTTCCGGATGTTATAGGTGATACAAAGTTTTAGAAGTTTGCATGGCCTCCATGCTGAAAGCAAGGAAGGATGGTATTAGGTAAATCTTCTTATCACGCTCATACCAAACTTTTGATAGCGTAGTGTAAGATTTCACATTCAGGCTGATCAAATATTTAAGTCGCATGAATTATCAATATTATCCTATATTTAAATTTTAGATTTGATTTTGCGCCAAGACCAAATCATTAACTGAATACCCGGGTAAATTTTAAGAATATATTTTTTATGGAACAGCATAATGAAAATGTAAAATGTTTGCATTTAATAGCCTGGTAATACGATTTGGCTGTACACTTGTTATAAATGTACAAAGCAAAACTTTTAATCGCGATCGTTCCGTCAAGATACCTCTGACTTTCGACGGTGGTAAAAAAGGGAAAAAGTTCCATAAATATTGAAATTTGTAATCATATTGTACAACATCGTTGCATCGTATAACGAAGTGCTGCTAAGGAAGAGATGGGGCGAGAGGATTTTAATATAAAATTCCACATATCGCGAATTCTTTCATTGTGTTATTGTGCACGTGAGCAGATGGCTGACCGAAAGACTGCGGGAGACTTTCTTTGCGGGAAACCGAGATTTTATGCGGTACCGTCGAACGTGAACTGTAATAAACACGTCTGCAACGGAACTGCTGTCGAACTATCGACAAACCGTTGTGGGAAGTAACATTTGTCGTCTCGTTTATGTTATAAGAGTAAGATGTATTCGGAAATGAACGTGTCCTCATGCGATAATACATATTGCAGGAGAAATTGTGATTAATTCGGAAAATGTTTTAAAATTTAATTACTTAGTGACATTTTACATGATTTAATGTTCCAATGTCACAGAAAGAAGAATTAAATTATTATGTATTAAATTAATTTTACAAATCAGCGAAATTACTTTCGTCGCTTTTGTAATTGCTTCTTCTGCAATTTTAAATCTCGCGAGCGTGTATAAAATTATGTTTAAGTGAGGCAGATCAATAAGAGTCCGTAACAAGGTAGGAGGAAAGTAGAAAATTTGATTTATTTCGAAAGATCGAAAGACATATTTTTGCTTAAGAGAGAGGACACTGGAATTTACTATAATATATCATACAACAATCCTTGATTCTGCGAGGATATAACGGTATAAGTAACCCATATCAAAGATCTCGAACAGATTTGTTATACCCAGGAGATCGTCAAATCTAATTTACTCTTCTTACTGTTCCTCCCGGAAGAGCACACCTCTTTTTCCCGATACCTATACATACCTACATATATATCTCCGCTGATTTTATCTGCTTTCGGGGATCATCAGCTTGGACGAATCTCTCTTTGGAAAAATCGCACGACCTCGCTCGGATTTTACAACGGGGTTTCTTCGTACTCGAGAAACGTGCATCGGGCAAGGATAAGGAGCATAACGGGCAGAGGGAAGAGAAAGCGAAAAGACGAATATCTGCAGTCAATCGCCGCTTCAAGAAACGCCTCGAAGCGAAACACGTCGGTACGTCTTGAATCAAAATAGAGGTAGACAGCGCGTGTCGCGAATCTGATCTTGGATTTCGGTTGAAGGCTCCATTGGAATACGTTGCCGTTTCGTATGTTGAAGTTCGCAGAAGAGAATGAATGGTTACCCGGCGATATTACGAAGCGTAAAAGCCGAATATCACGAAGCAATCGGCATTTTCAGAAGTACTTCCTGAAGACGAATATATGTGAGGTCGTTGTATATAATAGTGTGTTTGTATACGCACGGATCAGATAACCAGTCATCCTTACTGTTTAGAGAAACAGATATAAGGCTTGATTTATGGAGATACAGAAATTCGAGCTTTCGAATCCGTTATCTTTAAAAAGTTAGTAGAAATACATTTCAGCACATTGATTATGCGGAGACCAATACATATATTCGATAAATAATATATATTTATAATAAGAAGAAGTTACTACTTTCTTTCTAAATTATATTAATTTTTTCATTAAGTATCTTTCATTAGGTAACTTGAAAATAAAGTCAATTTTTTTAAATTTATTTTGGCAAAATGAAAGAACCAATGTAAAATTTATAAAATATATTTCTTAAATTTAAACGTGCAAGAAATAATTTTTGAAAATATTCTTGAATAACATTGTAACATATTCGGAGATGATTTAACATTGTCCTCACGATTTTTTCTGACAGAATTACCTTAAAAATCAAATTTTCTGAACAGATTTATGTTTAGAATATGTTTATGCACCCCTACATAAAATGGACTATATTTGATTTTAATAAGATTCAATATATTTTGAGGAAAAAAGGGGATTGTAAGGGGAGCGTTTGCAGTGCCTTTCGTTTATAGCAGCTTGTATAGTGTTTGAAGACCTATCGAGAGCCTGAAATAAAATTTTAATTTATCACTTAATAGGATTTTTATGAGCCATTTCGTGAGGGCCATTTCGTATCGCAAGACGAGATCGGCCGGTTTCGACGTAAAGGGTACGTAACGTGCCGTCGTTTGGCAGGGGAAAGGAGCTCTATGAGGGTTTTTCTTAAAACATTCCTCAAGGGAAACTGTAGCAGGAAACAATTTATCGAGTCTGGCGAATGATTCACCGTATGCCAGCTGGCAGTATGAGCGTGGGAATGATATATCACGTACTTAAATGATACCTATGCAGATCGTGTCCCCTCGGAAAAATGTCAAGAATTTCACGTACAAGGGTCAGGCCCGTGTTTGCGTATCATTCGCAAAATGTGACGTGTATATGTATATATATATTTTTTTCATGAAAATTCGATTATTGAATTTTATCATCGTGCAGAATATTTTCTGGATGACGAATGGAAAAAGAAAAACACTCACGGATCTGAATATGGGATCGTATTTACGATGTCGGTGACGCACGTTCTTTATCCGAATAAATGTCGCAGAGTATTCTCTTCACCCTGAGTGGTGTGGCACACACACATCTATTTTGTTAGAATTCAGAAGGTAGATGGTATAATGGATCTTTTTCTCTCTCTCTTTTTTTGTCTCTCTCTGTTAGTCCGGGACCTCGATCGCTCTTATAATGCGGCATTCATGCACAGAGCACATGGAGAACCGTTCTTTTCTAATTTCACGGTAGAGCACCGAGGGTAATAGTCGGTCCTGGCAAGTCGTAATTGAAAATTTGCATCCGACGCGCAGATCGCTCCAGACGTTTCAGTTTGTTCTAAGATACAGTGTAAATTCATTGAATGGATATTTATGTGTGACATTTTTAATGAGGCCTGATATTAATCTTGTCGTGCAGCGTTTTTATATAAATTTAAATATACCTACATATGTACAAGCTCTCATCTAAACGTCATTGAGGCGGAGGAATTTCGTAAGTGCTTTTGTAATCGCTCATACTGTCCGTAACTCCCTTAAAATGCACACTAATGTACGTAAACCCTTAAAACAAACGTACATATGTACATAATTAATTATGGATCGGGCCGTGGCATCTCCCTTTGCTTTTGTTTATCGCCTCACTTAACGAAAACGGCAATAGAAGTGAGTTAATTTTGCGAGCAAGTCGGACTCGAACAGTTGTTCCTCTCACACGTAGTAGTGATCTCTTGGAACTAGATCGTCTCGAGAATCACGGATTCTATCAAGAGGCTAATTGAGTTCCGTAGAATCTTCACGCAGAGGAATATCATTTGCAGTAGATTTTCAATTTTCGACATTAAACACTTCGAAATTAAATTTCGTTGATTTTTCAAATCAAATCGAATGAATGTTTTTTATTGCGACGTTTTCTCAACGCGAATTTGTTAACTAAAGAAGAAAGAAATCTTCTAAATAAAGAAGATATCTGTTTCGTATTAACAAGGTTTTGATTTATTGAGCTTTCAGAAGATACAGGATTGTTCGAATTGCAATGCATTCGAGATACAATTGTAACAAAGTATTGTAAAAGAACGAGAATATAAACATGTATTGTTCATACGAAAAATCATCCGCGTTTAAATGCAAGGGCACGAAAACGCACAAATATTTTCCGTAATTAGAAACAGTTAACGGGAAAAAATACAAAAATGATTAAAACGAAATGCGTTATATATATATGCGTTATTTTGCTAACATTTTATAATCTTCCGTGCGATCGTACGTTCCCGTACTTCGCATGTAAAACGTAACGCCATTTACGATCGACGTCAAACTGACCACACGAGGAAGTAGTTACGTCTCTTTCAAATTGCAACCAAATAGTAGTCGGAGGTTAAATTACTTCGTAGCGTACTCTCCAGTTTATCGAGCTACGTGACATAAGCGTATGAACGACTCCGTTCCATTTGCGATCGCTATCCTGCGACATCGGCACGTAACGCGCGTGTTAGACATGCCGAATGATGATCCAGTTCAGACGGATGACCCTAAGGATTATCTGAACGTGGCGGGATTGCGCCTTGTAATTTCTCTCATTGTCAAAAATCTACGCATTGTTCTCGCACCTCGCGTGTTCGCTATTACACGACTCGGCGAGTTTCGTGTCCGGCATGAGATGAGCTCGTTCTGCTCCCTGTCTACGAATGAAAGAGAGAGAGAGAGAGAGAGAGAGAGAGAGAAAGGCCATGTCGGAGAGAAATGGTAGGTCACCGGATACTCGATCATCGGAAGGGTCGTGCGGCAGTTGCAATTCCCCGGAAGGGTAGTGCGTCCCTTTCCATTTCTCCCGCGCCCTTTCTTTCTCCATCTCCTCTATTTCGCGTGTTCTCGACAAGGTAAGAGGATCTGTCGGTTTTTGTGTGCGTCCTCTCATTTTCCTTCTAAATTGTTTCTGACACTAGATGCGGCTGACAACAGCGCTCTTAGATACACTCCTCGTCCAATTACTGCGCTGTTTACGGAATTGTCTTGTGCTTCCTTTGACTTTTCTCAAGTTGCTTATTATTTAACATCAATATTATTTAACATCTGTACAATATCTCATTATCATATTTATAGTTTTGCGTGCTGTTTTTCATGTACCTGCAGATTCGTTTATTTATTAATTCACTTATTCACTGTACATGTTGTCATTTTATATTTTCCTCCTACTTAATTTTACTGCTATGTAATTATTATTACAAACTTTTTTACATTACTATAATAATTATACTAATTAATTTTATTTTATAGTTTATATTTACAAACGTTACAATAAGTTATTATCCATAACGTTTCTTTCGTTCTATTACATCTCGATCCATTTCGTGCTATTTTAATGCGCTCCGGGGCTCAAAGGATTTTTCTGCCCATAGAATATAACAAAATCGATCCGATCGTTCACCTCCTTCCTGACTCCGTTGTTCCGTCAGTTTCTTCTCAACTCTCGTTTTACCAAGCATTTTGCGAAACAAAATACCCCGATTCTCTTGTTCGTGCGGCTATCGCACGGAAGCGGGAACGGACGAGAGGACCGGATCGATAGCCGGCGCATGGCCGCAGGGGCCCAGTGCCGTGGCACTGTTCCGAAAAGTTTTTCGCTGTACAAGATTCACGACCCGCGGACTCGTCGATTATGCCCTACCTTTGTTTGTTCGCCTCGAAAGGTTCATCTCCCTGCACGCGAAACGTCTTCATGGAAGTATCATCGTGATTAATGGAATTTTCTGTCAAACGCCTCGCTAGCCAATCAATGTCTGCTAATAGTAATATCCGCGATTTGCCAACTGCCTATTCTTGTGTCGTTACTCCTTTAGACACGATGTCACCAATCATGCGGATGTGTTTAATGATCGTTGGAATTTCTAGGGTTCCTAATAATCCGGAATATCCGTTTAATCATCGATGATGCCCTTAGATGACCAATGAGATTAATAACGTAATAATGGATAATTGCGATAATTATATTCTCATTGATCGTGGGTATTACGATTAGCGTGTAGTACCGCAGAGGGATATATCAAATTGTATCTTCTCTCGGGTTTATATTCTGTATCTTATTGTGTTACATCCTCGCTAATGAAACTAACATAATGTCGTAGTATGATGATAGAGGCAATCTATTTTATGCAGGAATTGAAACAGCTCCTCTCCTGTAATTATGATAGGCACGTTACACGTTTAAGTACGCTGTAATATGTACATCATATTTTGTATAATGAGTACGCATAATACGAATAATAATAAGCAAGATATAATGAATTATAATGTTACTTGCGATGTAATTAATTTTACATATCTGATTCGCACTGAAATATTTCCGGAAATCTAAAACATATGTCTGAGACATAAGTCTTACATGGCAAAGCGCTATAAAAACATCTTATAGCGCTTTGGCACGTGAAAATGGACCTCGTGCGTAAACGCTTTATTGTCCAGAGATAAGAAACGGCTGATCCTTCGACACGGAGAGAAAGAGAATTTAAGAATCCACTTGGGAATTAATTTTATGGCGCGTAAGTTGCGAAATCATGGAATTTTGTCATTTAGTAATAGGGTACGTACGTAACGCAGGCAAAACAGTTTAAAAAGGGCAAGTAGAGTTACCAGTCCCTACGCACCCTTTCGTGCTATCCACCCCTCAATCCTTAGAACTGCGCGACGAAGCATTAAGTTATTATTATCTGGGGTGGAGAATCTCATTATAGGGGCTTCCACAAGCCATAAACTTGAGCCGTGAAGCGATCCATGTTGCCAAATGTGAAACGCGCGGCTATGGACTGGCTAGCGTGCATAGTTGATAAATAATGCATGTACGTCGCGCATGGGATTTACGTCGATGGACAACTGGAGCGCGCTCACGAGTGGCAATTTAATGTTTATAAAAAATCACGAGGCCGTTTAAAAAACGCGCTTGTAAATCGCAGACATTGTGTTACATTGTGGTACAGCGATTCCTGTATCGCGTTTTCATTCGCCTATAATTTTTAAATAGCATCCTTGTATTTCCAATGACGTGAATAAATCCGATAATGGTTGTTCGATCTCGAATTTGTTTACAACTGCATGGGAAAATGTAGCCGCCAAATCAATCTTATTGTTCCAATTGCATATTCTCTCTTGCAATGTATTTTACTAGTATTTCATCTTGTCGTTTCTCGATTTTCGTTACGATTTTCTTAATATTGTGACAATACAATTATCTCTGCAATTATTATTTTTTCATATTGCCATTTATCGTGCTTGCATCTTGAAAAAATATATATTTCACATACAATTCTACATACAATTCTACAACTCTATAATTTATTCTATCTAGCTAAGTTATATCATATCACCAATATTAATTAACTAACTACATCCGTCATTACTCTTTTTCAAATCATTGTATTTATTTACCTGAATGTTTGGGACGTTTTTAGAACGTACATGATTGTAGAAAAATATCAAGGACCAAACATCTCCTTGATATTTTTTCCTGAACATCTTACATTTCCTAATGATGCATGACGATATTTACATTCACGGTTGCAGAGTATGTCATAAAGTGTTGTAAAGGCTAAGTATCGTGTCGTGAAGGTCGTTTAATGGGTTTCGATAAATTGCCGTGCTGTCTATGACCGTGAAACCCTTCGCTTCGACGCACACCAGACGTGTGTGAATTGAATCCGTTGGGTGATGTTGACGGGAAAATGAAAAGGATGATGGAAAACTCATGTAAACAAGAAAATTGATTGACTTTCGAGACGATCAAACAGGGAAATCTGTTTGCGCGGTACCCGCAAAAATCGCGGTATCCACACGGTTCCATGCTCAAAAGCGGAAAGTCTTTTTCACGTCACGCCGTCATGATGTTTCCTGCTTCAATTACGTCGTCACTGACGGACATACCACAACGTTTGAAATGCGTTTGAGATGAGGAAGGACGTGTTTTTCCCGCATTAATTCGATGAGCATAAGTATCTCAGAAATGTATTTTTGAAATGAAAAAGACTGCTCCTCTCGTTTTCACGATGAACGTTGATAATAATATAGGATTACTCTCTGAAAAGTGAATCAGTGTATTATCACTGGAAGATAGTAAATAGTCACTAAGAAGTAGTTAGTAATATTAACTATTTCAATCAGTAATATCTATTAGAAACAGTGATTTTAAACAGCAAAATCAGTAATGTGCTGTTCAAATTGGTAGATCTCAATAAATATATACATCTACTAATAATAGTAATAACTAATAAACGTCAACATTATACTCTTCTATTTAACAATTTAACTGTTACAATTTTACTACGTACAATATGTGTTATAATTTACAGTTATATCGTTGAAATTATAATATTGAGATTATACTCCTATTAACTGGTATACATATATTTGCTTTCCATTTCGTACTATTAGCGTTTTTTTTTATTTAAAGCGCGCGATACGATGTGATATTGTAGCAAAATACAAAATAATCACCGACAGATAAATTACTGATTTTACAGTGAAATTTTACTGTCACTGTCCATAATCAGTGAGAGATAAAGAAAAGTAAGCGTCTTTACTGAAGATCAGTGAAATACTCATTGATTCTCAGTGAAATCTTATTTTACTGTTTACATTAGTAATATTTTCACTGATTCACTTTTATAGATCACGATTCGTGCGACGTGAAAGCAACGCAGCTGCGCGAGAATTCGAATAAGAGGCGACATTAATTACGATAAATAAATTTTGGGAAAAATGCACGTTGGCTTCTTAGTTCATGTGTTTCATACATTCATTCTGTAATCAAGTACGAATGAAAACTGCGAAGGATTTATCGAGCCATTTCCGTTGTCGCAAAAACGCAAAAATTTTTAACTCTCTTCCACATAAATTTAATAATCCCTCGTCGCTAATTAATTTCCATGCGAACAGATTCGCATCGCTGCCTATGACTTAATTGGAAAGTGCACGTAAGCATGCAAAATTTGCAACATGTCCAACGTCGCTGATATTACATTCGGATTATTATCCTCGGGAGATTTTCGTGGATCACCCTCGAGAATATTCGAAAAGTTTTTGAGCTCCAACGCCCCGAACGCGCTTCTGTAGGCGTCGCTTTTTTTTTACAGCCATTCAACCAAAAAAATTCCGGAGACGATAGGAAAACTTCTTCCGCAACTTTCTCCCGTTTCCATGTTGTAACTTTAAAGTGGCTATTCAATCACGCGATAGATCCGTAAACTGTCCGCCATCGACGCGGTATCGATGCGTCGCGTGTCGTTCGAATGTTAAGAATTTCGAAAGAGGGCGGGGAGGAAAAGAGATCGGTAGATAGGAACAATCGGGACCTTTATCTATAAAAGCGCGGATAAATGAGCCATTTGTACGTACTAATGACACGATCTATGTAACGGCCTGTATACGCCCATCGCTGTTTCGGTATATTTTCGAGTCGACCGCGCTAAGCACGCGCACTGCCGGATTATACACCCATATAATTTCAGACATGCAATTATGCAATTAAGCCCTTCGCTTGTAACGTACCCACTCGAGAGGACTACTTTCTAACATGCAACCGTATTGCTGAACATTGAAAGAGAGAGAGAGAAGAGGAGCATTCTCGCGCAAATGTAGCGAAATGTAGCGCGAACTTCACTATGACTCACATTAAATGGCGAAAGGATTTGAAGGACCTGTACAAAGGATACGCTTAATGTTCGATATTAAATTCTCGACCGTGGTTGCAATTACGACGGGTGTTTGTAGATACGACGTGTGCGCGCAACTCGAATACAACAAGCGCCTTCAACTTGTCGTGTCTAATAGCTAGTGTATTCTAGTTAAGCGTAATTATTCGATTGCCAAAACGGGAATTCATTAATGAGGCGAGCGTATCGCACGGCAAATATATATCGCGCAATTAGCGCGGTAAAGGGGTCATCTAATCCGCTCCATAGCGCGATATCACGATAGTCATGAGCGACCGAACCAGCTAGTGCGGCCTTTGCCATGGTCTCTTCCTTTATCGATGTGCTCGGTAGCTTATATACCACAGGCGTACGTTTGACTGGAAATCGTGTCTGCTCGTACCTCACGCACGAAGTTCCTAGGCCATCGCCGAGAATACTGCTTGACCCCGACAGCCGTGGAACTATGCATTTGCCGGGGCGGCCATATATTACACGGGCACATTTTGGTTTCCGCTTCGCGAACGTCGAGCACGATGCACTTGTACCTGAGCACCAACCTCTCTTCCTCTGTTTTACTTGCTAAAATACTAACCTTGTTAACGAGATCTTAGATGTATAATTTAAATAATTTAAATAACTTGAACGATTGGTTAAACAATGCTAACATATATTTAATTTGGCTTGTAGCAAGTAAAAAATAATAATTAAAAAATAATAATTAAATACTTCAAATTTTTTAAAAATATTATTTTTACTTATTTTTAAAATATTATTAATTTGTAATTATATCATATTAAATAAATATATAATATATTATATTATATGATATTATATGATGTCTATTAGTAGTATTATATAGTATAGTATAGTATATTAATTTGTAAATATTTTAAATGCCAAACCCGAGCACCAACCCTCTTCCTCTATTTTACTCGCTAAAACACTACCTTATTAACGATTGTAGATGTATAATTTAATTTAAACGAAATGAAATTGGAAAATTAACTTCTTCTAGAAAAGGGGATTCATCAGATTATATCAATTATTCAGATCGTTAAAACACGTTGTGGGATCGTTTATAAATTACAACTATAAGATAATCGAAAAAAGAATTCTAGAAAAACTGCTGGTCTCGTGTTTTCTTCGTCCCCGTCTTTAATTATGCAGTTGTAGTGTGTTTATGTTAGTGCTATGTAATTTCGATATTCTCCTTATCTGCCAGGTTGTTGTCAAGTTCTGACTAGTTATCTATTTCAAACAATTTCACTACGCATTTGTAGTGTTTGTGAAATTCGATTCATAATAGATGAATTTATCCATCCATTCGCATACCATCGCACGATGCTTCTCGAGAGAACTAGTTTCAGAAACATGTATATCACGAATATCCCGAATCGATTAATTTCGGTTCAATTTTGCCACACAATACGCAAGAGTAATCTCTGTAGCAATACAAACACGACATGCATTCTTTCATATATGAATATATTTTCTCGTTTCTGCAGGATCAGGAATTGAATTAAGAGACGTTAAGAGTCAGGCTTTTGATAGTGAATACATTTCCTCTTCCTTTTTTCTTCCTGTGTTCAGGTGTCTTTGTATGAATACACAGGATGATAAGAAGATCTCAACTCACAAAGAATGAGATTTCCCTAGATTCCGCACCTTTCTGCGAGATATTCTAACACCTACCTTCGTAAAATAGCACGGTACTTATGTGCGCGATGTATACCGTATACCGTTTGAGGGGAAAGAAGGAACGGCTTTTTACGTCGAGGACCCGCCACCTAATATCCAAGCGGGCCACTTCAACGTAACTCCAACTCGAGCGAGATACAATCGTCCGCAAAAGTCGGCGTCCTTCGCGTGTGCCCGTATGCCGTTGTGACCTCGATACCGTGCGACCTGATAAGACGCCGCACGTCGATACCACGCGCGGAAAGGCACCGCCGCCGGAGCGCGGCTACCTCTAATACGACTTTATCAGGCATCGCTCGTCGTTTGTAGGTACATACGTAGGTACGAGCGCTTCGATATAAGTGGCGGAGCGCGGTATTACACAATTTAATGGAAATGTAACGTGATTTTACGTAATGCGACGTTACGTCGGATTTGCGGCGCGCAGTGAAATCGTAAAGTTTGTTATTGTGTCGCAAACGTTAATGTAATAATGCATAAAATAATGTTACGGTGGCACGGTACGGCGTATCGTGTTGTATCCACGATGTTGCGGCACGGTGTGAAATTACAGTACACGCTCGAAAATGGCTTGCATGTCTTCTGGCTGCCGCGGCGGATACGTTATACGTCTTCCGACTACTTGGGCGTTCGCGTTGTACGTCTCTAACTACTTCGACGCTTAGGTTGTATGTCCGATCAAAGCGTCCTGATATCGTTGCTGTAGTCAGCAACATTGTTATCGGGTACGTTACCTTGCGCTTAAAGGGGTTGCGTGTTAACGTGCACTCTGAATATACCTGACGTAATTCACGATGAAACGTAAATAGGAGAAATAACGCGTGTGTCGAGTTCAATTTTAAAGAGAACCACTCTAAAAAGGTGGACCGGCGCGGCGGCGGATGCACTCGCTGACTGAGCCATTAAGTGCTGTTTCCACTTAATCCGGATTTTCTCCGGTATGTTGTTTCTATGGATAATGATAATTTACTTACGTTCGCTTTAATACCACTGTAAAGCACATTCACCGAGTGTCCGAGCGAATGATTTTTAATGCTTTCCGTAAACTAAAATGGATATAAACATAACTTGCTAAGCTAAACGTTACGTACTAAGGCGTGGATCGTAATCTGATTAACGTTGAAGGTAATCTCGTCCCCAAGACGATCCCATTATACGAGACAACATCGGAAAGTGGGCGTCAGACTTAATCTCGTTGCTCGATACTCACAGATGATTCGTTCCGACGTGGCTGCTGGAGCGGCTTTTATCGAGAATTTCGGGAGAATCGGGGTGCATAGAACACAATGATAATGTACTTACTGGAATAACAGTCGTATCTGAATGTCTAAAGAAATCGAATGATAAAGACGCGATGGCACTCCATGACTGGAATAAGTAGGATATACGTGCAAAAAGTTCCAACATACATGGGGAAACATTAAAATGAGATGGATCCAAACAAACAACTAGAAAATACAAAAGATTATGAAAGATTATACCTTATCTCTCGTTCCTATTAGTTAATTTTATTATTTTAAATTTTATTACGCGTTCTTTATCATCACTTCATAATTCTAACGTATGAATAAAGCACGATATCATGATGATCGTCGTGTGAGGCTGCGAGAGGTAAGCTGGAAGTGCTGCGGAAAATGATAGACAGGTTGCGAAGGGGTGAAGGAGCGAGAGGAAATTTTCACTTGCACCAAACGAGGGATGGTGTGTGCTTCCTGGCTTCGCTTCCTGTACGGACTGTACACGAGAGAGATATCGACCAACTCTCTGATGCTGCTTCTGTGAGGCACTTTTACGATCGTATTTCGAATACAGCGGCGTCTGCACGCAAGCGACCTTTGCGGTATGCACAGCTGGCATCGCCGGTATCCTTATGATAGAATAATTCGAAGGATTCACACCGCGTTGAGCGCGAAGACGGCGTTACTCGATACATTTTCGGAGGCGATTCTCGACGTTGGATGCCCGGAAAGACGTGAAAAATTTACGAGCGCAAGAACACGGCGCCCGAGCGCTTGACGCGTTCCTCGTAAATTGCGCGTGTGTCACGAACGCGAGGAAACCATCAGCGAACCTGTATCGTCGCGCCCTATACGCTAATGAATATCAGTGCAATGTCAGCGCGGCACGTTACACATATAAATTAATTATCCTGCCTTGAAGTTCGACCCCTCGCCGCGAGGACGGAAGTTTTAATTAACTCCGTCTTTCATAAAACTTTCCTCTTGTAAAGTCTATCCGCTAGCTGCTAATCCATGCGGGTAGCGTTAGGATATTTTATTGCATGAAGAATATTTTATTGCACATACATATATAAAATATGCATAAAATATATTATAGATAACATTTTGCGACGGTATGTTCGAGCGAATTATAGCGATGCAGGCAAGCGAAATAACGATGCCTATTCCCGGACTCGCCGAAAGTAAATATCAATAACGGTGATTTAATGCGGGACATCTGTCACCACGCGCTGACGCTAAATTTCAAACAAGAATGTTCAGAAAACAGGAATACTATTAATATAATGATACTGCAATAATAATAATAAAATGATATTTCTTAAGTAAAGGGGATATTTTTAGTAAATCTAAATATCTTAAGTATGTATAAATCTTAGGTATGTAAAAATTTAACGGAACAATTTTATTTTATATGTTAAAAATAAACAATCCGTGATTAAACTACTGTGAGTATACAGAATTTGATAGAGTGAAATTTTAGTTATGATTTTTTAAATTTATACGATAAAAAGCATGCGGTAAAAAGCATCTGTGCTTCATTTTTCTTTTCCCTTATTTTCTTCTCCATTAGCAACCACCAATGCTAACACCCATTGGTAGAGCAACTCAAGAGTACGAACGTTTTGCCGATGTTACTTTGAGAGTTAATAACATGCTAAAGCGACGATCAATAACAGCTCAGCGTGTCACGGCGGAAAGACGCGGTTTGAAGCTACGCGAGAGTAGCAAAGGCATTCCGAGGGCGAAAGTTTCGAAATGATCTCCTCATTTACCATCAGCCCCGTAATCGCAGAACTCTGCGCTGATAATTTGATGATTCCCAAGTTCACCCCAAAAGGATTAGTACCTTTGGAGAAAAACTTTTTAATGAGTTACTCCCGCGCACCGGGGTTCCCCTTTCTCAGGAAAGATCTTACTCGTTGTAATTATTAATACTTCTGCCGGATATTCCGTCTTAGGATAATGTAAAGCAATGGAACAAGGAACTCGCCGTTTAATTTCCTCGTGTATCGTATCCAGTATAGTACGCGAGGTTACGATACCTTTGCGATACTATATTGTCTGCATTTTAAACAGCAAATCCGTTTAGGATTTCGATTGTATTTTATATTAATTTGCGATGGTCTCGATTATATTTTATATTAATTTGCAATGACTGTATGGATAATGGGTATAATGCAAGCTATCACGCAAGTCTATCATCCGCGATGTACGTTACTGAAAGCCGGAGGTATCCGATATAACCGGTA
Source organism: Crematogaster levior (assembly GCA_901521435.1). NCBI lineage: Eukaryota > Metazoa > Arthropoda > Insecta > Hymenoptera > Formicidae > Crematogaster > Crematogaster levior. The sequence goes on along the minus strand of CABEGB010000670.1, from coordinate 264,862 downwards.
CAGGCTTGATCTATATGAAATATGTACTTAGCGTTAGGAGCATAATTATAATTATTGGGCAACTTGATGGGAGCGTTGTATCGCTCGGAATTTAATCCAATGAGGCTACAGTTTGTATTATTAACAACAATTATAATCAAGCGCTAAAATAGCACGACAAAATATGTATATCGAGTGGTAATTAATTGAACGCGAATTAAATATACTTTACTCAACGCACGGCTCATATAGTGCATTAATTTTTACCGTGTTTACCCGTCAGCGCGGCGGAGGGTTATCAATTCCCGTGTTATATGCAGAGAATATTAGTTTAGTCGGTGGTTCACACGAGCGCAAACTTGTCGTGCCGCATGCGGATGCGCGAGTGTCTAGGTCGTTACGATTCACGTCAAATGAAATCCCGTCGCGACAGGCATAATACAATCGAGCCAATTCTGTCGGCGTGCATCCAGAGAAAAGGAGATATTCGTCGTTGTCGTCGTCGTCGTCATCGTCGTCGTTGTCGCACCTGTTGGTCGCATTACGTCGTATTTTCAGCCGCTATTTGTATGCGTCTACGAAGACATCGAAGAGATTTTCTCCACCGATGAGAACACGCGCTTCGTTCCGTGTCATTAATGTCGCGAAACAACGGGCGCGGTCGCAGAAATAAATAGCTCGCGACGACTCCGATGGAAGAGTATTTCCGTTGGCGCACCTGTTGGTCGCTTTGTCAAATCGACGAGTCTATCGACCCGCAAACCATTGTCTTATCTCAATTCGTTGAGATTAATTCTATCGGTCTTCCTCCGATATAAACGTCGCGCTCCATCCGTTACATCCGGCAGTACATCCGTTGTCGGACCTATCGATCTCTCCCCTGTAACGTCAGTCTAAAAATTGCGGGTTTAGCGAAGTGTGTATCGAATGGAAAACGAATGGTTTTGGCGAGGGGAATAAAGGATTACGATGTCATACTTGACGGATATGCACGCTACCAGATAGAATTTTAACGATTCGCGGAAACTTTCGCGACTATCGCAGACAAAGGCGCGTATCGTTTCGTTAGTTTTATAATTAAGCCACGCGACTCATAATTAAGCTGCGCACGCAGGCTTACGGGAGAACAAAGTCCTATGAAAAAAGTAATCGGGTAACCGAGCGAAAATTTTAGCGACACTCCTTTGTCCTACAAATGCGGTTCTTTTATCGACGTGATGAAAGGACTGATTTCGAAACAGAAACGAAGCATTTCGCATTTCTACTTTTGAAAAACGTATGCACTTTAAAATGTTTTACATAAAAAAATTTCATGTCTACGATTGCTTGTATATTCCGCTCGCATGATAAAGTCAGAGTAGGAAATTTAATAAGCTTTTAACGTAGAGTATCATGTATTGAAATGTGAATTAGTGTTTCGTGCGAGCCTCGCGTAATTAAATTTCGTTATTACAGGTGCATTCTGCAAAAATATACAATAGAATAAACGAATAATAATATTAGCGCTCATTTTTTGTTTTCAACTAACAACCGTAATTACCACACATACATACATACATACATACATACATACACATGTTTCAATTATTAATTTTACAAAGGAAGCAAAAATAAATTTAAACGACAAAATAATAACAACTAAAACTAAACTCTTAATAATTTAAAAAATCTGCATACTTTTTAGATACAGATTTAATGAAATCTCTGAAATGAAAACAATCTGTTCCAAAATTTGTATTCAGAAACACCTGTGGTTGAAAAACATGTGCGATATGCGATTGCGAAATGCAAGTTAATTAATGAAAATTCGTTGGCCGTAATACCGCCGTAATTCGTCGTGAATTATTGATCAATGGTTCCCCACTGCGCAAACCCGCGCACTATCTAATGGATAATAGGACTGATGCTGGTCAACTTTATCGAAACGTGAGTAAACAACATGGAGGTTTGGCGATGATGCGTTTGCGTTCGGTTAGGTACAATACTCGACGGAGTTAAAAACTATTTCAACGGAATAATTCGTGATACTATTAATACGTCGGTGATACTATTAATAATCGAAATTCGTCATCGATATGTATCCGTAATATCGCCGGCAGAGAAGCTGGAAACCAACCATCAGATATGTATAACAATACCATCTGCATAACTCACGAGTCCGATCTGTAATTTCGCATCGTTGATATTCCGTTTTCCCTGAGCCAAGTTTAAAACGCTCCGCTGCGACGAAATAACATCGGGAGAGAAGTGAAACAATGGTACATATAATCCTCTTTTCTATCTCGCGTATCTTTATGTTACGCGCCAGGCTCGCCTATTTCTCCCCGACGATTTTACGGAAACGTCGGGGAAAACGTAACGGCGAAATGAATAAACGGATTTGCGGCTCTTTTAGCGGTACATTATTTCGCATAGCGGTTTATTAAATTACGCCTTCAAATAATGTCAAGATCAAATCTAAAACAACGGCGCACACAATGCAACCACTCGTGTATTTCCGCGCTGAAGCACCTCTAATTACACGAGCGTATTACATTACGCGTTACGCTTGTCATCGTGTCACCATTACTTCCTGTGCGTTTTTCTTCCTCTGTCTCTCTACTCTTTCTTTCTCCCTCTTCTCTGTATCTCTCTCTTTTTTCTTTTTATTTCCAACCATTTTATCCACGTGTTCGCATAGCAAACAAGAAACATCGAAGAAATGATGTTTACAGACTGCAAAAACGTTCGCAAACGTTCGCGACGCGGGATACGGTTTCCTTTCCTTATTAAACGTCACGGCTATTTAGGACCGATCTGTAGGAGCGATCATCTGTTTTGAAAAGAAATATTCGCGGTAACGATAACGGTGAAACGTTACATAGTTAGCCTTCGGCTGTCGATCGCAGGGAAAAGAATGATACGTTGTCGTCGTTTTCATCTGTTGGTACCGCGAATACCACGTATGTGATGCTTGGTTATTCGGCTACCGTGAACATTCCGCGTCAAATTTCCGTGGCGAACGCCACGGTCGGCACAAAGAAAAATTCTATTATCGTGGCACCTGTTGGTCGCCCTTCCGAGAGTCTTCTCCTTTTCGTTCGACACTCTGACAACGTCGGCTCTTCCCCAGCCTCTATCAAGCCTCGAACCCATTCAAATGGTCACAATGTAATCGAACGGTTTCCACCGGCATGAGCACTCGTGAAGAAGAAATAACCGCTGACTACCTGTTGGTCACGACCGTGACAAATGCCATCGTCCAGCCGACTATCCTTCATCGCCACCGGATAACTTTCAAGTCGCGTTTCCGTCCGCGCTGCCGACGTGTTATCGATCCTGCCAACTAATGTAAAAACCACTCCACCTTGCTTGCGCAATCTTCGGCGGGTTCCGGCGACCGCCTTATCGTTTATCAACAATCGAAATTCGCTTGAAACGTGACGTCTTGATCTCACGTCCTACGGATTGCAGATTTTATGGCATACATCTTTGTCATTCTCACGTAATGCTTTTCTGATAACAATAAACTTAGCTCGACAATTAACGTTATGTCTATTATGAAAAGTTATGGGACCAAATTTTTTACAGCCTTGTCACATTTACCATCATCTCCGACCTAATTACACTGTAGCGTATGCATATTTGGATGATTCATGATATAAATATTAGCAAATATCTTTAATGCAACAGGACAATACATGAAATTTCCATCGCTATTATCGATTCATAGGAATTCATTGCACCCTCGAATGTCCCGTCGCGTCAAGATTGCTTCCTCATGAATAAAGCGAAACGAGTTTCTCGAGCGGCTGGGAACGGGCGCAAGATTACGTTTCACCGTGAACGAATGTGAATAGTGCTACGAAATTTGGCAGTTAAGGGCTGCCATATATATACTGCTCTGTGGAGACTTCGCGCGAGCTTCGCAACCTGCAGCGGTATACATATAGAGCAAACGGAGAGCGCACGGAGGTGCCTGGATACCTCCGAAAAGCCACGATTCCCCGGCCACCATCTTCCCAGCTTCACGCTCGTTTGTCTAATCCCGGCTTAGGCACTCCGAGACACTCGCGATGGCGCGGATGCAGGCAGCAAAGCCCGCAAATTCTAGACTCCGCAAAGGCGAAATGAGTTTTTCCCGAATGCAACGCGCGTGTCGGACCGAGCGCAAAGACCTGCTGATCCTCCCCCAACCTGAGTCTGCAGTTCTAATAAAATCCGTATAAAAATTTGTTCGACTCACTGTAAATGTGTACGTAAAATCCAAAGGAAGCACTCACAATAGTAATTATCCTTTCTGCGGATTTTATTTACAAAATGGAGTCACGTCATACACGGAAGTGGATATGGTATCTGTACATACAATAGCTTTAACAATGTTGTATAGACGCCAGTGTAGTATTAGAGCGCGATTAACAATAAGAAATATAGTCATTCCGGGGCTTAAAGGTGGCTATAAACGGGTTACACAAAACGCACAGGGGCCACGTACCGGAGGAGCTTAGAAACTAAAACGTGTGCCATAAGTTACACTATATTGCCGCGGTGAGATGTCATTTATGCTTCATTAACCGCAGAAACCTCGTTACTTTAATTGTTCTAACGGTGACGTACATTGTGCAGTTGCCAGAGCCACCGGCCATTCGGTTAACTCTCGACTTCTTACAGCCATGCATATGGATATTACGCGACGCGCCATTAACGTCGACATCTCGATACCAGAACCAATGTTTATGGAGTAGCCCGTAGCGAATTGGTGGACCACGGCTACGCCATTCCCAAGGCACCTCGTTCCCCGCTCGTCTAATCCCGTCTAGGCTTAGCCGCTGTGTTACGAGGCGACGCAACAGCGACCGGCGCCGTGCTCTCCGAACCGCGGAGTGGGATAAAACCGGGCTTTCGGTCTGACACGCCTGAAATATGTTCCGACCGGGAGAACGTATGTAACATCCGATAAACGTCCCCGCGCCAAAAGCGATATTTACTGTGTCCGTCGCGTGAGACGTCGCGCGTTTAGGGTGCCATTCAGTGTCGGCGTCGCACGTGCCGCGTTTCCCACGCGTTCACGGCTTGGTGTGATAACGAACATTTCCGGCGCCTGGAATGCCCTTTGCAGCAGCAGCAGCAGCAACATCCAGTAACTGCATTTCCGAATCTACATTGCGTTTTCCCTCTAACAGTTGCGCCCTGGAATTTGACGCGGTCCGATCTAAACTGTAGAACTGTAGAACACTCAGCACCCGCATCGAAATTGATCCTGGGTGTGGTGCAACGCTGCGTCTTTGACTACGAATTACCATATCATTTCGCACGCAATGAAAGCCCTGTGTCAAAGTCAAACTCATTTACTTCTAGGAAATATGCAAATTAACGTTTTCTACATTTCACCCGAGTCTTTTACGACCCCTTTTTTACCCCACAAGTTAGGAAAGATAAGACATTGATATAACGTTGATTATTTTTCATTTATTTATCTCTAATTTACTTAAATACACACACACACACACACACACACACACACACACACATATATATATTTCATATATATTTACACATATATATTTAATTATAAAGAATATATATATACATATAATCGATTTTTAGAACATATTTACTTCTCGCTCTCTGGTCCCACAATTTCTAAAGAAACAGTGTGTTGTCACGCACGACACTTCATTCTCACTTTTTACGTGAATGCGGACGGAGCGCGTTTGTGCTTGCATGAATACACGCGCGTACGTCAGCACAAGTGAACTGAAAAGATTCGCGGTAATCAACCGTTCGCCTAATTACAGCTAGTTCAAAGATACCGGCGTAGATTGCGATGTGTCACGAACTTCGCATCATCATCATCGTCAAGCGCTTTGCCCGGGCAAACTAAACCAACAATATCGCGTCTGATTTATCGCGACCGTTTCGACGATCCTGAGCGCCTTCACGCATTCGCGCCATTCCGCTATCCGATTATTTTGAACGAGCGCGGAAGTTCGTCCGAGCGTTCGTTTTTCGACTCGCGATTTTCCATCGACGGCGCATTGTCTCTCGCTCAACGGGCTGCGAGCTACGTGAGCTATTTCGACCGTTCGATCCGACGCGCATTCCGTGACGCGGATACGAGCGATTTTTCAATAGCGGGTTAAAGGTAGAATACTCTGTCCGCTCGCCATTTTAAAAATTGTTTCACGTAATGAAACCCCCATCGCGCCGGGAAACAAACGATTTTATGCATCGGACAAACAGTTCTCGCACGCGCGGCATTCATGACGCAACTCATTAGTTGCCGAAATCGCTGTGCCAGTAATTTGATGCAAGGCAAATATTTGTTTTAAATATTTGTATTGAAAGCAAGAGCGAGATCAAAATGAGTTGAAACTCAGCGCGAAGCGTAGGATGAAATGACTCGAAAGTCTTGCGAAATATTACAAATCCTTGCGTTTTTATCGTAGTCTTTCTCTCTCGTCGAAATATTTGCCATTTTTACATAAATTTGCTCTCTTATTAATGAAGAAGGAAAAAAGTGCTGGATTTTGAAATATTTCAGATGGAAATTACCAAGACACGTAAATGTCAAGGACGTTTCTAATTCAGAAAAATTGTGTGAGACTTTTATGTGAGACTCGCTAAATTATGTATGAGTTTATCTTGGGGAAGAGGGATTATAAACTGAGCTAAACGCAGGCGCTTCATGCCTCGTGAGTTCGCGTCTTCATCGTTCTGATCGATCGTAGGAGACTAGGACGCCCATTCGCTCTCATATATTCGCTTCACGTATGTGATGCTCGAACCGCACAATTCGTCCGGCGAATTTGCGACGCGACCAGGCAGTCACGTTTAATTTATTTTTATCACTCTTATCCCGCCCCTGTCCACACGTTAATGTTGCGCCTGATGGACGCCGATTTGACGAGGGAATCTCGGCGGGCTTTCGGCGTTACAATACGGATGGCCAGCAAATTGAATGTGAGTGCTCGAAAGTAGAAAACTGGAGACGAGAATGCGGCGAGTACGAAGGAGATCTGGCGAAAATAGTGTGGTAAGATGTGCCGGCCACGTCGAGGGCGCGTTATCTGTGCACGTAGGGGGTGGCAGCAAATGGGTTTGTCCTCCGGATAGCGTGTCGCCGTCCGAAAAGGGGGAGGAAAGGGGAGCGAGAAAAGAGATACAACTGGGAGGGGAAAAAAAAAGATTCGGAATGGCGCCGTGATTTTTATCAAGAACGTGTCTCGAGGTAGCGACGTTTCTTATGAGACCGTTGCGCTAACAGCCGCGAAATTACGTCTGCCTCAGCCTAAGTCACGACCGCAAACTGACGTCTATTATGGTCGCTGCACCGAAACCTTTCCGCTTTGGGAATCTCTTAGTCAGGAATTGTAAACTATACACCGGGGGGCGAATGGAATTATTTAGACGGTGTATGCGCGCGTGCAGTATCTTTCACAGCGTTCGCGCACTAAAAATGTTGGTGCGATTATTCCCTTTGCATCTCCAGAAATACCATTACACCACACCATGGTCGCTGTAAATGTGTCTTCCTGAAAGACGCTCCTAAGATAAATTGTAAGTACTTACGATATTTCACGAGACATCCGGGGAATTCTAATTAATAATGGAACATTCACCCTCGAGAGACGTACAGATCGCGCTTGAAACATCATAAAATATCGTCGTTTTGTACGTAGTCATCTGGCAAGCGATCTAATATCTCGGAAATGTTAACATCGTCTATTTGGCAAAGAATAAGCAAAAGGATCATAAATAAAAATTCTTATCCGATAGCAATTTATATGCCAGGCGACATGTTTTAAATATATTTTTAAAAAGTACAGCAGATATTATTTCGTAGTTCTCATCAACTTGTGGAAATTATTCATCCGTCTGTAAAGTGGATATTTTGACAAATTTTATTTTGAGACAAAGTACTGTAGCTTTGTCATGCGGTCAATGAGACACGTTCTTGGATAAATAGGCCTGAAGGGACGATCGGGTCCATCAGATTCACCGACCGTACACACGATCGTCATATGGGTCGTGCGCGTCGCAAAACTAATTGCACCACTCCCTCCTCGCCAACCTGTCGCGTGAGGGATGACAAAAAAATAGCGGGGGCGTTTGAAGAGGATTTTTTCCAGTATCGGAAATTGAGCGGACGAGTATTGGCGTCACCGCCGAGTGACACCGCGAAAAAAGGGGGAGATCGTGTGTGCGCGTGCATGCGCGCGCGTGTTGGGACGCGGAGCGAGAATAAAAGAAAAATCACCTCTCCGACACGGTTGCCGCGAACCGGGTGGGAAACATGATGCTGGGGTTAATGAAACTCTCCGCATCGCCCACATTTCGCGAGTTCCATTTATAGAGGATGTCTTCTAATTATTTCCAGAGGCGTGCATTCGCGCGCATACATCTATTATTTTTTTCCTTCTCTCTTTCTCTATCCCTGTTTGTCTGTCTGTCTCTGTCTCTCTCTTCCTTCTCTTGACTCATGCTCTCGTACAGCGAAACTTTATTACTCTCGTGTGCACGCACTACTGCAGTTGTTTCCGCAACGGCACATTTGCAACCCCTCCGGAATGATTCTCCCTAATAAGTCGAATTTCTCTCGACAATGCCTTGTCGCAAGTTGCACTGATTTTCATTTAGTATGGCATCATCGTTGTTGAAAGATGTCAAAATTGTTGTTTACATGCTTAAACATATTTTATATAATAGAAATAATAGATATTTTGATCTATGTGTGTGTATATATTCAAAATCTTTTTACACACTTTTTCAATTCATTAATTTTAACGTAGCAATCATGGAAACGTGTTAAAATATCGCGATAAAAATTAGTTGTGAATAAAATAACTAGATAAATAAAAAACTAGGTAAAAAATTAGTTGCGAGTAAAAATAAATTACGTGAAATAGAACACGAATATCTTCTATGCTTTTTTGATGTTGGCGCACATTCGGTGTTTTACCTAATATTTTTTTAGTCATTGCAAAAAAACAGAGAGGCAAGTTATACGCGTTTGGCGTTACATCGGCTTTTTAGCGAAAAAGACAATTGCTTTAAATACAGGCAAAAATTCTGAATAATCTCGGAACTGTAACGTAGTTTTGCGCGCGTAGTTTGCAAGTTAATTTCAATTCTTGAAAATCAAAGCGGCAAGAACGGAAGGGCGAGAGTGGGACTTCGCATGTAAGTTCCAAGGGAGTTCTACGAAATCTTGCTTCCGCTTTTTCTTTTCCGTTTACCGCTCGCTATAACGCTCACACAACCTTGGCTCGAGGCACGCGATATAAGTGATACGAACAGAATTTGCGAATGTTCCGGAAGTGTACCTTAGGGACGGAGAACAGAAAGCGATCGTCGTACTTTTAACGAGCGTGCAGCTCTAGAGACGAGAATCGACGTAACTTTGGATTATCTAAATGGAGCTAATCCCAATACAATGGCTTCTCCATTCCTGATGTTTTACCCACACATATACAGAAAAACATTCTCTGCATACAGTAGAGAGGAAGACTTTTTAATAGAACGTATGCCATTATGAATTCCAGCAATGACTTCGATCGCAGTATCGGTTTTTTTTCATCCGCGACGGGACTTGTAATTGAAATTAAAAATTATTAAACGAAATTAAAAATATAAACTTTATAAAATAATATTTTATCGAATGCTTTAAATCTGTAATATTGAAAGATGATATTTTTATCAAATTTTGTATGGGTAGAGCATCGTGTGTTGTACTCGTAAATATACAAATAGTAATTATTTTATAATATATAATTTTTATATATTGCACGCAAAGTATAAATCGTTCCAGTTATCCATAGAATAATTGTCAATAGTGTTTTGTTTCGACAAACAATGTGCATTGCGAAAAAGCTCAAGCGTAATGGAGAAAATGCAAAATATCTGATTCCTTCAATGGACTCGCAATAACTGAATACGAGTCACATATAACCGGCGATATCCTCTAATTAATTGCAGCTACGATCTCAATTCGCTTATCACGCTAATCAATCAGCCCCGTACGCGAATAATCGAGCAATTGTTCCGTCAATAATACGGTACGTTCGCGCGCGCGCGACATGATCGAGAATGTCCGCCCTCGCAGAAAGATTCTTGCTGTGGAAATGGAGGATTGTCGCATAATAAACGCTTAACACAGAATTAAAGGAGATAGCACTTAAGACTTATCGCCACCCCTTCTCCCCCCCTCAATATTTATCTTACTTTACAATTGACACTCGGATGTTTTTACTTTTACGAGTCGCGCGCTGCACGTTTTATAATCCTCGTCGTAAATCGCACGCTCGACTAACAACTATCTTGAAAGCGTATCCCTGCGGATGTACATCGAAAATCTACGAAACGCCACGCGGGACGGTGTATACGGGTCGAATATAAGTATATGCGCGACCGTTTCAGACCGATCATATTTTTCATACTTGATGGCACGCAAATGGTTAAATCCAGTCTTTCATCTTCCGTAAGAATGACCGAGATACGTGCGATGTGCAGAATGGCCTCGCGTTTCTCCACTCTTTACGTTTCTCCGAGATTGTAAAGATCACGGGGGAATCCGTTTGTATGTAGATCGCCTTTGACATCGAATAATCGACTATAGAGTTTCGTCCTAAACGTAAAATAGAGTTTACGATGGTAACGAACAGTTTTCGAAACATTTACGAGACTTGTTTCGCGTAAGCATCGAGTTTTCACCCACTTCAATCTCCTTCAATTACTTTTAAAAAGAAAAATTAATTTCGATTCTTTTTTTATATCGTGAGCCTAAAAGAATAGAGTGACTGCTACGTGGCTAATTTCTATTCCATGAAAAGTAAAAGAGAATTGGGAATCTTACTTTTAGTTATTACAATATTATTGTAATTTCTGAGACTCGTCTCTCCAAATTGAATATCTCGTTTTCCCGACGATACGAGCGTAACTTGCGCTCATACAAATTCGAGATTCCATGATATTTTCCTTGTCTTCCACCGATTTATAACCTCCTCCCGATTTCACATGCCGGGATTGTTCGTACGCAGAGTATGCACCTCGCAGCGACGATAAACTGCGCGACTTAATCGAATCGCGAGCTGTATCTCGCAAAGATTTAAACATACCTTCGGTGACTAAGAATACGATACGAATATCGAACTTCAACCCTGTATAAGAATTGTCCCTAGAGTTTTTATCGTAGAAACGATCGCAATCCGATAAATGTAATCGCAAGAACCTCCGATGACCAACTCGATCGTGCCCTCGCTAGAATATACCGGATGTTTATCAGTGTATTCAACCGGAAAGAGAATCTACAGGGCAAGTTTCTTCCTCATTTTCTCATCTTTATTTGTTCACTCGGAATTAACTAACAATGAGTATTACTTGTTTTAAAATGGGTAAAATTCTACGATATACAGACTTACAAAGTTTTGTTCCTTTATGGTCATGTTCTTTCACCATCACCTTTTATGGTATTGTATGGCGAGTCAAGAAGAGGGCTAAAATGGAAAGAGAGTCTAAAAACAGATTATGCCAGACTTTCACGGAAATGGGCTGTTATTTTTTTATTTTCTTCACACTTGTGTTTTTCAAAGATTAGCTATGTATGGTAAAATTAATCTAAATTTTATTTTCTTGAATATATAGTTATTTCTTATTTGTCTAATGTGTTTTATAATTAAATGACACGTAAATTTTTATGCTGTTTTTATTTTTCTTAACATATATATTTGTATATGCATTATTGAACATATTGCATTGTTAAACGATATGATGATTTTATTATTTTCGTGAAGGTTTGAACGGAATGATATTTTTACAGATAACTTTTAATTCTTCTGATTGTTGTTTTATTAAACGAATAATACAATCGATCTAAAAATGTCATTTCCTTAATATAATTTGTGTTTTAATTTACATTGGACTGAATGTGAATGCGATCGATGCATACAAGATTGCCAAAAAAGGTCAGACTATTTCATTCTCTATGTTTGATATATTAAGAATTCATAATATCGACAACGGCAACGGCATAACATGAAAATTGAAAACACATTTTTATGCGCTTACACGAGAATAACGCTTCCATTACATACTTTCCCTATCAGATACTTCTACGAGCTCAACGTCGCTTGTATCCACGACGCCACGCACGAGAGCTGAATTGAACTGCCGTTAAACTGACGATAAACTGCATATTGTCTCGTTTAACACTGCGAAAGGAAGGTGCACGGTGTTTGGTTGCGCGCGGCGAGTCGATCGCGGCCAATCGAAGTTAACGACCTCGACACAAGGACGATAGACCGGGTCCCGAACTCGTGACATGACGGTCGTCGTCGCGCGACAACCGTCCGACTTAAGATCAAAGTCGGTACCATTCGAGACCAAGTGCGTTACCATGGAAATCAGGACGCGCACCGCGACCAATATTCTCGAATAGAGTCGGAGCTGACTCGGTAAATTCTGCGAATGGAATTGCCAGCTCTCTCTCGAATGCCGTGTTGTTGGTCCAGTGCGTCCAGTCAAAGGGAATTAACGGGGACAACGTCAATATCGTCGTCGAGAGCGGAACGACGGTTCGTACGGTTATTCTTCTGTGCAATCGACAACGCGAGGATAATGACCTCACTGTCTCTAGCTATTCGCGGACAATAGGCTCTTCGTGGTAACCAATCTATTCTAAAATTTTCTTCTATTATCTCAAATCGACTGATTTAGTAGAATTACCCGTGAATTTTCCTTATCATTGGGAGCACGCCGGTGCTCCATTTTGTAACGGGAGTCTCATTGTCTGACAAAGGCGAACGTTACTACTAGTACTATGTTACTCCCGTACTCTTTTTATCTCTTCTCTCTCTTTTAATCTTCCTGGCGACTTAGTTCAATGGACAATGTACCAACCTGGACAATGTATTCTCGTGCAAAAACACACAACGCTGACATTGTACGATGACATTGTATTTTTCTGGAATATAAATACAATTGACTCGGTTCAAAAATATCCGAAGTTTCAGGCTATACTTTCGGCCGACGTGTGAGCTCGGGAGCTTTGAAGTTTCGGCATAATAGTTTCCCTGATGGAGTGTTATTTATCTTGCAAGAGGTGCAAGAATATATTGTACTTGTACGATCTGCAGGTGTGGTACGTGATAAAACTAGGTAATCGTCTCCGAGACGCCTGACACAAGACAGAATCGTAAAACGCGAGCGCGTAAACGACAAAAGAAATCCGCAACGACCGGATGCCAGTATAAAAACATACGCGAAAGACCAAGCCTGTTCGTTAGCCCGCCGATTTTACGACGAACTTTCGACCACGGACGAACTTGCGTCACATTATTGCGAAATCACTTACGCGACAAATTCCCCTTCATGTTGGCAAGGAAGAAACGTGAGGGGTGAAACACACTTATCAAATTTACAGATCCACCATTTTGGGATGACACGTACTCCGTAGGAGTTCTTCTATCAGCATTTTTACGACGCCATATATAGCCGTAAATATGTCATTGAACACCCATAAAGCGCCGGTGTCGATTCGTTGACGTCTTTCGTTTATTTTTTCATGCAACACATTCTGAAAATCGAGCAACCGTTACTGTGATGGTTGTTGTTGACTTCGATTATCAAAATTTAACCGCAGTCTTCGTACACGAAGATGAAAAGAAAAAATATATTTGTTTCATGTATGTACTGTTCTACATATTATCCTTCACCTCTTTTTGATTATTGATTATAAATATATTGATTATAAATGTATGATATAAAATTAACTCAGATCCCGGTGACGATAGGGATTTCCATTTCGTGACATTCTTTCTCTTTCCTTCAATTATTTACATTTTACAGCGTTATATTCGCATTATTCAATTATGAACGCGCATTCTGTTTATATTAATTTATTACATCCGGCATATTATTCTGACATTTCGGAATATATCTGATACGGTAGAATTCAGCTGGTGCCGTTGGCTAATGGCACTGCCAACCATATTTTCATTTAACACGATCGTAGATTTCAAAGCTGCATAAATCACCATCGGCTGTCAGCATTTTTTGATGATTAAGCTGTAAGCTGGAGAGCAAGATTTATAACCTGCTCCGAGATATAGTTTTATTGACGACTCGCAGCAGAACGAGAGTTCGTATTTAAATCGTTTGGAAATATTCCAACGACGGCTGTTCAATCTTTTCTTATACGAACGTTCAATCCGGCACACAGAATCCGGCATCGCGCAGAAACGAGGGCAAGCTAACGATTAATTGCATAAATTATTACCGTCGCTACCAAGGGATATCTATAAATCAGAAATAATTCTCCAGCCATTTGGAAGCTGTTACTAAGCTTCCGTTGTAGATTTTTCATCGTGTAACTCAACTTTGTTGAAAAAAAGTAGGAAAGCTGTTAAACGTGGCAGTTTTCACGTTGATAAAGTAAATGTTCGCCAATTATCAATTGTCGCTATGTAGAAATAGAGATCAGTCGGTTCATGCGATTAATCAACGTCACTCGTGCATGCGATGCTATACAAAAATAATAGTTTGTTTCGTGTCATTGATCTACCACAGTTTTATACATACGCATCATAGGTTATCGCGATGATATGATTTCATAACGCAAATATGAGGCGTGCTTGAAAGCATATACTAATTATATACAAAATTATATAATAATATTACGAGCATAACATTTTATCAGTAATGCAGTACATTTTATATAGATAGGGAAGGGATGTAGAATTATGTGCAGAGAGAGAAAGAGAGAGAATAAATAAAAATATACTTTTATAAAAATTTTTGAATAATTTGGATGAAAACATCATGCGTAATGACAATTTTTTGCTTATAATTTCTAACAGTAACATACATATAATTTGAAACTCCGGAAATCAAACAAACGTACGATTCAACGCATATCTCTTGTGAGGATAATTCTGCGGAAATGTATGGATTTCCTTTCTGATCAGAAAGCTCAGTAGAGATGCTGTTACAGACAAATGAAGAATGACAGCACCGGCGCAACCGCGCCGGCAGTTGTTGTTCTCGATATGACGTGCATGAATAATTTAATTCGCTATTAAATATTCCGACTGATAAATAAGTTGCATGGAAGTGTGCGTGCGGTTGATGCTCGGGGATTCACCGAGAGGATGGCGCCCTTCCGCCGCGTATACTCGCTGCGAGAAACATAATTAAAATGAATACAGAAAATGAAAATCAGAGATTCCTCTTTGAGCTATCTCGCCGCAAAATCCCACAAATGACTTCAGCGTGATTGCAAAGCTGCGTATGTATTACTACGCCCTCTCATTTCACACAGTCAGCGTTACTCGAGATTTATACCCCGTATTTCCATCATCTTACTCTCTTAATAGCTCGTACATTTCCACGTCTTCTAATGTAAATACTTTGCATGTAATCCAAAGTCTTCTTAATTATTACTTTCAAAAAGCCCTTCAGAAAGACCAAAAGGGGCTTTTTAAAAGTAATAATTGGGTCTTTTGCAATAAACTTAATGATTATAACAAGATCATAATAATAAAATTTATACGATTTTTTTTTTCATATAACGTGTACTCAGGTAATTCAAGAGCAATATTATATTGAAATATTAACATTGCGACTGTCACTGCCAAGGATTATAAGTCATGTCTGTAGTGGTATACCGAGTACAATGCGTGTGCAAATCGAGATGGTGGGATATATCGAAGAATATAGAAATGTCGCGTGAAGTGACGGACGGAATAAGAGAGCGCGACGTGCCTGGAGAGATTGTTTGGTGAAAAATGCTCCCGGGGGCCGACAGTATCGACGTCTTCGAGAAATTAAGTTCGGCCAAGAAAAATGAAATACACGCCACGAGGGTTGGATGGAAAATATTTTGACAGAATATCACCCGTCCAATAAGGGAACACCGCTCAATGGAGAACGCCGTCTCCGGTCGACGCAAGCGCGTCCACCACTGTCGTCATAATCAACTAATTAAATTCTCGTACTACGTAATTTCATGAATAATAACGTACGTCACGTACAACGATATTATATCAGTTTTACTTTAATCACGCTCGTAATCAAAGACTCGAATATACAAGCGACTCGATAAAATAATTTCTAAGGTCGTGCGAAAATTCCCCATAGATTCTTTGAAATAAATATACCAGCTGATCTAGTAGACCGCGAACTCTTCAATTCTGTGTGACTTAAATTATTTATTCAATTCATTTACATTTTAAGCAGAAATTCTATATTTACTATATCATTCAAATATCTTAGCGAAGTAAGTTCACGAATAGATTCTTTGGAGTATCAGCTCTGCTTAATGCAAACCATAAATCTTAGACCTTTCAATTTCATGTCACTTAAACTATTCATTTAATTCATTTACAACATTTCATAATCAAGTAAAAATTCTATTGCGTCACTCAAACCAAATAGTTGGTCAAACATTACGAACTTCTAGAGTGATCATCACATCGAATGTAACGAATTAAGCAATCTTTTATTGTGCACCGGGGGAATCAACAGCGACTTAAGTTTTATCTTTAAGTCTTCTTTCGTGAATCCTGTGGAGACCTCAGTTGTACTGGATTACGAAGTCTCTCGTCCGTGAAACTAAGAGAGTGTCACAAGTTGAAGCACGTGCTACATCAGTGTGCCCGCTTATTGCTATGCATTGTGCAAATTGACAAGTCAATTTACATTGGGAAAACCAACGTGGTTGGGGATAGGAAGGACGGATCCCTCAGGACACACCGTGGCCGAGACGCAACGCTCTCACGAGCTTCGCCCGCACAGCATATATCCGGGATGAAATGCTGCAAGCTTATTTCCGGTATCAGGGTCGATGTTGCGAGATAAACCGACCATTAAATAAGTCCCACGCGCGCACATATATCAACGGAGTACATGGGCTGCGAAGAGAATCGAAGAACCGCGAGATCCGTCAACTTTGCCAAACTCGCTCGGCTGCAAAGCGAATTCTCAATGCGATCGCATTAATAAATTACCGTTCGGCAATTAGCAAGCGTCGTTTGAGCAGCTCGTCGCGTTTCGATAGTTTTCGCTATACATGTGATAACACCGCGATAGATTAATTTCATTATGACGTAACGAACGAAGAACATTTGAAATGTCTCCCCCTTTCCCCCTGTATGCAAATAGAATACGCGGTGTTTGTGATCATGCGCGTATCTTTCAATTAACAGAGAGATTACAAATGTAATTCTCTGACAGAAATGCAATGCTATGCAAACAGTACATGTCGCGTTTCATTTCGCAAACTAAATAACCTGTTAATCTTAAAATGTGTACGTCGCACTTCTGTGAAATAATCAAAACTCGTATTTCCGTCCTTCCTGGAACGGAAGGGAATTAATGCGGCTAATATCTCGCATATCGATATTTTTCTTCTTCCGAATTCATGTCGTATCAGTCTACACTAATCGATGTCACATACAAGTTGCAAACTGTAAATGACAGGTGAATGCGACTAAAAAGTTATAAGCCCTTTAAAAACTGCGAGTGGAACGTTTTCGCGCGAGAGCTGCTCGAAAATTGAAAAACGTTAGCGCGCGACGTTAATGCAATTCCGCTGTGTTCGACATTAGAGCACGCTTTAGCTCAGGCACGCGAACAGCAGACGTTGTGTTTCGTTTCGTCCGACAAGCTCTTTTTCACAACACCGCGCGCAAACCACCGGTTGGTCTCGATATGAAATTTCAGAACTGAGAGAAAATTGCAATAATATTTTCCCCCAAAAAATCGTCGGTGAATAAAAATGCAAAAAGTCATCTAGCCAATCTGTTTTCGGCGGAGCGAAAGCACCGCGGCGTACTGTATTGTTGTAATAAATAATTAAAGTCGAAATATTAAACAATGACGGATCGGGAAAGAATGCTTTTGGCTAGGCATACTTTATTCAACGGCACATCTATGATGCAACGACATAAGCAACGATCGCTACGAATAAATCTGCGAATTCGTATAAACGGCGATAACATCGCGGTCTGTCTGTGAAAAAACATTTCAATTATTATAAATACATTTTTTATTTATTCTCCGAGCTTTTATTTATTCTCGAATGTTACCGGACGATATTTATCCAGCCTCGGAAATTAAATATTTCATGACCTGATATAATATTCGCGCGGCACTGTGGTGCGGCTTATCATTTGCGTCGATAAAATATTTGTAAATTTAATGCTCTTCCTAATGCATTAAATTGAGTAGTTAGTGCATTCACATATACCATGCGCACAGAAATATTCGTTCTCTCCATTCGAGCGCGTGAAAGATTTACTTCACGTTACATCGAATATATTTGATCGTAAATCACATTTATAATTGATATTAAGCAGACAAGTGCTGAAGAGATGTGTGAAGTGAATTCTACATTTATTTATTTATTTGTTTACTTACTGGCAGTATTTGACGCCGACACGGTTCAATCGAAATAATTTCGATCGATATAATTCAGGCACTCGTGAAAGCCAACATAGCTGTCATACTTAAAATTTTTATTATCTAATGAAATACTTTTGATAAAGCTTAAGATAATTTAAAATAAACTTCAAACATATGGTATTTGGGTTTATAAAGGTGGTTTCTAAAATGCAGTTAGACCGAACATAAAAGCGAAATTTTCTTAACTCACGACGGTACATTAATTCGCTAACAATTTTCCTACATTGTTTAAAATAAATATATAGAGAATATATACTTTACAAGCTTAATTTTTTCAAATTAATATTTAGGACATAATTTTCGGGCAAACAGTAAACAATTCTATTAGTCCGAACGTATTCATAACATTTTTAAAAAAAAGTAAGAGAAAATCAGACGGTTAGATTTAACTCTAAATGCATGACGAGAATATCTCTGATAAAAATAATTAGTTAATTTTTTAATAAAGTTCTTGGTTATATTTTTCTACGATCTCATGACGATTAAAGTCAGCTAATTTCTTATTGTTCGATATCCAATTTCTTGCGGTTGTTACTATTACAAATGCTATTAATATAAAACGCTAGAGATTTTTAGATCTCTTCAGTCATCCTTCTGAATAAGAAGAGACTTGGAACGGCGCAAAATGCAATTTTCGAATACGCTCATAATTCGAGATATTCAGTCTATTTGTAATTGTCTAGGCCGATTTGCATCGTTAAGGACTTTATATGGGTCAAGTTAGAGCGGACCGCCGGCCGCAAAGTCCGAAGCCTACACGCGTTCTCTCTCTTCCCTTTGATATTATCGATTCAGGCCGGTGTGCTCCTGGCTGCTACCGCTGACTGCACGACAGCCGTTTGCGTACATGCTTGCCACGATATGACAAACAGCATGACGCAAGCGACGCCTGCAACGTCGCCGATATAATGCACATGTGTCGTTGATACGGCACGAAACGTCAAGACGTGTTTTCGAACGTCGCTATAACGATCGTTGGCAGATGCAAGAGGCAAAGCAAGGCGAAGGGTGCGAATATTGGTTGAGATTGAGGGAAACGCAAGCGTCCTCTCGATACAGAACGCATTCAGAAACGACGTTGTCGTGTATCGCGAGTTAAAATGTCCGATTATTGCATAACGAAAAAAATTTTCTTATTTAATTAATATCTTGTTATTTAATTATTTATTTATGCGTCACTTTTGAGATATCTTAAATTGAATTATTCACGGAACTCGTACTACGAATCCTCAAAGTGGTTACGTCGAACAACGTGCACAAAAATAATTATTCTTATAACACGGAAGGAAGATGTGTATGACATATACGTGATTTGAAAGGTATGAACTCCTACTGAAAGCGTGTAACAAAAACATGCGTTTTTCTCGACATGTGGAAAATATGTTGTCTCGGATCCCAGCGGAGTGTGAGAACTCATATTAGATATCAGACGCGACGACACTCTCGGTGCACTCTCGCAGATGTCCCGACGAGAGGAAACGACAAGAGAACAGGCTCGGCTGACGAAAAAGAGAAATATTTTAACCATTGACGGCACTGGAAACCATTACACGTATGGAACAACGAACATGCGCACCAAAACTGCTTGCCACACCTGTCGACCCGATGAAATCATTCGCGGAGATCTTCAATGTATCACGGACGTGTACGAGAAAAGGGAAGAAAAAAGGAAAATTCATCTCGGAAAACGTGATATGCGAGACTAACGTTTCGGTGAAGATTTAAGTTCCGATTTTTAGGTAAATCCGTGGAAACGCTCGCGAGATACGATGAAATTCGTAAAAGGACTCGATGGCCTACCACATTAATCCGATCCGGTAATAAGACGTAATACTCTAATTTTCTTCTTTTCCGAGGATTTGACGAACGTATCACATGTTGTCAGGATCGCTTTATCGGTGAGCTTATGTTCGCTCTGTTGATCCTCTCAACGGACTCTTTGATGTAACTACTCTTTCAGCATTAAAATGATTACAAAGAGTTTCGTCTGACTAGCGATGTACGCATCTAATCGATTCGACTTGCGTGATGGATCGATAAAAAAGATCTAATTTTAAAAATTTATCAAAATATTTTATCAAAATTTATCAAAATAATTATTAGCTTGATAAGATTATAAATTAAAATTGTATTCTTTTTTTCTTAATATAAATATAATTATTATATTTTTATTGTATTATATTTTTATTATATAATAATAATTATTTTAAATATAATTATCGTACATGTAAAATGTTTTATATATAATGATTTGTTAATAAGAATAGAGAGATACAATATAGAGTAGTAGACACAGTGTAGAACACGAATAAATTCGTGGAACGGAACGGCTCTCTTTAAGCCAAAGACTGACTGTTCTCCTCGAGTGATTTCTAAAGACTGGACGTTCTCTTTGTCTTTATTTCTTGTCCTTTTATACCTCGTAAATAAATAAAACAGAATAAAACAGAAGCCGACAAACAGAAACGAAAATAAAATTACCTCTTTGGTAGTGACTCATCAAAGAATCTGGTCATCGTATGATCTAACTGCAGTACGTCGCGATCGAAAATACACTTGTGACAAACAAACGCGAGTCAGCACTTCAAACGCACTGTCGATCCTATATAATTATTATAAATATAATTTTATTATATTTTTAATATAAATATAGTTATTATAACAAAACGTTAAAAAATAATTATTTATCACAATTATTTATATTACATATTGCAGTTATTTGTACCATTCATACATGTAGAATACTTATAAATTTATCGTAAAATGTCGCTAACCATCAAAAACACGGATTGCTGCATTTGTGTGAAGTTGTAAACGTCACACGCATCACTTATGCATTTTTCTCAGCACGAGTTATTGTGCATGGATGGCTTTTTTTCCTATTACATAAGAAAATAATGGAGACCAGAGGTACGCTTTCGAAGAAAGAATTGACGTAGGAGCGCACAAAGCCGAGGCAGTTTTTTATCGAGTGCAACGTAATTGTAAAAAATGTTATTTACACCGGGCTGCGTTGTAGAACGACGCAAACGAACGCTTGTTGCACTTTAAATGTCCGGCTTAAATTTTATTTCCGGGGTAAGAGACGTCCTGGTGAGACCTTGCTCGTCAATATCTTCGACACCTCGATTGTGGTTACGAAAAGAGGGAAAGGTCCGTCGACGATACTTTAGAGTGTGAAATGTCGAAATGAATACGAACTCCAGCGATGATGTTGAAATAGGTCCGTGAATAGTTAGAGATTTTTCATCGTCGCCGCCGCGTTCATGAATGTGAGAGAGAACAAGAGAAGCGTTAAGAGAAATGCGTTAAATAACGATTTAATTTCGTGTGAAAGGATTGCTACACTTTGCAACGCAAACAACTCGCGCGCGATGCTTTCTCGACGTTCCGAATTTTATCTTCGCGAGCATACTGAATTTTTATGGCCTTATTGTGACGTATCTATGCGCGAATGCATCGAAGTTTTCGTATGGCCTCTTGCAATATGCAGTCGGAAATGTTTTATCGAAGATCTAACGAAAAGCACCTCTTTCAACCTTTATTTCGCGAAACGGATGTAAAACGTTCATAATGCGTGCATTAACAATCGTTATTACGTATGCCGCTGTAAAACCAGTTAATTAATGAGGGAGAAAGCCATGTAACTATATAATATGTAAAAAATTAATATCGCTATTTTTTTTGCTTTGTTCTCTTAATAGCAAAAATGTCAGTATTAACACGTGTGTTCTTACCGATACAACGTTATCGTTGAAATAGCCAATAAATTAATTCAAATTAACGAAGGCGTTTATCCTAATATCGAGCGCGATTGCACGTGTATTGATGTGAGGGGCAATAATAGGCTGATACTTATCGCATTACGCGGGCATTCACACATCATCGAATTATATAATCACGAGGAATCTCGCCTGGAAACGAAACGACTGCGATATGTAATTGCACAAAGTGAAAAATTATTCTGATAGAATGAATTCATTTTTATGCCACGCGAGCAAATTACTACACTTTTATTCATATGCAGACGTATCACTTTCGACTTAGCATGCTACATTTTTTTATTGCATACGTGACATAAAATTGTGACTTTGTGATCGTAAAACAAAAAGCACATTCTCTCAATCCCTGGGGGGAATTTTTGAGGGAAAAAAATGTGCACAAGAGCTTTAATTAGGCATCTCGATCGATTTTTTGAATTTTGTTGGTATCGTGCACTTCTAACACGTTAGAAATCGCGTTGCCAACTAGCAAGAACAATTTTTGCCAAGCGATAAAATTAAAAAAAAAAAGAACAGATCTTTCCCATAAATATTGAAAATATCTCTCGCTGTTAATTACATCTAATCATTTTCGCGTTTCTGTGTTTAGTACCCATATCACACATCGTAGCACTGGTCGGAGATTCCACCTATCTTCCCTGCGACATATCAACCAGCCACGAGGGGGACTCCGTGCATCTTGTGCTCTGGTATCGCGAGGATCTCGGTACATCAGTTTACAGGTAAAGTGCAATCAATCTGTATACAGGCAAACTTGCACACACGTCGGTGGTACATAGACATTCACATGTACAGCGATTTGCAAACTACTGCCGGTCGTAACAGGAACGGACTGCAAACAGCCCGTCGGCACAATGCGAAATTGGTAGTTCGCTTTTATCCGAAAATTGTCTTCGAACTCGATTTTCCTCGTCGTTCCGCTCAAAGAATGCATATCGTGTTTGCGCTAGGAGACACCGTTGAATATTGCATAAGTATCGATTTGCAGAGATTGTTAAAAAAAAAAGACGAAGCATCAGGGCGTTGTCAAGAATCTGCGATCATCATTTTCACTAGCGCGTCAAATTAATTATTGAAGACGTAATAAATGCATAAGAAAATTATATGTAACCGTTGTTACATTGTTTATCGCAATTACTGTTCTCACGTTAATACTATCGTTGTACTGTCACTATTATTGCATAAAATGTCACGAGATTGTATTAGTTGTTTACATCCGTGATTAATTTCGCGGTGCTTGTACGCTGGGAGAAACAAGGAAAGGCTCGGAATGATGCTTTTTAATCGCTATTTTGGATTCAATCCAAAATAATACAGATTGGATTTCGCGGGTGTGTTATATAACCCGCGCGTTGCGATCCACATACTAATAACAGAACGGATGGTATCGCGATACGAACGAGAATATATGTTTACGATTGAAAAATGTTGGAAAAAAGAAAAGCGAAAAAGAGGGGGAGGGAAAGAAAAAAATTACAGCGCGAATATTTTGCGCGTGCACGTCGCGGCGCCGTTATTTGGGAGTATCGCAAACAGATTTAAACGGTTCCCATGATTTTGCATCAAATTTTAATTACCCGTCACGTGTGTCGGCCGTCAGATCGCTTGCTGACGATACAGCCGGACCGCTGCGCGGTTTTTTCCGTGCTCGCCGGGGAAAATGCGATCAACGCGCTCGTAGATAACGAAATTTTGCGACAGTTTCATCGACGCGCAAACGCCGGCGCGGCGTCTTAACCGAGTTAATCCCGGTAGACAATAAAATTGCATCCACCCAGTTTCCCTATCGCGACGCGATTTTACTCCGTTTTAATTTTCCCTCACGTACTTTATAAACTACGTGAACTATGTAGAAAACAAACAGATTGCTCCTTGTCTCTGAAATTTTCTAGCTTATACACAACAGTGAGGTTAATTATTTCCATCATGTTTAAAAATATCTTCTGATGTCCCAAAATTGAAGATCGCATTCGCTCAACGAGTTTTGCATATCTTATCATGTGCGCCACAATATATAATTTTCTCATTATCATAAATATGTAACGATAAAATATTGTGTAACATAATTAAATAAGCGAGACTTCATATGAGTTGTTAAATGGCGCATTTTTTACTTTATATTGTTATCTAGTTATTTACGTTCTTTGAAATTTTATATTAAATGATAATTATTATATTAAATAATAATTAAATGATAATTATCTTTTACAAGCATTTTATAAAATTTCGATAGCACTGGTGTTCAATGATAATAAAATATTGTGTCATATAATAAATAAAATTATATGCATAATGTATAAATGCTGCATTTTTTACTTTATATTATATTTTCTATTACTTACGTCAAATTTTATATTAGATGATAATTATATAATTTTGTAAGTATTTTTAAAAAATTTTCGGTGGCGCTTGTGATTACTGAAGAATCAGATGCCAGTCAATGTATTAAACAATGAGATAAAGATAAAAAGTAATGACAAACAAGCCGGACGGACAACGAGCTAAATACAAACTGTTGTCAATAATTCTAATAAACTTATTAAAGTAAAAGAACAATTATCACGAAACTATTTCCATCGAGTTCAAACACTAAAAGCTCATTGTTTTCGCTGCTCACGTCTTTCGTCCGGCCAAGCATTTATTTCTTTCCTGAACTCGCGCAGTCGTTTCGAACTCGTTTCGCTACGCTCGGTGTTTCACGCTACGGCGTGTATTTCACGCTGATTGTGGAATAGAATCTCGTTTCGTGCTGGCGAACGGAGAGCGATCATCGTATTTCGCATTGCATTCTCCGAAATGCGTCCATACGAATAGTGATCGCGTCGATAGTGCCAAACAAGAACTCGTACAACGTATGTTCCGTAGATTGAAGTAATTGAGGCATTTAAGGAGTGACTTGATGACTCTGCGAAAGCAGAGTTGGGAACGTTACTTGTAATATTTTGTAAAAGTTCTGTTTATTTCTTTGTTCGAGTTATTGTCGAAAGCGTTGTAAGTTTAAACACATGTATAACAACGATTATGTATTATTAAACGTTATTTTGTATATGTGAATTTGATTGCTATTATTACTCTTGCTCATTCTTTTGGCTTTATTTATTTATTTATTTATTATTTTATAACATCGTTACTTTGCTGTTATTTTTTTGAGTAATGAATTGATAGCATTTATATATAAAATATAATTATTAATTATAATTTGAATGATAAAACAAACAAATAAATAAAGCCAAAAGAGCAAATAATAATAGCAATTAAATGAACATGTACAAAATAATACATTTAATAATACCTAACCGCATTTATTATTATACGCATTTCAGCTTAAGTGTCAAAGCTTTTTTTAGTAACTCAAACAAAGGAATAAACAGAATTTTTAAAAAATATAAAATAACTTTGTAACTTGATCTATAATTTTACGAAAATCAAACGTTTTATCAACTCTGTGTATATATGGGGGAAAATTTCTCAAGTGTCCCAACGAAAAAAATCAAGGTCGCACAATCGAGCTGCAAATTGGCTCAATTGTTGCTCTATCGAATAGTAGTTCATGGCCCAAAATTTATTTAATTCCTTTCCCAATTCGCCGAGATAGAGGGGGGTGAAGTTTTAGGGTTCTACCGATTATTCGTGTATTTAAGTGATTGTAACATTTCATGCATCGCTCCAAACAAAATTTTACTAGAGACCTTTTTTCTTCATTTTTTTATGACCTTTCACGCGATTACTTTAATTTTTTTCTAAAATTAAATTTTAACCCTTTCTTTGGCAAATTAAACATAAAAATCTCTTTTTTACCAAGATGGACAACTTTTAACGCTCTGAAAAGTATCTAGAATGAAAGCTGAGGTTTTTTCCTATAAGTATACCAAATTTCAAGAGGGCTTTTTTTTTTGTTCACGAGTTATTAAATAAAATGTTTGCAAACGCAGACTCCGCCTGCGTTGCGCTCCCCGTTGCGTGGCGCGGTTCTCTCTACTTAAGGAAAATTCACTATTATTCATGTTCAGTTCGTATAAGTATATTTTAAAATAGTCAACAAGTTTGTAGCAAGAATATCCGAATCGAAAAATTTCCCGAACAGCAATGAAACATCGAAAACCACCCCACCGTAGTAATAGAGCTAAAAATCATTCCTATCTTAGCGATACCCAGGATGAACGACGTGGACGTGATAGGGTTCTCATCCCATCGGGGTGCTTTTTTAACGTGAGTCCCCTTGCCTCTCACGAATCGGGGTGCTTTTTTCACGTGAGTCCCCTTGCCTCTCACAAACTAGGGTGTAGCGTGAACGGTAACATTCGATTGTCAGATTTTATAAAATCTTCTGCAAAATCGACCAATGCAAACAGGAACGTTGCTCTTAATGTGACGTTATTCTTATTTTCTCTATTTTCATTATTTATTTCAAGGTCTGCTTTGATTATTTACTTGTGTTTATATAAATTGTCGATTGGTAATAAATTGTCGCATTGGTCGATTTTGCAGAAGATTTTATAAAATCTGACAATCGAATGTTACCGTTCACGCTACACCCTAGTTTGTGAGAGGCAAGGGGACTCACGTGAAAAAAGCACCCCGATTCGTGAGAGGCAAGGGGACTCACGTTAAAAAAGCACCCCGATGGGATGAGAACCCTATCACGTCCACGTCGTTCATCCTGGGTATCGCTAAGATAGGAATGATTTTTAGCTCTATTACTACGGTGGGGTGGTTTTCGATGTTTCATTGCTGTTCGGGAAATTTTTCGATTCGGATATTCTTGCTACAAACTTGTTGACTATTTTAAAATATACTTATACGAACTGAACATGAATAATAGTGAATTTTCCTTAAGTAGAGAGAACCGCGCCACGCAACGGGGAGCGCAACGCAGGCGGAGTCTGCGTTTGCAAACATTTTATTTAATAACTCGTGAACAAAAAAAAAGCCCTCTTGAAATTTGGTATACTTATAGGAAAAAACCTCAGCTTTCATTCTAGATACTTTTCAGAGCGTTAAAAGTTGTCCATCTTGGTAAAAAAGAGATTTTTATGTTTAATTTGCCAAAGAAAGGGTTAAAATTTAATTTTAGAAAAAAATTAAAGTAATCGCGTGAAAGGTCATAAAAAAATGAAGAAAAAAGGTCTCTAGTAAAATTTTGTTTGGAGCGATGCATGAAATGTTACAATCACTTAAATACACGAATAATCGGTAGAACCCTAAAACTTCACCCCCCTCTATCTCGGCGAATTGGGAAAGGAATTAAATAAATTTTGGGCCATGAACTACTATTCGATAGAGCAACAATTGAGCCAATTTGCAGCTCGATTGTGCGACCTTGATTTTTTTCGTTGGGACACTTGAGAAATTTTCCCCCATATGTGTTTATATATACACAGTGTATGTACATATGAATCTATCCAATATTTTGTAAAAGTTCTGTTTATTTCTTTGTTCGAGTTATTGCCGAAAGCGTTGTAAGCTTAAACACAGGTATAACAACGATTATGTATTATTAAACGTTATTTTGTATATGTGAATTTGATTGCTATTATTACTCTTGCTCATTCTTTTGGTTTTATTTATTTATTTATTTATTATTTTATAATACATATACATACATACATACATACATATATGTATAATACATATACATAACGAGCTTCATTGATTTTATTAATTTTAAATTATAATTATGCTATAAATATCTGCATCTATTTACATCAACTTATATTATAATGTAATAAATTAATAAGAAAAAATTACGAAGCTAGCTTTTTAAATAAAAGTAACGATAACGATGTGATCTCATTACCGTTATTTCAAACTAACATCGTTACTTTTTCTTAATCAACATGGATAAAATTCATTTATCCCAACAGGATAAAATTAAATATAAAATTTACATTTTAAGTGGTTTTTTTTTAAATTAATTTATAATATGTAATTTGTAAGTATAATGTAAATAGACACAGATATATATAGTGTTTTTAAGCGTCATCATTATCATCATTATCAATATTTATTTTTGCAAAAAATAAAACAAAATAACAGCATTCCTTTCCAACCCTGTGCGTGTGTAAACTATACAATGTCGACGAATTAAATGCGTGTCTGTTAAAAATTCGTTGCACGTGCAACGGAAGAGCAGAGTACGACGGATAGATATTGTGCTTGCAAATCTGTGTCCTTCAAAAATTGAGAAAAATCGTAGTCGGAAGAAAGAATTTTATGGCTGAGAATCGTGGGCGGAAGATACAAACAATTGGTTCGAAGATCTTCATTAATGTTTCAGCAAATCTTAATCCTATTTCAGATTTTCACTTTTTTTAACGCAAAAATTTTGTACGCCGACGATGTATTGCATTTTTCATAAACAAGCCTCTATCTGCAACGCAGATTAGCGGCGGCAGTATTACGTTAAGCACTTTATTCTTCAACACTGCGCTTAACATGCAACTCTCGCCCCGCCTACACCATTATCCGCTTTCTTTCATAGAAAAGCAGAAACGCCAGCTGTGTGACGCTGGAGTGTCCTCAGCCCGCGATTTTAAAACCCTTTTCAAACGTTACGATACATATACCAGAAAGCTCGTCACGCGGTAATGTAACGAATCTTATAAAGCAGGAAAAATAGCAACGCGGCACTTAAGCGGATTCGTTCGAATGCCGCGTGGATACGCGTTTATTCGCGGCGTTAAGTATCGCGAAATACTTGCATTTTTTTCGACAATAAAATAATCGCACGATGGGGAGAATATGAATCGGATCCGCTATTTGCGCTCGGAATGTTAATAACATTCTCATGCATCGCGAAAGGTTTGGTAGAATTTGAGAAATTTAAAAACCGCGCCGCTGTCGGTGTCGCATCATGTAAATCATTAGGTGATAATTAGCAGCGAAAAGAGATATGCAATCGCCGTGAAATGAAATCAATTATGGCAGTATAATTATTACAATTTAATATCGTTCACGGCTTGAAATAATGATTGCCTGTGGTATATAATGATCAGCGGAGGAACTTTAATTATGTGCCAATTACAACGGCCGCGATAACGCGCCGGGGCTAGAACGCGATTTAAACTATGCAATGCGAAATCCCTTGTGGATTTTAATTTATTCCTTCGTGTCGACTGATGAATTCATCCGCAGCCGCGATGGGACAACGCTCATAAACATTAATCGAAATTATCGCGATAATGACGTCTGCTGTTAAAATCTCTGCTCAACCAAACCGCGTATATCTTTATAAAATCAAGCATCGAATCGTCCGATTGACCATTGACGAGTACGACACGAATACATGTGGCCGCCCGCATTACCGATGGTCACTAAAGTCCATGGCAGCTGAAATCCGTTCCGCGATTTTTTTCTGTCTTTGATGACAAAATTTCGATATTCGAAATACCGAGGTATCGATTCACGAACGAACAGCCAGATGGTACAATAGATTTTCTCGTTAAAAATTTATATACTATTTCCAAAAATATGTATACTTATTTTCGCATTTGTGTATCTTTAATGCGTGGTTCTTCATGGTTACTTTAATTCTAATTTAAAACTCTGTTTTAAAATAGAGCTCATTTAACATGAATTGTAGGAAATATATATAATTCTATTGTCTGTTATTTTCGCTTAACTCGTATAGAGTAACTTCTTTATTTTTAATATTTATGCGGAAACTGTTATATAAATGTCGCGTCATTTTCACTCAAGAAAGATTAACGATAAACGAGCTAAAAAAATTATTAAGGAAGTAATGTGGTAAAAGTAGAATACTCTGCTCTCAGTATCCCTAATACTTACGCCTCGCCTGTGTCAGACGCCTGGCGTCTTTTCAGAACTTTTTACGTCGCCTTAAATATCCTCCCTGTATCGATTCAAATGGATTTATAGCGAGGCTCGGTCGAGGTCGATAAAGAAAAGATCTCGTGATAAAAACGCAAAAACTTTGTATGACGCGATCGCGTAGAGAAAGAGAAAAGTTAGCGGGTCGACGCAAAACAGTGACGCGATATTGCGGCGGCAGGAAAATCTCTATTTTACAGGAATAGTAAAACAATCGGTTTTTCAGTCCGTTTCGTTTTCTCGGTGCAAACATTTGCTGCGTTTTGTCTTTACAACAATTCTCGTAATGAGTATTTTATCTTCTATGAAATTATTCTTGCCATTTCACAAGGCAGTATCGCATTTTTCAGGTAGATATTTTCATTCGCGTGCTTATTATTGCAGATGACACATGAACATATAGCATTACGCAAATCTGTCCGTTAGATTATTTATGTATATGACTGGACGACTGATTGCGTTATAAAATATTGCAAAATTTAATGTGTACATAATACAACATTTTGCATGACCTATATTTTTTAATGATGTTACAAAAGCATTTATCTCGATGAATGGAATTTTATTCGCATTTTTTAATTTCAACGTAATTTAATCTTTCGATTCGCATCTCTGAAACGGAAATTATTGCATTATCATCATTATTATTACATACTAAATTCATTTACACGTACATTTTAATATGTAATATCAAAAGGTAGGAGAATGTATAATCCAGTGACATTAATACGATCAAACTCTCTGGTAAAATACTTTTGATACAGCTTAATAGCATAAGCTCCCTTTTATCCGAAAACGCGATAAGAGAAGCGAATGTGCATCTATTATAATTATTCATCTATCATGCAGAAAACAGATTGTGCATTCTCCAAAGAAGATTAATGTAAAACAAGTTCCAATGTCTGGCTTGTCAATTCATTAGCGATTTTTTTGTTACAGCATCGATGCTAGAAACCGAGAGTTTGGTGTCGCCGAAAGATGGTCGGACGACAGCGTATTCTCGCATCGCGCCTATTTCATGCTGGACAAGCAACCGGCACAATTGGGTGTCGAAAATACGAGAGAAGAAGACGCCGGTATCTACAGATGTCGTGTCGATTTTCAAATCGGCCAAACGAGAAACTCCAAAGTCAATTTAACAGTGATCGGTAAGATTTATTTAAGCTATCCGACATTAATTCGATGAAAGATAGATATATAGATATGTATATATCATTAAATATCTTATACATATCTTATAAAAAAGTAGAGAGAGAGGGAGAACATTTTATAAAACTAGAAAATGATTTTAAGGAGATATATAACGTTGTTTCAAACATAATTATCAGCAACAAAATTATTTTCACATGATTCCTCTTGTTATTTTACTAGACTTCCTAATGAATTAGACAGGACGGCTTCGCTTAAATTACACGCTCTCATGCAATTACGAATAGTTTTTTTTTATGAGAGCATTTCGGATATGAAGAAGTTTACAATCACGTTTTACAGTGGATCGTAATGTAAATCCGAGAAATGGAAATTGGAAGGTTTCTACTTTATATACGATAAATACATGTTAGTGTATTGCGGTTGAAACGACCCAGTCGTGAATTAGCTTGACAATTTCCATCTTGAATTTACGTTATTATCCGAAACGCGATGTCGCAGAAACTTCCCGTTCAGTTCTCTTATTCGTAGTAACGAGAAAGTATTCAGGAAGATCGTTCCAAGTAACCGGAGCCAATTGTAACTTCGCCGGAGCTTCTATCTGTACATAATTACCGCTTTCATTAATACCCAATTAGCCGTTACTTGATCTGTATTGGGCTTATGCTAAAAATGACACGAAAGTTTTACAGTCTTCGCATAAGTACCGTTTTTAAATTACGTGTCGTCGTACTTTCACAACTTTACTCTTGAAAAATTGTTAAGTATTGCGAGCACTGCTTAGGGCGACGAAAGTTGCAAGGATTAATTTGAGACTCACTGCCCGAGGTCGCCGAAAATAATCTTTTTTGGTATTAAGACCGTTTGATGTTTCAGAAAATGTCGCGCGAACCAACAGGTTGCAAACCAGTGCACGAGCGATAATTATTTGCCACTTTTGCAACGATCAAATAAAGTCCGATAAATCCAACTCGAGTAATGTATATCGGTGAAGGTACTTATACGATACATGATTTAAATTATTATATTATATTATATTTATTGGAAATGTGCTATTATTGTTTTTGTTCACGTAAATCCTACTTCTAAATCCTTCAAACATTCTAGCAAAATTTTAATTGTCGTTTTTCTACATAACAAGGTTTAATTTAAATAGAATTTAATGGTTGTAAAAATGTCATCTTGTGCTCCAAATTAAATCGTAAACCCTGGTAAAAATTCTAATTAGAACGAATTTTGAAACTTATTTTTTCAAACTGTTTTAATATTACGGCTTATTACTCCCGAAACCACATTTTTCGTTGTCGTTCGACGTGACGGGCACTTTCAACGCACTAATAAAAGAATCGTAAAATGGCAATTAAGCGTCGTAATAAATTCGAAATAAAGTAAGCGGCTATCGTGGAGCGAGCAATATACAACAATGGAGGACGGTAGACGAGGCGAGAAAGAGAGAGAGAAAGAGAGGGAGGAAGGGAAAGGGAGGGGGGGGTCAAGGAGAGAAAAAGGAATCCAATTAACATCCTGTTGAAAAGTTATGGAAACGCTAACGGCGAATCCCGAGTGTCACCTCGGGATTCGCCGTTGGCCGGCATGTGCCAAGGAATTTTTCCCGCGGGGTAATTAGCTCCCCCGACACACTCTTCTGACCGACCGACATCTCGCATGTCCTTGCTACGAGCTTGCAGATACTCCGACCGTTGGTCTAAACCTTTTCCAGATGAACGCCAATTAACGTGCCTTTACTCCCATCGCGCTTTCACCAACGAAATTGCACATCATTCTTTCGTCGGTTCCTTTTTTTCAACAGAAGTGACAAGATGTCCGAACAACTGCAGTCGTATATACTCTCCGTACTTATGCATTCGATGAGAAATATATGTTTGAGTCTATCGAGATTTATTGTCAAAACTTCCATTTCTTATTTTGAACGTCAAATATCATGACAAAACAACTTTTTATCGCACCTAACAACGTTGAGATCGAGCGAAAAACGAAACACTGAATCATCGTTTCTTAGTTTGATTGCTAAGAGGATATTGTTACGACCGAGATACACACGTACATCGCAATCATTACAAAGAAGAATATGTCGCGAAATAGACAAGAGTGGGAACGTCGTTAAATGTTACATTTGTGAAATTTAAAACGCTCTCCTTTACAAGGCTCGCATTTTATATTTGCACGTCGCAACCGTCAAAGATCCGGGTGCATGTGAGGCGAGAACGAAGCAAGGACGCATTCGAGTCGAATGCAGTGTCGCGACAGCATCAGAGGGAATAGAATAAGGTGAATAAGAATGAGAAGGGGACGATTCGACCATTAGTAATGCGAATTTGCTTTCTTAAGATGACACGTTTTGTATTCGGAGATATATGGCAGAGAACGCATCTATTAAAACTCGATGTTATATGACGAATGAATTAAATTTTGTTTTTATTTAGTAAACACAGACAGTAGGGAAATATTATTATGTATAAACATATTGAAAATTAAAGTTTTATTTTTATTTATAGAAATATTAGTAATTATATAAACATTAATATATTAATTTTAACTTTAAGTATTTTGTGAAAGGCAAACAAATAAAATAAATAATAAAATTATTTAAAACATTAATGATTATATAATTATTAAAAAATGAAAAATAAATACATCGCAATTACAAATTTCATGTAAGACATTTAGTTTACAAAGAAAATATGATCAATAGCACGCTATAAAATGGATATTTGCCTAGTTCAATAGACAAGATTACTTCGAAATCTTCTTCGAGGTCGATTCCACAGACGTTCATAAATATCTAACCCGTCATATTTTCTGCTAAGAATACCTTGTGTTGCCTGTATCGCAACGGCTGCCCGAGTTACCGTATCGAGAAACTTTGTGTTTGACAGTGGTTTCTAGCAAAAAAATAAAGAGGAATAAGGGAGGGTGAAAAGTTTTATCCAGTCGACAGGAACCGGACCTTTGGCCCGACGTTAAAGCTCTGGTAAAGGAGAGCATTTATCGTAGCAAGACGCTCTGTCCCCCTTCGAGCGAACAAGAAATACAAGGTATTCCAGTTCCGAAAGTATAGATGTAATTCGATAAATTTTCCACGTGGTACTGGCGATTTCACGAGGGGCATACTTCGCAATTTCTGTCGGCCAATATTGACATTTCAATGTGGATAACGCGCGCGCAAGCAGACATAAATTTTGTGTATTTTATAATTTTACGAAATAATAATGGTACACGTTATCGCGAAATGTTCGCAAATATTTCATTGCATATTCTTTAGTAATTATTGGATTAACGTTTTCGCCTATCAATTATTGCAGGCGTAACCATGTTCAAGCGCATGATTTAATTATCACGTAATGAAATAAAATGATTTCTACTTCATATTGTCTATATTTAATTTTAATATACATCGCGATTATGAACGATTTAAAAGTTTTATGCTACAAGATAGAAATTATAGCTTGAATAGTCCCAAACCGGGTACCTAAAACCCACTCTGGGTTCGGTATATACCTATCAATTTTCGTTTAGAGGCAGAGATATTATATCATGCTTTAGGGTTTCATAAAATACGGGCGAACTGAAGATAAGGTGGTTCCCGAGTAACCAACCAGGGAAACCAGAAATCGGTGCAAAAACTCTAAAGAAATGGCGGCTCTTCGCATTAAGACTTCCTTGAAGTCGAGCTACAGAAAACGAGCGCATTTATCTTCTTGAACCGTTGTTTCTTTAAGGTAAGAAAAGGATGGAACAGTAAAAGCTGGGAGTAGTTTTTTTTTGCTTTGGGAGGGACAATACATAACTGGATAATACCCAGGTCCGCGGACCTGCCGTTCGCTTTTCGCTGATCCAACTTTGTAATCGCGATAATCGAAATCCCACATAAAGGCAAACGAACTGCCTGCCACTACCTTTGGGATGGAGGAACGTAGTTCTATCTCTGTAAAGCGATTCCCTCGCGTTTCCTTCTGTGAAACGACAGCGTAACATCTTTGCACAGCATGTGACATCGCCGTACTTCGTATCTCTTCACATTATCTGATATTGTTGAGTCATGGAAACTCCATTTCCAACGTGCGACACAACGTCATTGCGTATTCAACAATAAACAAGAGAGGGGAACTTTGTTTGTCGCCTTTAAAGAAAGCATTACGTTTCCAGCGAGCAAATAGCGATCCTCGCACCCGTTTTTACTGCTTTATGATTAATGCACGCCAACCGTTTAAGAATTTGCTTTATGCTCGCTTTCTGATTAACGAGCAGTACACCTACCGTCACGCTTAAGTAAAAATAGTTGCGAAAAAGAAAACAGACGATCTGAAATTGTTATTCAATGGTGGTAGTTATCCTGGTGCGAAGTTAGCACGTACGTTTTTAGAATCCCAATACAATTGATAGAGTTTTGGCTCTTTCCCAAAAAAGTTCTAGTCCCGTATTTATAGTCTTTTCTGTCGAAGATCTCAATTTTTATCTTGTAATGTGATACAGTTTTATAACCAGATCTTAGAAAACAATTTGATGTTCCTTTAATAGAATTTGAAGTGCATTTGGCTTATCTAGATTTTACTTTAAATATTACAGCACACATTTTCTCATTTTCTACGCTCTGCTTGTTGCATTTTTGAGATGAGATTCGACATATAACGGCTGTAAATTCGCTTTCTATAGTTTTTGATTTTTCAAAAATAATTCTAATGATTAAATATGAAGATGGAGATTCGACAATTGGAGGTTTTTGTTTAGAGATGAAATAACTGTTATCTAAACCGAATTAAATAGAATTCTATTTTTGTAGTATGATCTGGTATTCTTAGGTTATCGCGCGATCACATATTGCAAGATAAACGTAAAAACGGCGCGGGATGAAAAATAAAAATATATTTTCCCAACGTTTTCGTCTATAGTTGAAGCGGAAAAAAAAGAAAGGTGAATTTTTGGACAACAGGCTATTCGTCTTGACGCACTGATGTCGATACGAAAATGGTTGAAGCGGAAAAAAAAGAAAGGTAGGAAAAAGGATGTTCTCTCGATTCGAAAGGAAGGGGCCGAATAACTTGGCAAATTTTCCAGGCGTGGAAGAACTCATACGTTCTGCGGGGATATCCGTCTCCGCTGCAGAACGTTGGTGTCGATATCACCGGTGTTCGACTTCCAATATTGGAGCAACAGTGTGACCAATTCTTCTCTCCTCGGTTACGTAAACCAGTGCAGAGTATCGAGTTCGGCAAAACAACAGACGTAATGTCGGATCGACAGCCAGTCGATACACGATACAGCACCACTCGACTCGTGTAAATCCACCGTAAGTTCACTCAGCCACAAGCGCGTTCTTAGGATCCTTGGTTTATTGGAAACCATAGGTCGGGACGTCGAATAAGAAAAAAAAGAAAAGAAGTGTCGACGAAACATGTTAGTCTCAAGAGTTATATTTGCTCGAATCAACTCTCCTTTCGATGAGCGGTTGGAATTACAGAGAGCTGAGCAAGATAAAAGCTGGTCGAGTACAGAAATAACTTTTCAGAGGAAGCGAGAAACATTGTGTGTATCCCGTGCAAAATCCAACAGCATTGAATATTTGAAGAAGATCTCTTAAAGAAATAATATCTTTAAAAGCTCGGATAAAGAGGTGGAAGTGGGTCGCATCTGGCGCTCTGCGCGATAAAGAGATAATGCATCGTAATCAGTTCAGCCGGCTCGAAATCGGAATAAATTTAAGTATGATTATCATTTTCCCTCCGTAATCCATGAGTACTTTCAACGAAAATAATTATTCTCAAGATTATATCCACGTGCTCGTCGTTCTCTCCCTCTAAATGAACGCGGCCACCAGGAAAATCTGTGATACGTACATCGGGCCGTAATGATCGGGATAAAAATTAACCACGGCGATAACAGTAAAGTGAACTAAAGCAATAATAATTTTAAAGCGGATATTATAAGACTCTCCCCAGCCGATCCGACATTTTCGATACGGCCTGTATTCAACCTCGCTTCCTCATAATGTTCCACCCTATCATGCATAAATACATGGAATATGCTCGTGGAAGCATATTCCTCGTTTCGGAGGGATGCGTTATTTAAATGGTTAATAAACAAAGGAATTGCATGAAACGTTTTTGCCCTGAATTTGTTGTGAATAAGGAGGATCAGGATTTTAATACAATCTTAATGTAAATATCGTATATGTATGGTAATATTGTAGTAATTTTTAATTAATAATAACGCTGTTGATGTAGATTTAATTATATGCGCGATAAAAAATCGAAATTTGCGTGACGCGGCACGCCTCGATTTCAACACTTGCATTTCATCCGCGAGTTTTAAATATTAAAAATGGCATGATCCAACGAATTCCTCCCAAGACGGTCCGTGTAATCTGCGAGGGATGGAAACCCTCCTCACGCCACTGAATACGTTCGATTTGCTCGCTCGAAAGTTACGAATGGAGATCCATCCCATGGGGGCTCGAAGTTTTCAGTATCCGCCGATGCTCGCCCTCGCGCCCGGATTGTTCTCCCGAAAGGTAATTGATCTGGATTGCCTGCTCGCGCCTTCCCCACGAACTTTTAATAGTATTTTACGTCTAAGCACACCGTTTCTCCGCCGGGCGACTGATGCATCCTCAGCGGGAACGGGATTCCGTCGATCTCGTGGACGCGGGAACTTTTCCTTCTGCTAACGGAGGATAAGTTCGAGTAAGAACTGCCGAAATTCTTGCTTACTCACTTACATCGTAAATGCGACTTCAATGTCGTGGATTTAACAGGATGAGAGAATTGTTATGTCGGCATGCGTCGACTCCCTTTCCACTTGGGTATTTTACTCTGTTATACATCACCCGTTGCTTTCCAGCGTTGTAATAATAGAGAGACGACTTGGCGATATCTACCCATAAAATAGCTTTATTAAAGCTCCGAACGTATAGCAATGCGTGCACGGTTCCTTGTAAAGCATCTCTCTACCATTACATCTCTCCGTTGTTACTTCAGAGCGAAACTTACCGTGCTTCGTGTGAGAGTCTCGTAATATTTTTTTAGATCTCCGGTGAGTTCAAACGGAATGACAAGATAAATATCGGAGAAAAGCGCGCGCACATGTATTTTACGGTGTTTCGCGATGCGGTGGAAGTTATTAAACTTGTATAACTTTTCAATGAAAGCTACGCTTAGAAATTCGTCTTTTATTACCATACACTGTACGGTAAACAGAACATTTCTATAGAAAAAAGAGAAATCATGTAGATCGAACTTCAATTCGAGCGGCTTGAATTCGAGACTCCGCGTTACTAGTATTTCTTTGACATGCATGTAAGCTGCTTTCTTTTACGCAATACGTATCGATGAAAAATGGAGTAAATCTCTCGAGCAAAGCGAGAGATTTACTCCATTTCCCGTTACTTTTCATAACTCTAACTCGGAAATTTCATTAAATTTACTGAATAACACAAATATAATAATTTAAAACAAATGTGATAATTTTAACGACGTAATGTCATACATCTATATTACTGTGACATTAAATCGTTGCAGATTTTTAATGAAATTATATCGTTTATTCTTTATCGTGATTATATCTGCAATAGCTACTCGTGATATTAAATTACGATGATGCAGTGACGTAAAAATACGACAGAATCGTGGAAGGCGTGCCAGGTCCATTACCGAAATTGAAAACAGTGTCACCATGCACCTGTGCGTGCATAAGTAAATACGAGCAATTGAGTTTTTACCTTTTATCGCCTATCGGATGTATACTGCATTGTAAACACGTTCGTAAATACGAAACTCCAGAACGCGAAACAAACTAGTCGGATAATGTTAATTGTCGCGGCGCTTGCATTAAATGTTTCCGTTTATTTTACGGAATTGAACGTTGTGATGCGAAACGTTGTGCGTACAATGAAAAATTGCGGGCTCGCGAAGCACACTCTTATCGTAATAATATGTCTTCGAAAGTTTATCCAACTTCGAGTTTCCTCCCGCTATTTCCTCGAATCATTTCTTTGCAACGTACATTTGTTACCCCCCGGAATATTAGCTTTTTGCGCGCCACTCGCGCGATTGTCTGCTTGATGAATCGACTCGCGATGGAATAAACGCGATCCAGAAGTTGCGCATTTCCTTTCGACTCGACTACCACTATTGCCCGATTGAATTTTTGTGTCGATCTTTCTATCGCGGAAATTCGATTGAAAACATATGTGATTGAAGGGTAGATATTTTCTTGATCAAGCCGCAGATAAAAATTCCATCAAAATATTGAGAGAGAATTTATTTAGATTATTTGCATCTTTGAATAATCACTTTCCAAATTTGTGTTCGATTTAGAAGTTATTTGTGTTCTGTTTTGATTTTTTTTTATTCCGAAGAAAGGTGCGTCTTTTGTTCGGTTTAAATTATTAAAGTTATATGAGCGATATCAATGAAAATACTAGAGTATAAACATCGGGTATCATTGCGTTGTAAAATAACATCGTGCTGTTTCAAAAACACGACTGTAAACGCCGACTATTTCGCGGCATGTGAAAAACGCTTAAGCTTTCACTTTAAAAAGCCATATCAAATCCGACCATAAAGAGGAACACGCGTCCGTGAATACGTGGACTTTTTCAGATTGTTAGCGCTCTTCTTCGTTTTTATTTCCGCGGTTCGAAACGTTAAGCGACTCCGGAAGACTCTTTCGAGTTGATGAAGCTCACGGTGCCGTCCTGTGCCAAGACAATAACACTGTAGAAACGTAATGGAACATAAAGAAGAGTGCATCGTCCGAAACGATCTCATGATAGTACGGCCAACTCGCCATCCAGAATGACCGGAAACAACGTTCGAATTCCGTTGCCACGAGGTGTTGCAGGGCTTTAATCGTTTTCGATCCGACTTTTCCACCACTCCGGTAAATACACGGACGCCAGAAATCGCGAAGCGTCGCCATCGAGAACGTGACGACGCTCTCTTATCGAATTTACCTCGTCTATCCCAACCAACCCTCTCTCTCCCTCCCTCCTCTCTCTCTTTGTCGGAAATAGGGGAAAAGGGAAAATAATTGCTTCGGTTTTCTCATTTCTTATTCCATTCTTCTTCCACTCTCCGCTTCGCTTTTTCGTCTTCGGTGTTCTATTATTCTGAAAAACTGGAGTAGCCGGAGAGAGCGCCGGAAGCAGCGCCCGGAAGACTAATCGACGCGTTCAAGATCGGTTAAGTAGAGAACTGGAGAACAAACGGATGCCTCCGTACGTTCCCGATGTTAATTTCGGTGAAGAGAAGACTCGCGCGCGAGAGACGAAGAGGAAGATCGGTCGGGAGAGTGGCGGTATCGGAAACTCTCGGCGAATTATATCGGCGAACGGAGACGTTCAACTTTTCAGGTCGTTTTTCTGCCAGTCTTACAGGAAACGCGATCGGACAGGAGCAGTGCGCGAAAGTCATTAAGAGAATATACTTATTTGCCGCTAGCCAACGGAACACGGAATTATCGATCGCACCGGTCGGCGAGAGCACTTACATGTATCACGTTTCTCACTAGAGATTCCATTTAGAAGTTCTTAGACTAGGGAATATCGCATTGCCGATTCACACGTGAAAGCAACATGAATCAAAGTGTATACATCGAAGGCACATTGTAAAACTGCATAATGTTGTCAACAATCGTTGCATGGTTATTTTATTTGTTATATTCAAGAATCGGAGCCATTATATAATATGAAAGCCTCTATGAATGCAATTACAAAAACTTGTTTTATTAAACTCATTTAAAAAGCTATTATTATTTTTTTCCCAATTAATATTAACATCGCCCTTTCTTTTATACGCTATGCTATTATGAGTATGTATAAATAAATATACGACAAAGACAATGGGAAAAAATAATAATAGCTTTTTTAATAATAATAGTTTTATTATTAGTGCAGCTTTGTTCTCTACATGAAGATAAATGTGATAGAGAGCAACGTTTCAAAAACATGAGGTCACCTTTGATGATAATGCTTATAATCCCAGAGAGATTTTAATATAATATAATTAATATAACAATAAAATATATAATAACAAATACATGGAGAAAAAAATACAAATGTTTTCCCAAAATCGGAGATCCAAGCCGCGCATGAATTCATGCACGACTTGACCACGAATGACATTGTGCATTCAATCGCAATATGTAAAATAGATTTCCTATCGCGAAGTTTTTGTAAGTGAATCCATCAAAACTTTTATAAAAGTTCCGGCAAGACTGATGAGTTCCTCCCCGATATCGACCTACCTCAATGCCGATTCTATCTAAGCGTTCCATAGGATTAACCGAGTAGAAATCTGAAACATTCAGCGAAGGACGGAAACTTTTCGGGCATTTCGTCGTGAGAGATTTACATAACATGATACATAGCTGTACATGATACATAGCCGGAATATCAGAGAGGGAATTTAAACTTGTTTCCCTCCGGTACATCAGCCACCATGAACCGCTCCGTTCAGTGTGCTTGCAATTAAGTAAAATTACAGCACCGAGAAATGATCGTTAATCACAATAAGAATAAATATGATTTTGTACAGTGGTATATTTTGCATAGTATATTTAAGTATTGTATACTCAATATAATGATATAGAGTATGTATTTCATAATTTAAATATAGTGTATATGTATTAAGTATATTTTAAAAAACTGGCATGTGTAGATACTCTAGTATTTTACTCGACGTTCTCGATAGGATTAGCTGTACATTATGTTACATGTACGCATCGACAGCGCCGTCGTAAATCAAGGCGCATCAGCTTATTTCCACGGGACGCGAAAATTCCAGTTGAACGCGTGTAAAAAATGACGTCAATTTTTCAACGGTAAAAACTTCGCGACGTGGAGACTTGGTCGCGACTCGAAATCACATCTACTATATCTACTACTCGTGTTCCATCCGTCGAAGTCGATGTATACAGCATATACGCGCTTCTGCAACATGATTAATTATCCCGGCGGACTGCTGCGTCGACGCCCGCGCGCGTATCCGCAGAACAAATACCGCTCGATACACTGTTGCGCGGATTTCGCGTGGATGCGTAGCGCAGCTACGCACACAAGGCGAAACACTGGCTGGTATTTACCAACAGCAGTGTTCGTGGCTACGTCCTGATCGCGCGGATACACATTCGAAGCCGGGCGGATAAGCTCGATGGTCGCGAGTGATGAAATTAAGACGATACAATCCGAGAGGTACGCCGCGTCGACTGAGTTTCGAAGTCGCACGTACCGCCACTTGAATCTTATTCGAACACCACGCCGGCAAAAATACTTCTGACTGTCCGAAGTGGAAGATTGCCGTCTTCTTCCACTCCGTGAGTACCTCGGGACGTCGGCAAAAGTCGGCGAAAAGTTGCTCGCCCGCTCTGTGGTTCGTCGCGCCGTAAGAAACGCTCTCGCAGAACAGAGTTCTGGTGAGGAGGGTCCGCGACGAAGCCGGACCGAAAGTTCTCGCCGAGTATCGGGACAAGAAACGTCACCGCTGTAACGATCGCGAACTCTCCTTAACTCGACGTCCGATGATTTAGTGGCCGTCCGTTACAGGGCGCGCTTGAATCTCGGTCGCAGAACAAAGAATCTTTCTTGTAACATGTACTCGGTCACGCGCGACATATCTTATTGAAAATGACAATCGAATGCTCCAATGCAAGAACTACACAGTTCCGATATTGACAAAGTTAAGAGGTTTCGTGAACTTTGATTAACCGATGGCGCAACGGGGTTGTCTATTAATTGATGTTGTGAACTTTGTAACTGCGTGAATCTGTAATTCAGATGACTTCGGGAAAACTAAACCTGCAATTAGTTATTTTACAATAACATATAAAGTGTAAAACCTCTTTCAGTACATACGTTAAAATGTGTCTTTTGCGCATTAAAATTTAATAACGTTTTTTGAAGTTTGAAATCCAACGGAATTTAGGAAAGAAGATTAGCTCATATATCTATATCCATGTATATTGAATATTTTAATATATATGTGTATATTAAAATATTCAATTTATAACAGAGATTAAAAATAAAGCTTTATTTTTAATCTTTATTATAAATTGAATATTTTAATATACATACAAATATATATATATTTGTGTGTGTGCACATATTTAAATATTCATATTTTTGAAAGCTTGATATCGATATTTTATTATTACTTTATCATTATTTATTAAAAATTTTATTACCAAGAATATAATTTGTAAAATATCATTTGCAAGGGCATTACAATAATTATTTATC
This sequence comes from Crematogaster levior, assembly GCA_901521435.1. Lineage (NCBI taxonomy): Eukaryota > Metazoa > Arthropoda > Insecta > Hymenoptera > Formicidae > Crematogaster > Crematogaster levior. The sequence continues at coordinate 221,431 of CABEGB010000670.1, read as the reverse complement.
TAAATTTTCTCAGAATATGTCCTCTCCAACATGTTACGATTGAAAATGGTTTACAGAAATTCTGAGGACTCGTTAGATCAAAAGATTTTTTTTTGAAGAAGCAATAAAAGCTTAAAGTAGCAATCAGCCATGCATTGCGTGTAATTTATCAAGACTTTAAATAAACAGAGATGTCTCTTCAGCTTTCGAAAGCAGTAATTAAGCAGCATGCATCCCTCAGTACTTTGATTACATTTTTCGCATGGCTTTCTGATGGATGCGGTCTGCAAAATCTATGCGTATATCTTGCAGCTCGAGAAATATTTGCCGTACGCTTCGCCATTTCAGTCTTTTCTCTAGATACGTTAGATATTTCCATCGAGTATGAAATATACGAGAGCAAAATATTCATGAATAACGTTGCGCGATATCCGTGAGATCTATCGTTTTCTATTTAAAAAAAATGGACTTGCTGTAATAGTCCCTGGCGATTTCGAACGTAGATTCGGCAAAAAAATTCGTGGTTTTTTTTCAAGATTACGTTAAAATTACGTAAAATCGTAATCATAAGAGAGGAAAAAAGAGAGCTAAGGAATTTTCGTCCCGTCTGGTTTTCTAGGCTTTTCTCGTCGATACGGCGACGATTGAAACATGAAAATCGCTACGCCCGTCATCACGTGTATTTAATTAAACGATACCGAGCGAGCGTATTAATCGGGCACGGTCGATTGGTTATGAGACTTATCTTGAATTGGTGTTGAATTATATAACACCCGATTTGAATATTCATACGTGCGTGTGCAAGATAACGCGCACGTGCTTTGCCTACCCGCGTGCCCGATAGCGAATACGGAACTTCGTCCGTTTCTCGTGCGTCGTGCTCTTTTTTTTCAATTCCGATGCGTGCGATGAGCTTGCCGAGATAATTACACCGTCATCGCGGCGAGATTTATGCGTTTTATCAAAGGCGCATGAGGAATACACGAATCTATGATTAATTAATTAACATGACGGCAATAAGATGAAAAGTAATATGAAAAGTAATATTGGATTTAAATTTTTGCATTTTCATCTCTTTGAACTGTAATGTCGTAATACCACCATATTTTTTTAGAGTTCTATACATGAAACCGTACATTATACATTATACATAGCATCATTCAACGTCATAATTTCTCTTTATACAAAAAGCTATTTTTGCCGATGGCATATTTTTTAGCAATGTGAATAATGAAATTTTGCGTCAATCTAATGTAAGGAGGGCAAAGGATTTTTTTAAAATTATACATTATGCACGTTTTCGTCATTTATTTAAACTTAACGGACGATACTTTAACCCAATTTTTTAATTCTGAAGGTAAAGTGTATATTTTTAAAATAACTGTATTAATGTATCGATGTAAATGTATCGATTCCCCTCAATTAATCAAGGAACTCGATATCTCAAATAGAGTCCGATAAAAATTCGAGTGTGATAACATGTATAGCTAGAAATAACATGTACAGTTAGAATAACATGACTTCCCACATGATACGGTTGAAATTTTATTTCCTACCCTTTTTTATTTATTTATTTTTCCCTCGTGAGCATAGTATATTTCGACCGGGCGGGAGAACCTTTCGACACGACAGGACAATCTTACACTCGCAAGATAAAGAAGTAAGGGGATGAGGACCAGGTTGTACCTCATCCTGTCTCAGTCAACTCGAAACCAACCCTCATTCTCCCTTCTCCCTCTCTTTCCTTCTCTCTCTCCCATTCTGGGAGCAGCGAGACGTGAAAGATTACGGAAAGACGGCGCTGAGAGAGAGGATTCGGACAAAAATACAGGCGTATTAGCGGCGCAAAGAGAACGGGACCAAGGAATGGAAGAAAGAGGAGAAGAGAACCTCTCCACCAGTAGAGTCAGCCGGAGAATGCGCTTCGACAAGCCCGTTGTTTCGTTCAACCCCCGGCGTTGGATTATACCGGATGTGTATCTACGGCGTGTACATGGTCCTGACCCGAGCACGTACGGGATCAAAACCCGTTTATACATGTGTGAGAGACTGGTACACGAGAACAGATATTACGCCATGCGGTACACCCATCCCCTATCCCTGTCTGTCTCAACGGTTGCTTCTGTCACCTTACGCCGACCCACATTCACGTGCGATTTTTCGTATATTACCGCACGGTACGCGTCGAACGTTTTCGTGCTGAACTTGAGATTTTACACGGAATGCACGGAAGTTCGCTCTGTCGCATGGCTTGTACACTCGAAATTGGGAACGTGCGACGTTAAAGTTCGTAACTGTCTCCGTGCAAAATACGGAGATGTTTAGACACGCTGTTTGATTTTCGCTTGAAGAATTACCGGGGGAATATAAATTACCAAAACTATTCTCCCTTCTAGACGAAGTCTAAGTAGAAGTCGATGTCATTATATAAGATGCAATCGATTATGCTTATTAAAATTGCAGAGCTTACGAATAGAGACTCTACAAATAGATCTCACGAGTAGAGAATCAACGAATCAAAGTAAAGAATATATTCATCAAAAACTGTATTTATCTCGACTTGGACGAACAACTTTTCGGTTCGGACTTTTGAGCAAAGCTCTTGACAGTCAACAGTTAGTGTTATTTTTGATTCAACGCGACATATCCAATTTCTTGTGCAATCGAGTGAATAATGTCTATCTTTTATAAACAGTCACATAAATACACGGAAGTGTCACACTCCACGTGACTATGATACATTGCGCAACACGTGATCGAAGGGGGAGAGAGGGTGACACAAGAAAAGCAGCACGGCGCAACATGTCGGACCTCGCTGTTGATGACGGCGGCAATTTCCGAAGCAATTATTGTAATAGGGTCTTCAAATCCGTCGCTACGCGCAATGAATGTGGTGATGGACGTTCTCGGACGTCGTGGCCGTCTCTGACAAGACAGTTCCGTTATAGATATCTCTCTTTCTCTCTCGCTCTCGACTGAGACAGATTGATGTGGAAAAAAGATGAACCGTCCTCCTCTCGGCTCTTCCTCGTCATCGAGAGGAGTAGATGTAACAATCGAGTAGTACAATTTAGGTCCATATAACCGTTGGCAAACGAAGAGTGATAAAATGTGAGCTATAAGATAAAAATAAATTGCTCGAATAAAATTTGAAGGCAAATATTTGCAGCAATTGAGTTAACTTACTTTCAAAATTTTATTTTTAGATATTAATGTATTTGCTACCGCATATAATTGGACCGACTACATAAACTATGTTTTATTTTTAGTAGATGCATTATACATATTGCATTTCACTTGATATGTTGCGTATAAATGTTGCAAAGCTGTCTAAATAGGCAAACAGATTGTTATATAATCACTAGGGTGGTTCTTATTTATACTACATCGAAAATTTAAAAAAAATTTTTTTTGTCTCACCCCTTAAAATGGTTCCATTTTATGAAAAAATAATTCCTATAAAAGTTTATTTCAATCGGATAACGGGAAAGAGTGCCGAAGAGCGTCTAAATGTTCTAAAATAAGAATTAAATCCTTATTTTAGAACATTTAGACGCTCTTCGGCACTCTTTCCCGTTATCCGATTGAAATAAACTTTTATAGGAATTATTTTTTCATAAAATGGAACCATTTTAAGGGGTGAGACAAAAAAAATTTTTTTTTAATTTTTGATGTAGTATAAATAAGAACCACCCTAATAATCACACATTATGGTAGCAAAAATGTTATTATAATTTTACGTGCATGAAACAAAATTTTACCGCAAAAAGGAGGGATTGAGAATCTTACAGACCGAATTTATCGAGTTAGGAAGAAAAAATATTCTAAACTATAAAACAATTCATGAACTCACTTAAATCATTAATACTGATCTGAAAGAACGCTAGCAAAATTATCATAAAATCTTAAGAGTTATTATAAAATTGTTGTAAAATCTTAAAAAACTAACTAATAAGAAATACTAACAGACAAAATAAAGAAAATAAATACTAACGAACAAAATAATAATGTAAAACGTGATTACTCTTTCTTTTCTTTATTTCAGACAATATAAAACATTGTACGATCAGTGATTGCTTACTGTAATTTTCACAAGATATCTTTATTTTTTTGCTGTATTTGCGTCACGCCGTTTCCTTCGAACGAGAAACGCAGGAAATTACGTCGCTGTAAGTGGAAAAGTAAATCCTTTCGCCTATAGTATTAATGAGTAAGTTAAATTTGTTTTGCAATTAAATTGTTTCGCATTAACACGCAATCTTGACGCGTGTAGATCTAAATTACTAATTACCCCCGTTGCATAACTAATTCGATATAACGTAACAACGTGAACAAACTCATTCTTTTCCTTTAATTTTTACTTCTAGTGCTTTACAGTCTGCTATAAGATTTCATTCGTGGCCGCTATAGTATATTCTTATATCGCTGAGTGAGCTCATATTCCCTACCTTAGCCATTTACCCAACACTACTTCAGACCTTGTAATAAAAAATATCTAATATATTCTGTAATCTACTAAATCTTATCTTTACCTACTTTAACAATAATAATTTATACACATGACAAAAAGAATTTGTCTACGAAAATATATCTAGTTTGTAGATCAAAAATATATTTTTCTTATCTATTTTATATATTTATATTTTATATATTTCTTATATTATTATATTGATGATACAAGACGCTTCGTCGTTTTCCATGAGATACATAATAATTGGGCATGATGATCTCTATGCATTTCTATCGACAAAAAGCAAAACGCACACTCCGCTACGTTTATTCCACAGCATTTTCCAAAGCTTACAGCTATCGCGGTGCTACTTTTCAAGTGAGTCAATATGTTTTCCGTGATACTTCTGTGAACATCGCAGAAGTACATTGCGCTGAGCGATAGATCTCCGTGATGTCTACGCTCTCCATCTCGCGGGATTAACGGACGTGTTTTGATTCGACACGTGCGGAAAAAGGAAGAAGAAACGAGTAGTGGACGCGTATAGGATATAGACGATAGGCGACAAAAGTGAAGCGTTCGCCAAAGCGGAACACGCTCGCGGAACGAATCGGATCACCCTATTCATCGACGCAGCATTGACGAAAATCGAAACGGCCGCCTCTTTTAGAATTTATATATACCCTCCCTATCGTCCGTATACGTGCGCGCACGCCTATATACCGACCCAATTTTTTTGTTCGCGCGACGTCGCAGACGCTTTATTTTTTCGCAGTCACCACCGCTTTGTGAATAAAAAGCGTACTTTTGTTCATGAATATCTCTGTGTGTATTTCCTGCCGAAATATTTTTCAATCACGGGTGCAATTTTATGCATTCTCCGTAACGCAGTTTATATAAATAACAGTCTAATCGGCCTGTGTTACGCATCGAAAATTAAAAAAAATCAATGTGACTGAGTGTTATCATGCCGTGCTGCGTACCATGCATATCGATGGCGCGTCAAGCAAAGTAAATGTGATGACAAAAGCGAAATTGCGATTGTAATTTGAGAATAAAAACGGTTCGTTAAGTTGATCTCGATAGAAATATGTAATCAAAGCTTGCGCGATGAAGCCAAAAATATATTCATGGCGTATGCAGATTATTCATAAGGACCAAAGTATCACGCTATCATTTTCGATCGTATTATATTTTTTTTTATACCCACCTAATTACACCGGAGAATCGAATCTTTCGCTCGGGGATAATCGAGCAAATCATCGTAATATCGATATCCGAATTTCTCTGCTTGCAGAACGAAAAAAAAAACTATCATGCCGCAGTTGCAACAAATGTCTAACAGCTTACGACGTGCGATTTCGATTTAAACCCTCTGTACCCGTGGTATTTTATTTCGTCGAAACACCGGTTTATCAGAGCGAAACTTCGCGCGCGACGGCAACGTAAAGTTCGAGTCCGAAATCAAATCCCGCACGCTGTTATGGCACACTCGGTCACCCGTTAGTACACCGAGTACGGCTTCATTTGCGCGGTAGCAGCACGCAAACCGCAGTAAAATTTTTTTTATGTTCACGGTGAGAGCAAAAGGCGGAAGTAACTTTTTGGCGGCTCAAATTAACCAGCGTAACTGCGAGCACGACAATTACCACCCGATGGCTTGGCCGTCCGTTAATACCCCTTCTTCCCCACACCGCCCACCCGGCACGGCATTAATCACGAAAAACAGTTTCGGACTTCCTGTGCCCGGGCGTCCCGACACCGCATTCTCGATGCTGATGATGTTCCCGAAATCAAGAGCCTTTATAAACAATAAATCTAACCAGCCCTCGCTGGCGAAGTACGCGAGCTCACGAATAAAAGCGCGTGCTGATCAACCATATATATGCGAGCGAGCGAAATTGTCGGAAATGTTAACTGAATTGTAAATTGCGAAAGGGCGATTTCGAAATTACCCTGAGGAAAACTGATAAAACCCTGATAATAAAGGATAATAAATTGCGATTAAAATAAAAACGTGTATCAACGCGGAGAGTAGAATAAAATTAATTTGATATAAAAGATATAAAAATAAATTTATAAAATATATAAGATATAAAAAAATATAAGGAAGAATGTTTGAAATTTCTGAAAAAAAAAAGGAAAACACAATCTATGTAATTGTTACTTAATTATACGATTAAATTTACAAGGCAGTTTTTTGCGAAGTTATTTGCAAAGCAGAATTTTCTATAAAAACTTGCGTAGAAACATCAGAGATGTCTGTGAGAGTTAACTTCTGATATTGTAAAGCTTTTATCATGTGTCTGAACGTCAAAGAATCAGAATTTATGTTCGAACTCAAATCCAAGACCGTACTTCGTACACACACTTTGTTATATAATAACTGCATCATGTGTTGATACTTTACAGAAAATTACTCGTTAATCGGCTCTGAGCTTTGCGCTAACTATATGCAACGTAGTCGACCACAAAGTGTTCGAAGCACGTTTCACCCTCAAATAAGTCGTTCTACTTAAGGCATAACGTAGACGCAACGCGTATTTTGTGTGAAACAGGTAAATTTATTAAATAAAATTAAAATGCTGTAATGACTAAATTTTATTACGAGGATAAAGCTTGATGCGAAATCAATTTCTTTTTGTGCAGCTCTTTCTTAGTTATATAGATATTTCCTGGCAACCACGTTGCATCGTCATAATCGTAAATATCTGGTGACGTTCATAATTCTAAGAAAATTATGTCGCGCCTTAGTAATTGAAAAGGGGAGAGAAGGGAATATTAATGGCGCAACATCGCGCACATTAATCGTTTCATTCTACGAATGCAAGATCTGTTTTTACGTTAATCACGATCGCCGCTAACGAGAGGAACGAATTTAATCGTCGTCAGTTTCCGTCGAGCCAAAACGGGGCTTGTTTTACTCTCTGGAGAAAACGGGCATTCCAGCGGATAAAACGGGATGTATGAAAAATGATTGCGCGGTAGAATGATCTCGCGCGCGGAGCCGAAGCCACGTGCGCGCGAGTTTTAGCTTTTAGCTAAACGCAGCGGATAATTAGAGAAAAGAAAGTGGCCGACGCGAAGTCGGACGTGAAAACGCGCGCCCGGAGTCGGATAATAAATTGAGTTTTACCGGAGGGATCGGTTTCATTAAAGCACGATAATTCTCGTCAGTATAGAGCAAGCCGCGGCAGTTTCCGCGGAAATAAATAACGGCAGTAGTGCAGGTGCGCCACTGTCAGACCTGTCGCGGATTAATGGCGCGCCGCGCTATTGCACCGCTAGACTACTGCATCAAGCGTCCTTACGGAGGGACTGCGCCTTTAAAAAGAGGTCGCAAACACTGCTATCGACGCGAGTACATCGCGTCTATACCTTTTTCCTTACGGTGGCAGAGTGGCAATCGAGATACGTAACATATTACACGGGCGGACTCTGATACTGCAAATACTACAAAGGCTAATACCGATAAATGATGCTTCCCCGCATACCATTTGTCAGGATTACAGGGATGCACACCGAGAAGGGATGAAGAAAGGAAAGATGGAGAAAACGAGAGAGAAAAGTGGTAGAGGAGGAAAGGAGAAACGAAGTATTTGCGCACAACAATGAATCTAAGAATATATTAACACGTTGATTGCCACGCTGAATTTATTCAAAAGCTTTGTCAGATCATGCTTATGTAGGAGTCGTGGCATATTCTGTTTAAAACACGAAATTCAAAAAGCACCTTTTATTTCTATTTTGTTTTATCTAACTTTTCATCTCCTTCAAAATACTGTCTGCGAATAAATGTTAGGACTGCAATGAAATGCATGTCGCTTATACACGTGACGTCATTGTGTTAAAAATATTTTTCATTTCTATGAAATCAAGTACTTGTTTTATAAGCAGTCGTTATAACAGAAAAGGATCGATAAGGAAGAATTGACGATATATATATTAGCTAGATTAGCTCATACTAATGATAATAATAATAATAACTGCTTTTATTCCCTTGCGGGGTACAGTGCGGACCTCCGCTCCGCTTACAATATTCCAACTTTGCCCTTAATCTATCTTATACTATATCTATACTATTCGATTGCGAGAGAGAGAGACATGCTTCGTCATGTTTGTATGTATGTACACATATAAATTTAATTACAGAGGATATTATTATTATAAGAGAAAGAGATCTGCGGAGCCGACTTTTCTTAGTAATAGTAATAATACATTTGATGTAAGCTGAGGGAAACGACTGTATTTCACCAACTTGCTTTTGATTTCAAAAGCTCCCTGTCGCACTTGATGCGCTATGAAAGAAGATTGCAATAAGAATAAAATGCCGTTCCACTCCGAGTACGGCACCAAAATAATTCTTTATGCGGCGAGAGAAGAAAGAAAAATAAGGACGAGGTGGCGTTCTTAAATGCGGTCTCCCGCCGTGATTTTTGCGATTGTAATTTTCCAATTACATCACTCGGAATTCCGTCCGAGTGACTCTCCTTTTATAAACGGCCCAAACAGTCGCAATCTGATTTTTCCGTGAAATTCCGCGAAAGGAGTTCCTCCTTAGAATAAACTAATTTACGTGAGAGAATTAAAAAAAATGTCGCACGCGTTCAAAAGGAAACGATAAAAGTTCTAGTTTCCCGCGTGACTCCGTTCTATTTTAAATTCCATTCGCCCGGTAAACTTCACGTCCGTCCGTTATCTGATATCGCGACAATTCCCAGCTTCTGGACTGTGGAGGGGTCAGAGGTGCGACGCGCGCGCGAAAGCGTCATCCGGTATGTATGCCCGTCAGAAATACATCGTGACGCGGGCTCTCGCGGCATCCCGCGATATCGATTTCAGATTTCAATTTAATGCCGTCGCGATATCTCAGGCACGATCTTCCAATACTAATTTCGTGTTATCGGACTTTTCGTGACGTGCCGCCGAGCTCTTCCGCGTTGTGCGCGGCTTGGGATTTCATCGTACGCGGTGAGTCGCGATCGGGAAAGTTTCTCCTCATCCCCATCCCCCTCCGCGCAATCATGAATATTCCTCTGTGTTAACTACATCGGCATTTCTGTTCTGTTTTTAGTGCCGCCACGCAAGATCACGATCGTTGACGAGAACGGGAGCGAACGGGGCACGATGGTCGGGCCGTATATGGAGGGCGACAACCTACGGCTCTTCTGCGACGTCCGTGGCGGTGAGTAAATCGAAACGTACACATGGTGTATAACGACGAAATCCTTTTTACCCTCGAAAAAACTGTGCGAGTATTTTCTACTCCGCAATGCGGGTTTTGTAGCTGTGCCCTGCGGTCAATTGGCAAAGAGAGTGAGATAAAAGGACCTCTGGTTGAAACCTATTTTTTTTTTCGGTAATACCGCACGAATTCATTCCTGTATATAAATCGAAGGTTTTTATTTTCATTTGTCAGCAACGGTTTGATAATTATTATTTTTTTACTTGATATTAAATATGCGTTGTATTACTTATACTTGTTAATTGATTTACAAGTCTTCTTGGGATATACATTATATACGTTTATAATATCTACATACATATTAATTATGTGCATTAACATTCATCCATTTATTTTATGATGACATTATAAATAATACTATGTGAATAAATATTTGCACACTACAAAATGTCGGTGTACATTTGTCTGGATAATATACATACTTGTATTAATGGTGTTTGTACATCGCATAGCTATAACATTGATATTCATAATGATTGACATTAAAATAACAGTTTGTATTATTGTAAAGTTTTTACGCTATATATGCTTTTGAAGATTTATAAATTTGTAAGATATTTGACATAAGGTTAAATTTATCATAACTCGAATGTATTATTAATATATACAATATTTTCCTTAAATATTTTGTCTTCGTTATTCTTGTTTTCTATGAAATTCAAAAACTTAATATTAATATTTCAAACTATTAATTTTCAACTACAGAAAGACTCATGTTACGTACATTAATCAATCTAATACTAGAATATCATTGCAATTTGTATAATATTAATTACTGATCTTTGTTAATTCATTGTATCTAGTTTTCATTGTATCGATTATTCATTATACAAATTATGTTAAGTAATTATTCAGGTGCACCGCATAATGCGGATAGTTATGATAAATAATTCGAGTGTTCATATCTGTGATCGACGAATATTGAGCCTGATTGTTTAATGACTACCTGTGCTCTTTCGTAATGAAAGACTGCTCCATTTACATGATGTTAACTCTCTTCGCTAATTATAGATTGTAATTATTGCACTTCATTATCATCGTGTTTTTGAATTAAGTAGTTTGAATCTCGAGTGGTACTTGATATACTTGCATTAAATTTGTGTCGCAGTAGTTGCGATTCTGTCGAACGAACGAAACCACCAAATCTCCGTTAATCTCCACGCGCTTTTACTTTGCTCCGCAAAGATCTCTGTCGAAACGTCGCGATTCGTCGGTATCGACGAATTTTTTTTTCACGCAAGAAACGAAATCGACATGTTTCTGTCCTCCTCCAGGTAAACCGGCTCCAATGGTGTCTTGGTATCGCAACGACAAATTCGTTACCAATCGGACCACGACGCCGAGCAGCGACGTGACACGCAGCGAGATCGTTATACAGAACTTGAGTCGGGACGACGTCCACTCGGTGCTGACCTGCAACGCCACGAATAACAATAGGTCAATTCCGCTGTCGTCGTCAGTTCGCGTGGACATGAATTGTAAGTATCCAATACGACACGAATAAAAATTCGCTCCCTCGGCATGCGATGAGTGCGCGAGATTCGCGCCGCCGGGCACGTTTTTAATTTGCGCGATATATGATAATTAAAGAGCGCAATTGCCTGCGAGTGACGATGATAACGATGTGCCGCTACGGCGCGATTACGGCAAAAACAGCACTTTGAAATATTCATACTCGACGAATTTCTCAGAAGGACGCAAATCTCCCGCACGGCGTAATGAGAAGCAGTCTCCGAACGTCCTTTGGATTTAATCGTCTTAACGACGACAATGATATAGATACACGAACTTAGATGAACTCTGGATCCTTTAATAGGATAAAAGCTAAATGTGTGTTTGAAGGACATGTAAACCCGGACGTTCGGCGCGATATTGCATTTGCCTTCACTTACTAGTAAAGAGGATTCATCGAACGTCCCGGATTACGTTATACACACCGCGCTATGTGACAAACCATCCGAAACCACCGTGAGATAAGATCGAGATAATAGAAAACCCTGGTGACCATTTTTTTAGAACCCGTTTGCGAAATCGACGACAAGTGAATTGCCGGAATAAAGGGGGAAGGGGAAACGAGAGAACTCGTCGATATGAGAGATGAGATATTCGATCACTCGACCGGAGAGTTCGTCGGCCTGTATTGGCAGAATGTGGGTCTATCCGAGCTTTAGTCATAAAATAACGACCTCTCGTTTCCGCGCGGCTGTCCATCCTTTAAAAGATTATATACTTGATGGAAGGAGGATTTATTATATATTCGCTAACAATGATCACGTATGCCTTGTATTAAGAGTTAAATCCGTTTTTCAATTCGCGATTGTGCAATTTAATTCCTCATTATTTACGCGCGTGACACAGTCCGCCGAAAGTCGATAATTAGTATAGATGGAAGCGATAACTAGTTTAAACAGTATGACTGCGATGATTATAAAGCGATGCTGGATATTAAAATTTCATTCAATTTTTTCCTACTTCTCTCATTCTTTTTTTATACGAAATGAACGGTTTTGTTGAAGTATATCAAATTTAGCTAGGTACAAATCTTAAAATAATTTTGGATCATCAAAATAATTATGTGAGAGTATAATGATAATGCTGTAAAAAGTTTTAATATTCTAGCAACCAGAGCTTGAATTTTAAATAATTTCGATAGTCCAACATAATTATTTTCACATCTGTATCTAGTTAAATTTTCAAATACTTAAGCAAAATCGTTTTTTAATTCGAAAATATGAAAGTTCATATCAATTCGAGACTCTCTGTATACTTAGTGGTTGAAAATCAATAGAGCGTGGCAGAAAATAAATAGAATCCATGCTTTTTCGGATCACGGGACACGCCATAATAACGTTTGTAACATAGATACCTAAGGCACACACATAGCTATGTCAAACATCTAGATCAATACCGTCGGTGTATGATGTTTGACATCCATACCGATGTCAAATACCCACGCTAATACAAGACAATCCCAATACATGGATGTAGAATAACCAATGTGGTCTTGCTGTTTGCAAATAGTGGGAAGAAGGTTTACACGATCGCGAGTAATACGCGTGATTAATACGCTTCTTCCCCGTACATCTCGGTTGGACATTACAAAAAGAAAAGTAATGTAGAATACGTTGATTAATAATTTATCCTTCGGTGCCTTATCTGGCACGTTATCTATCGGGAACACGTTCGGTAAGCCAATAAATATCAAACATCCCTTCGCTGGATCCGTAAACTCCTACGGTTAGAACGTTGGCACGTAGTAGAGACGGGACGCTACGCATCGACGATGGAGATGAGATGATCGCGCAGTTCTCGTTGCACGGAATCAGGATGGACGGCACAATTTATGGGCGATACGGCCCGCAGGACGTACTCCGGCGTGTTCCCCAGGGGGTGCCTTTGCATTCTTTACGAGATCGGGTCCGTAGCAGCGATGCGTAAATGGCGCGCCAAAGGGAAAAAGAGAAAGAGAAGAGGGAGAGGATGTTGGGGACGAGGGTGCGAATTCGCCATTAAAGGGTGAATAACGTCCGGGTGAACGTGGTGCGTCTTCCCGCGGCGTGGAATTCGATTATCTCGGACGTGATTTAAAATTTTCCCGATAGCACGGCAGCAATGGGGATGGTCGTCGCCGCCGTTGCTGCCATCACCGTCGACTTCCCTCTTCCTCCCTCCCCCCCTGCAAATTCCGACTGCGTTATTTTTCTTTTCTCACGATCAGGGATAAAGATGAACGTCACGTATCTACTTTCGCTTCGGCTCTTTGAAAGTCCACCGCCGCGGAGAAAGTAGATTATCGCGAGATCTCCCAACTCGATTGCATTAAAAAGGCGACGAAAGGCACTGATACAACCATTTTCGGGGCGGGTCGTCGTAAAATATAAAATAAAATAACTTTCCTCAAAAATATTTAATGCTGTATAAACACTTATTCCATTTAAATTGGTTATAAATACGACAGAAACTGAGAAATTATTTGAATATTAAACATTGAGCTTTTGTTTTCGGACCATAAAATTTACAAATGTATAAAATATAAATAGAATGTAAAATAATAATATTATGTTACACAATTGTATTGTTTTTTACATACGTTTTAAAATACGCTGTTGTATCGAATACCATACTATTTTATTAACTGTATTTGTTAAAAATAATTATAGCTGTGGAACTAACCAATAAATTTATGGTTTGGTTGATTGTTCAATAATATTGAAAGTAAAACTATTGTTGATGAATTTTATCACACTTTCATGTATAATAATTATTCAGGATAATTTTTATCACAGTGTTTGTAATAATTTAAATATATACTTGTATGCAGAAGCGCATCAAGATAAATTAACCAATGTATAATGAGGGAAATACGGCAATGAGTTTCGAGGAAAAATACAAGCAAAAGTATTGCAGCCGTAAATGTGTTGCATTATTTACGGGAAAATAAAGCTCGCATTAAATACACTTTAATTGTAAAGTCGGCGAAAAAGCAGACGCGCCAAGCCTTCGTGAATTTCTTATAGACGGCGTAAAGTAAGCGTTAGAAGAACTTGAGAGAACGTTCATTAAAGAATATACCGAGAGAAGTTCAACCGCGATTTAAAAGCAATGGGACCAAGCATAATGAAAACTCTTCTGATTCTGATTCAAATCGGTTCTAATCAGAACGTAATAAGGGAAAGCTTTTGCACACGCTCGTTCATAATTAAATATGTATTGTATTATACATCCGCGATATTTTTGCAGGCTAATTGATTTTTTGCCAACTTCCAAAAAAAAAATTCTACATATACAAATATACACTGCAAATTTTGTAATAAAATTTAAAAATATCTTTCTTTTTTCTGAAAGAAATATTTATGTTTAAATAAATCTGTTATGTTTAAATATGTATTTTTGCGTGTATCTTTAAAGATTGCATGTATAACGATTATATAAAGTGTCAGTGATATAATGTAGACTTTTGCGTAACATTTTCAGAAAAATATTATGATATATACATATATTGGTTACATAATAATTGCAATTTTTATTTAGGACAATGTTATCTTGATGTATCGCAGCATAAATTAGATTCGAAAAATCATTACAGTAGAAGTAAGAAAATACAAAAATCAGATGTAAGAAATCAGATGTAAGAAATCAGATGTAAGAAATCAAGTAAAAAATACAAAAATCAGATGTCAATACTTTTTCAACGCGCAAGTGAAGGAATGTGTCTGAACAATCCTAACAAATATAAATACGAAAGAAATGTGTTTTACATGATAAAACAACAAGAATATTATGATATATTTTTCTAGGTCAGTGATCATTTTCGAAACATTTTCGTAGACGAAAGCAAGGCGTGAGAGTCATTCGGAATAAAATCAGATTTAAACATGCAACGTTACATAATAGCAAATTATTCTAGATAACATGAAATTATCGGTTCGGCGATTGTACGTTCGAAAAAGAGATTAGATCCCATTAGCATACGCGAATTGGATCGGAGCAAAGCCGTCGTTCTCACATCAGTTAAATCGATTTTTATCAGGTATTGTTACGCGCCTTCGAGAACGATTCGAGAACGATTCGAGAGGTAACACGAAACGGGGAACGTTTGCCGCGATCTCAAACTGATTTGAATTCCCTCTTTTTTCGCTTAACGATCTATTTAACAGAGAACGTGGCCTTTATCGCGAGAAATATAAAAAAAATCGTATTACTCGCTTAAGAATAGAAAGTAAGTAATGAGTTCAAAATTGAGAACTTGGGAAATAAAAGAATACAGATCCAACACAATTCCTTCTTATCTTCGATAATTTATTCTCTCCCGTTTATCTGGTATTTTTAAAGAAACTATCTGGTTGAGCTAACTTAGAGAATGTGTATAAAAGATCACGTAGTTAACTATTTACGTCTCGATTTTCCTATATTTCCTTTTATTTATATAAGACATTTAATCGATTAGAATATTAAAGTGTACTTTTCCTCAATGAAAACGTCGAATTTTATTTTTTATACGTATTCATTCATGCGTCAATATTCCAAAATGATCGAGTATCGAACGACACCTCGGAGATGGCTAAGAGAAGCCAAGGAAATAGCAAAGAAATGTTCTTCAAATCGGATACCACGTGGCGTTCGCTCCCTTGTAAGTGGGCCTTTGACGATGGCAACTTTCGCGCTCGATACGCGACGCTCGGTAACACGGATTTCCCGGTGATATATCTCCCTTTCACGTAAAAGCGTGATCCTTTTCAATATGCCAAGAGTGGCGCGGAGAGCTTTAGCATCCCGGACCATCTTTTTCGGCTGATCTTGGCAAGTGTTCGCGCATCCCATATGTAACGCGCGCGACGTTATTCATTTCGCTGACAGAATACAGAAGTCATTTGTCGACTCGCTGGGTGCTAGGCGGACTTGACAATACCTATTACAGACGCATCCTCTGAATACCGAGCTGTCTGTCTTCCATTCGTGCGCATGAGCTATTTCCTTAGCTACTCGAGCACCAGAAGGACCCGACGAATGTCGCCTGAAGACAATAACGGGACTAATGAGCGATTAGCAAGAAAGTGGATAATGCGGGTGAATATCGCAACTGAGAGAATGATTGATTATTAATTGGCGAGGAATTGTTCAGCGTGAATGAGAAATCTATTTATGTTATTCGTGTGGTATAAAAGTTGTAACAATGAAAAAGCTTCTAAATTATCGAAGACAGCAAAAATCTTTAATGCACAGAATGATTTAATGTCAATCTTAATTCTAATGACGGATTCTTTAATTTTTTTAGATCAACTTTTTTTTAAAAACAATATTTTTAATATTTTAATATTAAATCTATTGATTTAAATCTTTAATTAGAGCTTTAACATTTTTAATTTAGATTTTCTTATATTTAAATCTTTAATTGAACTTGTCGCCGTAGTGAATTGATGTTTAATACAAAATAAAATTTCACTGTTTCTTCGAAGTGTACTTTATTAGCAATTATTTTTTTAATTTTAAAATTGTTACAAAAGAGTCAATTATCCAAACAAAATATATTTTTAAAATATAATTATAAAGGTCGAACATTTCCTATCGTTATTTGAAGGAATCCCATTTTCAATCTCGAACCCCATTTAGATAAACAAAGAACGAATGCAATTGTTCTATATCGGCCGATCCAGTGAATTGAACTCAACTATCACAAATCGATAAGTCAACAGTTTATCTCTCTACTGTGTTCAATAAGCTTCCATAGCAAAGGTCCTTCGCACTTTCGTTCTCAGGACTTGACGCGTCTCGCTCCGCGCTTTAACGATTTGCGCGATCGCAACCACGTTTAAAAGGAATCAAAGCGCTCGTTCACTTAGCGCCCTTCCTCTCGGCAGCATTTCATTATCTGCGCGAAATTGAATCTGCCGATCAATTACCCGTCTCCGTGAGAAGTGCGCCTTCTTCGCGCTCTCGAGAATGAAAAGAAAGCTCTCTTCTCGGCTGCGTGGGCGATTGTCGCCCCTCTTTCTCTGAAAATCCGCATCGGATCCCTCCACATCGTTCACTCCGAAACGGAAGATACGATTGCATTTCACTGTCTCGCGAATCCACGCACGGAAACGCGTGTCGCCGATTCCGAGCTTCCGATGGCTCCTTATCTACGAGGTATAATTTTCATTCGCTTTTGCAATTCAACCAGCTAGGATATCCCGCGGGATACTCGCATCCTTCTTCCGCATGTTACATTCTACACTTGACCAACGTTTCTGTCGTTGAGCGATTTGTTTAAGTAGCTCGGAATTATCCGGCCAGCTTGTTGCTTGAGTGAGAGAGAGAGAGAGAGAGAGAAAGAGAGAGATCGACCTAGATTACCTAATATATTATCTAATATATCGTAGATTATGGTACAAACATCAATTATGACCAATACATTAGTGAAACCAATACAACTTAGCGAACGCATTTGGACACTGAAACGAAACGTAACAACGAAATTTCGAGATATTCTGTAATGTCGTTTTTGTTTATTATCACCTACAGTAAAAAAATTTTATATAAAAGTTGTAAACAAAAATTTTAAAATACTTTGAAATATTGAATATCAAATTTTCGCGATACTGAGATTTTAAGGAAGATATTCGTTTCTATTTCGTTATTCCCGGATGAGTTCACAGAGACGTGCAATCTCTTCGAGTCAATAGAACCAGAGGATAAAACAGATTAAAGCTGAAAACTTAAAGGCAGGGATAACCGCTTTCCGACAACCCGAATAATTAAGAGACTAAATTTGAGAGCGAATGAATGAATGAGATTTTAATTAAAAATCTTATGTATATATTCCTGGATATTTCCTGAATTTTTGATGTAATAGATCCTGAGGTAATAACTTCTGTCATTAATCGATTATACAAATATGCAGTGTTTTTAAAGACTTTTTAGAGCCTGGAAGGGTCAATAAAACAGAAAAGTAAAGTGAAGTCGCTTTAAAGTGAAGAACTCAAAGTCGAGGGGTAGCAACCGCTTTCTGGCGACCGGAACAATCAACAGGCCAAGTTAAATGTCTGAGTGAACAAGCAAGTTTTTAATTAAAAATCTCATTCATTCACCCACATCTCATTCATCCGCCGTTACCGTGTTTACTCTTACAACTTACTCGAGATGAAAATTTCGCGAAAGAGATATACTTGTTTTAAAGGTGTTGTTTAAAGGTGAAGAAATTTCATAAATTCTCCTTCATAAACTCGTAAAATCCTCTTCCTTTTAATGTCGAAATGGAGGATACCCACGCAATTCACGGCGTGAGGTCGTGCCGTGACGCAGATTAAACGCGCGTCCAGCAGTACCGAATTAATGATTACACCGTGCAGCCGCGTGTATAGCATCGAGGAATATGGTAATCCCACAAGATTTAAAGCCTCTTCCGCGTTGCTGCGGACCAAGTTCCGGAACAACGACGAGACAATTACTTTGCGCTTCGATGAGGATAATCGACTATATAGGATGCTTCAAAGCTTACTTGGTCCCTCGGGTATTTTTCTATATATACATCTATAAAAATTATGATGCAACGAAATAAAATTATTTTAATACATATTTTAGAAAACAAGATAATTATATCAAAAGTTAAATATTCATCTGAATTAAAATTTTTTGGAGAATAATTAAAAATGAAGCTTTATATTTCTTTAATGCACTCTTAAAACTTAATTTAATTATTGATCGATTTAATTATATAATTCTTGATTTCTCGCTAACATCATTATTTTTACATCATTTTTCTTCAGCTTCCCGTGACCTATAAAAAATAAGTAATACTTCTGGAACAATCTGTATAACGGGAAGAGCGCATGTCAGGTTTGATAAATGTATGCACTTGGGCGACCAGAGTTATTAGCTGTACACCGAAGTTACTGCAACAGATCTGTAGGGTTTCAACAGTCGTTGATAATATTTCCCATCCCACAATATCACAATAACGTGATCGATGGAATCGTACCCATTGAAACAGTTCTGTCTATTATTTGATGAAATACATAGTCCAATTTGAGACACGGGGCCATCATCAGTGTTAAGAATTATGAAAAATCCTGCCGAAAGTAATCCAAAATATGTGTAACGAATAAATTTTAGAACTCCTAACTGTTATTATAGTGCAGTCTAATTACATCGAAAAACAATGCACCATGTATCGTGCAAGCATGGCATTATTTACTCTTTCGTTAATCAACTAATTAACCAATTATCCGAGGTTTGCTATTATCCGGAAGCTGTATAGTAAAAACATTTTCAACAAATATAACGGAAAATAATAGTCATCTGTGAAAAAACTCGGTGCTTCATTAATTTCCTAAATAACCGCGTTATATAAGGAATGCACTATGCGTGTAATAAATAAATAAAAAATAAATGAAAATGGAGGAGACAGATGGTTTCGATATCAAATTTGTGGTAACTGACATTTTTAGCGAAAATAAGTGAGCAAATATAAAACATGAAAAAAAATAGATTTGTGATTAAAATAAAAAAATTCGTGGTATTCTGTATAAATAATGCTGTGCTCAACAATATTTTCTTCAAATTTTATCTGTTACGCGATGAATAAATAAAAGTATCTGTTATTGTTTATAAGGTATAGATATTTAAATAGATATTTAAAAAGTATTATCTATTAATTATTCAGATATCTCGTGACATTTAAAGTGTTGAATTATCCATATTTTATTGATTAATCATTACGACATATTTTTATTGACATTGACATTACATTACATGTTATTATATGATGTTTTTGTTATTTCTCCAAGAGAGATGCTTTTCCGTGAACGAAGAATAATGTTGTTTCCATGTTATATAATGTATTCCCAACAATCTGTTTTCATACTAAAATGAATTTTCCTATAACAGCAAATAGCGATGATATTTAAAAATATTCAATAATTTGAATATTGAAATGCATTAATTATATGCTGCTTATTAAATCGATCGATTGTTTCAAAAGTTGAAAATATCTATAATACTTTACATGAAAGTATCTATTATAAGTATCTATTATATTACAAGAGTAAAGAGAAGAAGAGATAGAGAAAGCTTATAATTAGATATAAAATCAATGTTACCAATGTTATGTACCATAACATAATCTACTTGCATGTTATCAGAAGACAAAGAAAGTAAAAATACAATATATACAAAATACAATTCTCATATACATATATGATATATGATATGTGATATATGATATATATATATATATATATATATATATAATATAGGAGAATTATATATTTTTTTCTTATTTTGAGAATTATATTTTATTTGTATTATATTTATATTCAAAAGTACAAATAAAATGTAATTCTCAAAATGTAAGCTTGTAAACAAGTTTTTATCATTTTTTTAAATACTTGATTAATTTTGTGAGTCATCATATGAGTATAGATAGAGAAAAAAGATTTGAAAAGTTGACGTTATCTCTCGGTACAATCACTTTATTAAAACTATTAAAACTATTAAAGGGGATATTGGGTAAAAAATTATTTTTTTTTTACATATTAACCATAGTTAACCTCGCTGTATGGTTTTATTTTCTTACCGCCGCTTAATCCGCGGTATTTATCCGCGCAGAATAGGGCGCGATATCAATGACGCCTTGATGCGCAACCCCGTGAGAAAATAGCATCCAAATTCTGTGTGGCTGTGTGTTTGCATTTCTCGTGGAACGAGCCACGATGATCCACGATGGTGCCTGTTGAAATGCGGTCTTCCTTTTGCCACTCGGTCTGAATAGGCGCGCAATCGCTGAACAGGAGATGCTCCGCGTTCGCTCGCGGCTGGCCTGAATTTTCAGCTACGAAAATACTGCTGAGCAGTTCAAAGAAAAAGAAGGAGAGGGAGAGAGAGAGAGAGAGAGAAGATGGAAGAGCGAAAAGTCTAGGATTCTCTCTTACGAGCAACCCTTACAGGACGATTCAAGAGGAAACATTACTAGTGTTCCTCAGAAGAAAATGAGCTCAGATTACATAGTAATCATCGACGAATAGTCAATATTAATTCTTTCCATTGCCTCTTTAGCAATAAAAGAACTTACTCGCTTTGTATATATTCATAATTCATTACACAGTAATTAATTATCTTTAGCATGGTATTGTCTTTATTACGTAAAATTAATTAAAGTTAACATGATATTAAATTAATATTCAGATATTAATATACTAATATTTAATATTCTAATTAAAATCAATTATGTTGAATTTCCCCTCTATTATCTCCAATAACAATAATTTTGTGTGAAAAGAAACCAATTAATCTTTACGTTGGCATTGACAAAATGACTTTATGCTAGTTTTGATGATACTAGTTAAACCTGTAAAGCAACGAGAATAATCATAACCTGAAACCTTGTTTTTTTTTTTTTTTGGTAAAATCGTAACTCGTAAATGTTTCAGTTGACCCTTGAATCGTCTTGTAGGATGAACTAAATAGAACTTTTTGCACATATATGTACAGTGGTGAGCGGCATACCGGAATGAGGACGGAAATACTTTTTAGCAGCTGCGGACAAGGGAAGCCCTCATCGGCTCTTCATGAAAATCCGGAAGCTCGCCAAAAATAGTTTTGACTCTATATTAATAACGCGGCCATTTTTCGAAATGAAATTTTATTCAACGAATTCACAAGAATTTCATTAAATGTAATTATCCGATTATCAAATAAATGTTACAATCCGATTGCTCAACAACTAATTAATAAAAATAAAATGTGGAATTAATATCAATTACCATTATTTATGCAGACGTGTAGAGAACAATCTGCCTCGTTCCGGTAATAATTTCGCAAATAGCCGGGATTCCAATTCCAATTGTTATTCGTTGCTTCATCGCGTTATATCAGCAGAGAACTCAGATTTGAGATATTCATGGAGCACTGAACGCACGGTTTTACTGGGAATACTACTAGAATATATCGAGAAAGTTTCATTTCGACTGTCTCACTCGCGGTACGAAAGTAAGTTGGTTCGCGAAAGAACATATGTGCGTTGCATTAATATTGAAAGAAAAGCATTTGGGTGCTCTCATTACGGCGCTATATTGTGTGGCGTGGCGCACATCTCACCGCAATTTCTTGAAAAGCATCGAGAACAGAAAAACTTCACGATGAAATTGCAGCTATCACAACCACATGCCGTTTTTAAACTCAATTTGCGCTCTGGGTTGCGCACAAATAATAATCTAGCAGCACATCTAATCACTCTCTCGATGCTAATTGACCTAAAATGATTATGATTTAATTATACCACATTGCGACAAATTGACGTTATTTAACGCTGATGGTTCACTCCGGATGAGCCATACAAGATAGAATAGATGACCGAGTTGAGACATCGAAAGGGGACTCTGGCCAATGTAATCCAATGCATTTATAAAGAAATTAGAGACGTTTGAGGACCAGATTGAATGTTACCATGTGAAATTCAGTTAGCTCATGACAGTTGTGACTAAATTAGATTGAAAATTTTATCAATCCAATTATAACGTATAAGTTAATTAATCAATTTTATGAATCAACATAAAATTAATATAATTAAATTGTACACATTGTGTGAACATTATTTTACCATGTTATCAATCAATCTGGTAGCAAATTAGCAATTTACGATCTAAATTTTTAAAAATCCTTTTATAATATAAAATATTTATATTACGTATAAAACTTGCATTCTTTATAATTACCAATTATGTTATTCTATTAATAACAAGCTATCTATAAAATGAATTGCAAATGTTTGCGAATCTAGACTAATTCAAATTGAACTTATGATATTGTTTCTCCTTAGAGTTTACTGAGCGTTTTCGTAGTTTCTTGTTTACATTTAGGGACAACATAGTTATAGGACCTCTCTCTCTCTCTGTTTCTCGACAAAGTCAAGAGACAACACTATTCGTGCAACAATTTCGTTACAGTTCCGTACCCTGTACCAAAGCTATCCAATGTCCTCTCAATTCTCGCAAGTCTCAGAATGAAATATCGTTTACACGTTTCCCCTGAATGATTCATCCTGCGCGGCCTCTCAAAGCGAAGGCGAAGGAGAGACAACTCCTTCACTTCGTTGTTCGTCATTCAACAGTGAACGGAGAAAAAAGATTGCTTACATAATTTAATCTTCCTTTACCTCGGACTACATCGCGCGATTGTGACGCTCGGTAGGTGAAGCGGAATATATCTCCGCCTTTTCCCCGAAACGAGCGGTGAAGCCACGAGGCTATTTCTCTCGGTATGTGCACTCGCAATATCATCCTCCGTCCATGACCGCGTCCGCAATATACGCGTGTGACACGGCGCGCTTGTTATAATACGCGCGACAAATCCGGAGCCGCCGGAATTGCGGATTAATGAACGGTCTCGTTATGCGAGTCTGCCTTGTTTATCGTCAACCGTTCTGTTCGAGGAACGATATGGTGCCCTTGGAAATCGATAGTCATTAGCGTGTGCCTGTACAGCAGGCACTATAGACGCACGTAAAATGCGCATACATTTGCTTGGTTCTATAAATATACCTTTTTATGTACATGCATTACATATGTATGTAATACCTCGAGTCACTTGCGCAGATAGAGATTTATGTAATCATTAGATCGAGGGAACTCTGTACACGTACACGTGCGCAAACTTCGCAGCCCGCTTTCTAAAAGGACGCGCTAACGACGAAGAGAGAAGGATGAGCAGAATGACGTAGTTAGACCGTGTAGAATCACGGGGAGTCCCGGCGGGACGGAGTGTCATAGACAGGCTTCTCGCGACGCTCGTCGCGAGAAAACTTTAATGCACGTTGCCGAGCTAGGTTGTCATAGTTCGCAAATGCGAGCCAATTTAAGTTAATTCGTCGCGACGTCTGTCAGGACGCGGTTGAAAAAGAAATTCGGAAGTTTTCCTCTTTATTTCTTCTGATAAACATATCGCATCCCCCTCCCCAACTTTTTTAACATCCGTTTTTCGAATAACGTCCACACGAAAGAGGTCTACCGCATCCGACTGTTTCAAATTTTATTGGTAACTTGATCTCTCGCTCGAAAGTCCTAAAATATTTGCTGGTCTCTCTCGGGAGAATATGATATTCCTCGCACGTTGAAGTACGAAGGAGCGGAAGTAATAAAAGCGCGGTCAATATCGGGAAAGATCCAATCAGCAAACGGGGCTTTATCACTATTCGCCTCGTCTTACCCGAGCGTACCCCTATTCGCCGTAGCCGATTGGTTAGCTGTAATAGCTCTCCCTTTAAAAACCATCAATGCTTCAATATTCTGAAGATCTCCATTTCCATGCCTCCATTTCCCGTCGTGTATTCGTTCGTGGTCATTAATGAGACGAATCTAATTCCATCAATTTTTTCACGTTTCTTTTACAATAAAAATATAAATGAATTTATATTTCATAAACAATGTGATGGTGAAGGCTAAAAAAAGCTACGAAGAACAAGCTTTTGCACTTTGAGGGAACACTTTAAGTAGCATTACTACCGTAGCGGAGAAAGGATCGAGATGGGTCCTATTAATACTGTTTAACATAAATGTGTATTTTTCAGTCATTAAAAGTCGCCATTTTCTAATTAAGAAATCTAATAATTAAATAAAATGTGTCTTAATGAGGAAATTACATTAGCTTGTGCTAGAACTTTATGAAAACTGTAAAATTTAACTTAAAAATTAACATTCGTCCAATTATTTTCATACAACACCTTTTAGTTGCACTTAAATTATATTTATATAGCAAATATAAAAATATATATATTTAATACGACTTATATTATTGTTAAAACTTTCGCTATTAAATTACCATTAAAAAACATTTGTATTTACTGTTCGAGTCTTTCTGTTCTTGTAATCGAATTATCTTAATTGCTCGGCGCCTGTTCTTGGGAATTAAGGATTGAGGGTCGGTTCTGAAGGACCTCGTAGAAACCGCGGTGGAAGGTGCGGGTAGAACGGAAGAGGATCGGATATCCTTTTTGCGGCGGACACCATTTTCGTTCCACGCTTTTTCCTCCCGTCGTCCCCCTTCTCACCCCGGTTACGACGACGGCTTTCATCCAATTTCCCCTTGTCTTGAGAAGCTTCATGGCCCCACATGGCCGGTGCTTAAATGGAAGTGTTCTTTCGTGCGGCATTCGACACCCGCGAGACCTATTGTCAGCCTCGAGATTGACAAGATCTCCGACGCGTTCAGGGTGCAGTGATTTCCTTCTAAAGTTGCGTCTTCACGAGGGTTCAAAGTTATGGTCTTTTTTTTCCCCCATTACCCCGTTTCCATCTTCAATCTGTGCCATTGACATTGCGCAAGCTTATCCTCACGCTCTTTCATTCTATTAATCAGCTAATAATTACGAAGTTCCATCGCGGAAGTAGGAAGACGGAGTGGCACATCTCCGCCAATGTAATCTTCATCGAAGACCTTGGCATGTTCGATCAGGAGTTTCGAGTTAATGCAATGCCGAGCTGGTATCATTTCCGAGCATTTCGCGATGTCAGAAATCTATTACCGCAAGATCGGACGTTGGCAAACGCGTTTGAAAGATGGCCCCGGCAGCTGTGGTACCCGACTGTAGGGCCTGGAAAAGTTGAACCGCAACTCGGAGTAAACTGTATCGAACTCCAAATTACTTGGCCGCGTAAGGATTCACTTTGCGCGTTAACGGACTAGAGGTTGAGTGTATTACCCGAGTAGTGTTTGAGAGGGAACCTCGCGCATAAAGACCTGTGTGGTCGCAAACATTAGTTACAATTAATTAAAGCTTAACCCATTTTCTGCTCTCTTTCTAGAAGCAGAACTAGAAGGGCGAAAATATAAATGAAAAAATCAATTCTCGAATTACAGTTAGCTCGAATTATTATTTGCCGTACAATACGTCGAATGTTTGAGTGCGGTCTATTCTCAGTGCAATATCATTTTCGAACCGCTCTCTCTCTCCCTCTCTCTCTCTCTCTCTCCGGCAATAAATTATACACATCTTAACCATAGAAACCGCCTGTGTCGTCGAGGCAATTTTCCGACGTCGATCGATACGTCGAGGCTCGTCTACACGTCTCCTGGTCTTATCACCCGTTGGAATAATCGGTCGCTAGGTTCTCATTCTCGCGGATTACGCAGAGCTCGCGCGTGATCGAGCGTGTTGCTTATCCGCGAGAGAGGACGAACCGAGTTACAATTAACTTTTAATGAATATTTATGACGCGCCGGCCGGCGGAAATTACGTCGCTCATTGAGTTAAAACCGCAGACAATAGGGCTTATTTGCCGTTTCCACGCGCAACCCGGCGTTCGTCGAGAAGTCGTCGAGCACCCGGTCGTCACCCGCCGCGAACGAGACGTGTACACCGTGCAAAAAGTTGGCAACGAGTTTGCGAGGAACTGGCTTGGCGGCCGAGGAAAATGCTTCCCTCGTGCACCGTGCGTGCATGAAGAGATACGGAACTAAGGTAGCGCAGATATAGACGAATAGTACGACAAACACACCGCGGAATTGTTGTCACGAATTATTCAGAACTTGGAAATTTTCTTGCATTTTCAAGTGTCACGCTTTGGCGAGAACATTGTCAATTTTTGAAAAATAAACAGTTTCCTCTCGGCTTCTTAAAAAAATGCAAAATTTTATTTTACAGTTTCAACGAGAAATTCAACTTGTTCTTTCTCCTCGCTCTTTATTTTATTATTTTTTTAAAACGCGATAGCCCTCATCCCGCGATATACGATTACAGAGTTTTAATATCGCGGAACGTTTATTTGAATGTTTTTTTCTATTTGGCAGTTTTGATGGTTTCGATAGTTTTCACGATGTTAATTGCGTTTGACAGTCGATCCCGAGAGACCGTTTCCAAACCTGCAGCGAGGAGCACGCAGAAATATACGTGCGTAACGTGCATGAACCGAGTAAGAGAGGATGCGACTTCCGACCCGATTGTGCACCCGTGGGACGTGATCCGCGGGGAAAACGGTTGAATGCGAAATGGCACGGAACGTCGGTGCGATACAGCCGGTTGCGTGGAGCACAAAATTTTCCCGCAGGTGCACGTGCAATACGGCATTTATGGCATTCGCGATGACGTGGCTGGGGAACAATAGCCATATCCCGATTTCGCGGATTACTGGATGAACTTAGCGAGCAAAGATAAAGCATCTGCGTGGAGAAGCCGCGATAGATAGCGCACATATGCTGTACATATATGCGTCAAGATTATGCTTAATTCTCTGTATATCCACACGGAATCCGCTTGATCCGCCTTACTATTTGGGCAGGTACATCCGATCAAAGAAAGAGATAAAGTCGTGCGAGAAAGAAATCAATGTCGTGGGAAATTGAAAGATCCTGCTTTCTTATTTGATTTTATTTGATAAAAAAACAAGATTTTGCAATATGGAAACCCAATAAGCTCAGACAGCAGTCGAAATAGATAGAATTAAATATTTTGTGCATCAGTTATGATCTACTTTCGATCTAAAAACAACGTTTCTCGTTAGTCTCTATTCTTGTACGCGACAAATTAAATTGTCTACGTATTTTTTTTTTACGTTTTTGACAGCGTCATTTATTAATACGATTTGAATTAGGACGGCGCCTCTATTAAGTATTTCAGATATTATCAAGTATTTAGTTACACAACCACTTACGTCTGCAATCGAGTGCTTTAATGGTGCATCTTTAACGGTGTCGAATGGCATATACGCCATTCAACGACGATTGGCGTGTCCTACATGACGATTACCTACCGTTATAAGCAGATTTACATAGACGTGCAATATGTGAAATTTTGCGCCGAAGTGACAGCTAAATCCACTAATATCCGCCAACATGTTAATATGATTTGTAACCCTCTTGTGCACGTGTGTGCGCCGTGGATAAAGCTATGCTGAATCCACATTCGCCGATACATTTGCCTGTTAATATTATTATTAGTATCATTATTGAATAAGTGAAAACACATTTGCGGTGCATGGAGAAGAGAGAGATAGATGCACGCAATTCCGCAATGCAGGTTAATCTGCTTAAGATACGCGTATTTCCTTTGAAGATAAATTCATGTGTGTATGTGTGTGTGTGTGTGTGTGTGTGTGTGTGTGTGTGTGTGTGTGTGTGTGTGTGTGTGTGTGTGTGTGTGTGTGTGTGTGTGTGTGTGTGTATGCTACTGTGTAACATACATGTGGTTAGCATGTGTATATGTATATAAGCATATATATGTATATAAAAAGCATATATATATCTATAATAACATATATGTACAATATGTACACACACATGATTAGTTGGAACACATCTATCCTTTTAAATAATTACTTTAATATATATATATATATATATATATATATATATATAATTATTTTAATTGATTATAAATTATTATCACACTATTAAAAAATAATTATTTATTATTATTTATTAAAAATTAACAATTGTTAATTATTAATTATGTGTTGAAAATCTACAGTTGCCTATTAAAATTTTCTTCTTATCGAATTATTTCTTTTTATGAAATCTATTATACTGGAATTTCGTTAAAAGACTAAAATAAAAATTCGTTAAAATAAAATTTTACTAAAATAAATATTTTTATCGAATTATTTCTTCTTATGAAATCTATTATACTGGAATTTCGTTAAAAGACTAAAATAAAAATTCGCTGAAATAAAATTTCACTAAAATAAATATTATAAATAAATGCATTCGCTCTCACGTCCTTTTCAATAACATAATCATAGAAATCATTGAAATTAATATATAAGCTATATTTATAATAACAAGCTATATTTTAAAAATAAAATACAGCTATTAGTTTTTAAGAATCTAGCGCGTTGTTAATCAATCACTTTCTTTCAAGAAAATATATATACATAGATCTGTTATTTTCGAAAAAGTTTTTCTTACTACCTCACAAATTAAATTATTGATAATAATTTCTGGTCGTAAAAAACTTGTCGATAAACACGTATAATGATCGATAAGCATACGCGATTTATTCGATAATTGATAACTGCCATGCGGAGTCAGCGAAAAGAGGATGACGTAACACTTCAAAGGGTTAAACGTCGCGACGACATTATAGTTGCATTAATTAACCGAGCATGCCGAGGACTTATCGCTAATGAAACGGTCGCTTAATTAAGATGCAAACGAGACGCGTCTCGCATACGTGCATGTAGTCACACGCGTCGGCTCGGGCATCGCTCCGCTTCGTTTCGTTCTACCCCTTCCCCGCCTTCTCCGATTGTGAGTCCATAAATCTCAATCTGTAAACTCAAACACCGACGGAATTGCAAATCGTAAGTAACAAACTGTGGCGCAAAGACTCGCGGCATCACAACGAGGGCGGGTGGACGGATAGCTTCCCCGCTCTTTGAAGCGGGGGTGGACGGGAGATCGGTAAGGCATCTCGTACCGCGCCAACGCCGTCGTCCCCTCACGCCGCCGCCACCGTCGCGCCTTTGTCAATATTAGGTTTCCCCGTGATTACGTAATAAAGTAAACGTCGTTTTAACCCCTTTAGTCGGCGCGCTATCGACCGCCGCTTGAATTAGTTCGGTGCAAGTCATGTAAATTAGTCCGGAGCCGTAACTCAGGGGGTGGAAATTGGGGAAAGTAGCGGCGGCGGCGGTGGCAACGGCGGTAACGGCAATGTCGGAGGAGGGCAAAGCGACCTTATTGCCGGTGGCAACGGGTTAGAATGCCTGAAATATTACGCCGGCAATCGAGCTGTCTAGGCACGACGGCGACGACGGTCGCGAGTGCGATTAAGCGAGTTTCTTTCTCGCAGAATGAAGGTGTTTCCAAAGTGACGGGTTAACTAAATTACAGGGACGGTTCCTACATATTCCCAATTGACTTATTCGCACGAGCGAAGCCTTGCGAATCACAGAACACTAATTTTATACAAGCCAAAATCATGCAATTCAAACGCTTATTTAATTGTAATTCTGGAATGTGCTTCTTCTATTCGTCTAGAATAATTCTGTTGTTTTAAAAACAAGAAAAATAAGAGCCAAATATGATGCTCATGTATTGAGTATAAACTTGTTCTATCTTTACTTCACTTGATAAAAATTACCATTCAATTGAATCGAAAAGTTCGGAAACCCTCCGTTTATTCGATAAACCAGACCTTTTAAGACGGAAAAAGATATTGTTATGTAGGACTCTCCTGTTTAAATTGGAATACTTGTAAGCTTGCTCCACGCGAGCTATCGAAGCTTGTCGTATTTTTAGCTTCAGTGCTGAGTCTACATAAGATAAGAGTATGATAATCCATGTAATTCAATTTTGCGAGGAATGGCATGTGTCCCGTTTCTATTTCCCAGATTTAATTTAACAATTCCGCTTGTCAAATATTTGTTATTTCCGTATCTGTAATTTTTTATTTCGTATACTTTATAAATATAAATATTGAATCCTTGAAAGCCGCGGATAAGATATCGCTTTTCCCAAAATAGCAATGAAATCTTCGTTTTATTCCAGAATGCGCGGGCTTTATCCGTCAATAAATTCATGATAAAGCTGAAATTACGAGCGATTGAGGTATATGGAGCGTATGCACGCAGCATAATTCTGTAATCGATCTTGAATTATTGAGTGGAAGTAAAACTGTAGGGCGGAATAATATCGGTGAGGATTTTATCGTTGGCAACAAGATAGAAATCGGCTTTAATTAATTTCATTATCCGCTCATCGCCCGAACCTATGGGGGATCGACGAGAGGGGATGGTGGTTTGAGGGAGCAAGGCAAGAATGCAACACCACCCTTTTTAATTAATAAATGTCATTTATGAGGCGGATACCCGTCCGTTACTCCGATTGATGCTATTCAAGACCGACAAGTTTTCACTCAGCATCCTGTTCTGTGTTCGACGTCACGGAATCCCGCGAATAATTACCGCGATCCACAAATGGACGTGCGCAAATTACTTTAAAAGAACGACGAAGATAGATCGTTTCCGTACGAATATTTTCGGCCCATACAACTTGTGACGCTTATCGCCGCCCATATCACGCCGTAAATCAAGGAACTTCCATAATGCATGGTCCTATAAATACAATAGCCAAAGCCTCCGATGGGAGGGTTGTACGCAGCAACATTTACCATTACCGATTTGCGCGGCGTTCCCCAGTATCCACAAAACCATCGTTCGCGGTCATTTTGCGCCGTTATCGACAATCGCCTTACTCGCGCCTCTATAAATTCTCAGTCACATCGCGTGCAACGTACGGGTATAGTCGAGGGCAACGCAACGGATCCGCAATTTTCCCCGAGTTCAACGCACTCCGGAAAATCTTTATCCAAGTGGCTACTGGAAAAGTCAGAGAGTATGCGAGTAATAATATGTGACATACTTCGCAAGCGATGCACTTTAATTACAGATGTTTGAACTATATACCCTATTCAATATTATATCTATCTTAAAATAATTGTAATTACTCCTGAAATGTTTTGGAATTAATTTTTGAGATACATTAGCATATATTCTATTTCCACATTAATATATTGTACTAAAATTATACTAGAATTTATTGTGACTTTAAAGCATATGAAACAAAAAAAGAATAGTCGAGGTAATCTTATTAATTCTATTATTTTCATTCAAAGTAAAGAAAATACCTAAGATTACTCTAAAAGATTATTCGGTATTGAAAGCAAGAAATCAATATTTCGATAGTATGTACAGCGTTTTATATATAGAGCCGGCGACAATTTTCTGAAACTTCAATTCCTCGTGCAAGGGCGAAGTGCGCGCCGATGATGTATCACTTATAACAAAGAGGATTTATCAACGTCAATTTGGCGTGCAGGAAGGTACGCGTCTTGTGGCTGGCGAAACGCTATAACGAAGAAACGAGCGGCGGTCGAGGGCAGCCCGGCGGTTAATTTTACTCGCGCCGTTATCGCGGGGACGTTAGAACAACGAGTGGGGTTAATTAATTGCGGACCTTTTTTAATTTGTCTTGCTAGACGCCGGGATTACCGCGAAATTTTTAAACCGATACATCCAGCTGAGAAACGGAAGCGGTAAATTGGAGACACTTTGTTGAAATGCGAAAGGGGACTTGGAAGAAATTTATTTAACTCGGAAAAGTCTGCGATGATAAAGAAATGTGATAAAACGTGTAAAAAAAAAGTCTCGGGTAAGAAGAAACTTATACCACATATTGTCGAAATTAACGATTATTCTATTCGGTTTTATATTACTTTATACACTTTTGCATGAACTTATACATGGTGACTTACGAAGAGTTTACATTACGGAGAAAGATTTGCAAACGCTTATTACTAAGTCA
This sequence comes from Crematogaster levior, assembly GCA_901521435.1. NCBI lineage: Eukaryota > Metazoa > Arthropoda > Insecta > Hymenoptera > Formicidae > Crematogaster > Crematogaster levior. Next base: position 188,984 of record CABEGB010000670.1, on the reverse strand, counting down.
CCTTGAGAAACACTTGAATCACCCTGAAAAAGAGTGCAAGATGGGACGCAAGATTAATTGTCTCTGCTTTAAATTAAGTTATTCACTTTGTTATGGTAGCTGAGCTATCGCGCGACAAGATACATGGCACGTGATAAAGTAAGAGAGCGGAAAAGAGAGAACGGTGCAAGAGTAGGATTAATGAGGAGAGAGAGTTTATGATCTCACGCTTAAAATGCGTCATACCGGCTATGACTGCAAAGAAGTACAGGAGCACCTGAAGAGACTTCCCAATTCAGCATCTTGTTCACGCCGAATATTTTTTTGTCTAAACGAAAATATTTCTGTCCGTCTTGATGTAACACAGGAACTATTTCTATGTAACTGAAATTTATAATTTGATATTTTTTTTTGTTTGACTTGGAACGTTCAACGTAATAAATAAAAATGATATTTTAGATTGTTACTAAATGAAAAGAATACTAATAAAAGTTAATGAATTTAAATAAAATGCGTAAGAAATAATTCCGCTCGATACAAATAATAACAATTGAAAAGAAATAAACAGGCCAATAAGTCAAATCGAGCCAAAACAAAAGATGTCTTTTACAAGTTAACGAAATATAAGAAACAAAGAATTCTTAGCTACAAGAAATTGAAGTTTATTATAAGAAAATACATATGAACGTTAACGTTTTGACCTCACTGCATTTATCAAATTATTACAATATTTTTCGCATAAAAACCGTTGTTTAAATAAAATGATATACCTAAGAATTCTTTTTCCCAATGCAAATTTTGTGAAACGTTTCAATATTCTTTTGCAAATATTTTACCAAAGGATAGAAGACATTAAGCGTTATTTAACCAGTGAATTGAATAATTTTCAGTCAGCCCGTTGGAAGTGAAGATAATTGACAGAAACCGACCACTGTCAGCGGGCAAGAAGTACGACTTAGTCTGCACAACTTCCGGTTCCAAGCCACCGGCCAGCGTCACCTGGTGGAGGAACGGTCAGCGCTTAGTGGATTCCAAGGAGACGGTAAGTGTGTTCCTTGATGGAACAATTTTCGTCCTTACGCCAACATTCCACCCAACTACTCTCGGCAACGCATAAACTCGAATTTGCTTTTATGCTCCCAGATAAGAGAGAAATCCCTTGATCCTTTTATCAAGAATATCGTATTAATGCATTTATGTGGATAACTAATTCTTTCAAATAGAGAAATAAAAGACGTACCATTTCTTATAAAAAATATATTTTTTTATTATTTTCTGCAATAATGCGTTGCTTTCCTAATTATTCTATTATTTTAAATGCAAACAGTAAGCAAATGTTATAATAACCAAGTTAAGCTACTCGCATAAACGCCAAGTTAAACTATAATACTTTATCGTCTATGTTCTCTAATACATTAAAAACGCATCTGTCACTGTTCTCTAGAAAGTTTTCTCTCATGCGTGTCTAAACTTTCAGAATTTTTCCCACATATTTACTATGTGTTTTCGCCACACTGTAAAAGACGTCATGAAAGTTTTAGAGAGACTTTTTCCTCCATCTATGATATGATATATAAATTGAAAAATATTTAATTACAGAAACACGTAATTCCATCTTTTTAAATTAAAATTTTTATATTGTCACTAACAATAGTTGAATATCGGATTAATCTCGCGAAGGAAAGATTTGAAAGAACGATTTATCTCTCGTCTCGACTCATCTGATTGACATGTGTCTCCTAATTTTGGAGAGCAATTTCCACGTTCAATTTCCGCGGATTAAGCGACGCTAGAAAAGACATAGGCCGATTACGTGATTGACTGCCGTTTACAGTGAAATGTGCCGTACGGGGATTATGTCTAATTGGCGGGAAATCAAACTATCTTCGAGCTACCATGTCGAGACATATTCCCAGTGAACATCATGTTGAGATAAAAGAGTGCACGACGCGCAAATGATTTAATGAGATTAAACATTAACAATAATTCTCAACGCATTTATTCTCAATGCCTGTAAGCAAAATTGCTTATAGTTGATTTTTCTCGTATATTAATCTTCTACTTTTGTCTTCATTTTATTCATTCTTTCTTTCTTTGAAGGTTTCCTGGAGAATTTTTTAACATAAATATTATTTCATACGTGGAACTAGGATAAGTAACGTTAGTATAATAGACTCAGTTTAATTAGAATCAGTTTTTCTTCTTTTTTTTTTCCGAGAAAGAAAAACATATTGGAACAGTTTGCATTGTTGTAAAGCAATTGTTTATTGAACAGCTCGAACGTTTTGTTCGCAAAATACGAAATTCCCTCCATATAAATCTTTCATAGTTTCATCGTGGAATTGAAAATAAAATGGAAAAAGCTAGGAACTGTTTTATAACGATGTTACACTACCGAGTCATACACTGTGTTCCGATAAAAAAACATAACGTTTCATCGTTACAGGATTAATCAACGATAATAATGAACAAGTATCGATAAATCTAATTACAGCGCCAGTTCGAATAAAGAATATCTCGCCGGAGCGATTACGATGATACTTGATCTACGAACGGAATCCTCTCGCGTGTACGCTCTGTCCCTTTCCCTTCCCCCCTCTCTCTCTCTCTCCATCCCTTTCGTTCCGATACAATTCATTAATTCATTCAATTTCATTCCGAGCGCGCGGCAAAATAAATTTCGATTTAATGTAAATTGAACGCTCTAACCGGGGTCGCGGCATTTCTGTCGCGAGAAACGGATGAAGGTATTTCGTATACAGAGCAAACAAACGTCAATGGGAAACGCGGATTAGTGAGCGAAATGAAAGAACGTACTTTCGAATAAATTGACCCGTTGTCGGGCGAAATCGAGCATCGGCCACTGTTTATTCTACTTCGATTTCTCCGTGCCAACCCCGATAAAACACCCCACGGTGCGGGGGGGGGGGGGGGAGTGGCGCAGATGGACGGTGCGCAAACAGCGCGACGCGCGTCGTATCCGCCGCGTTTTGATCCGCACTTAAGACGACGACGTAAATATTTGCCGGATAGCGGCGGATTAAGGAGACGGAGACGAGGGGCGAAGGGCCATGTGCCATGCGCGGGACAGAGAAAATATTGTTTTTCAAAGTCGATACTCGCGACACGGGAGATTGTTTCGTTGCTTACGTAAGGAAGTTAAACACAGAGAAACGGTGAGCCGAAGGGGAGGAAAATACGATGAGAGACCCGATCTAATCCTAACGGTGGTATTTTCGAGGAGACTCGCGTTTCTTCATCTTCTTCTGTAATCACACGGTGCCTCGACGACTTCCCTCCCTTCCCGCTCGCCGCTTCGTCCCCCTCGGTTACGCAACCGTGCGCAAAAATACGCTACCGTGTACGTAACACCCCCGCAAACGAGGGTGTTTCTCGCTGCGAGTACTTTCCTCCCTCCCCGCTCGTATCGCGGGATTGCAGCAATTATGTTAATCGATTCGACCTCCCCCGGAATGCGCAGCCGGAAATATATTTTTAATGGATGGCGCATCTCATTTCGTAATTATCTTTGCGCGGGCCACCGCGTAAAACGGCACGAAGCCCTCCGCGACCATCGGAACGAAATTAGAGCGCGAGTGCCGTAGATTTATTCCCCCGACAAGACGCGAAATTTATTATTCGCGCGGGCGCGCCCTCCGCTTCGCGATTATTTTTTAATCGCGGGGGATGGCCCTTCGTTGCGTTCCCAATCCTCGCACGAGATTGAAGGCTCAGTTATGTGTCCACTTTTTCCAATGTAACGAAAAAGTTGAAAAACCGCTTGGAATATTTCGAGGTTTTATGAAATATTTTGCGTGATATTTCGTCCAGAAATATGAATAATGTGGGCGATACATTTTTCTGACCATCCTCCACTATAATTCGTGTTTTACGCGAAGAGCGTAATCCCTAAACTCGGTTCATTGGACTGAGCGAGCGTGTGCGCGAACGCGGATGTTTAATTCATAAAACGTAAAGCAGAGTTATTACGGGTGCTTCATAATCCATGAACTTGATTTTTCGTAAGCTACGGAACTTTTAAATAGTATAAAATTGTGAATTACATATAATAATTTTTAATTTCGGTATGACGATAATGTTCGGTATGTTAGTAGAAATCTAAAGCACGAGAAGTGAAATTTGAATTTTTCATAATTTGCGACGGTTTGAAAAATCTGAGTTACGGTGTCACTTTGAATAGATTTTTAACTTGGATTTTATTTCATCGAGATGTTAAATCAGCAAGGCGCAATATAAATTTTGCTACACAATTTTATCCGGTAATAATAACTGTTTAATAAAATAGTTTGCTTTATTATTAAGAAAATAAGAAAAAAAATAATTTCACATTCTTTTTCTTTGTGACTAAAATATGAGTGGAGTGAAAAAGTTTTAGACAGTAAAAAGCACATGACGAAAACAAAGGAAAATCAGAGCGAAGTGTGTGTACTTGTGTCTGTGTAAGAGAGTCTATTAAATTGTGGAACAAAAGTTAACTCTTTAAAGATTAATTCTAAGTTTTCGTGAATATTGACTACGTTCCTTCGACACTTTCAGAACTGCTAAAAAAATATTTACCGAACAACAAAGAGAAAACAATTTTCATGCGAACGTTTCAAGGTACATTGTACATTGATCGATTGTTATAAAATTGAAACACGCGTTTACCCTCACGCTTTGCTCGATTTGTTTTCCAATCAAAATCGATAATAAAAAAAAGAGTTCGCTTTCCGTCATTAATACGCGTTATTTACTCGTTCCCGACACTGCCGTCAAACGACGGGCCACTATTTACAGAACGGTAACTGGTAAATAACTCATTTACGAAAAAGACGGTTTTACCAGGTTTTTATCCACTTTGTGCGCTCGCAGATTCTTCTGATTGTACAGATAGAGGCAGAGATAAATTCTAACGATCGTATCGGGAACGATTAATCGGTCACTCGACGTATCGAGCGTCCATTACAATCCGCATTGATTCGTCTTAATTACAAGCGCGACTTTACGGAATCAACCCGCGACACTCTGATTTAAATTATTCGACGCCTAACGACCCTTTTACCAGGGGCTCGGTACCCGCGATAACGATAATTCTCGCCACTTTTGCAATGAGACACACTTGTGCACGGTTGTATAGGGGATGTACGTGCGCAAGAGAGAACTTTATTTTATGGTCATTTTAAGGAGCTGCACGAGCCGTGGTCGAGCTTGCAAATTACATTGAGTGCGCGCCTCGACGCGGTGTAAATCGAATCGGAAGTCCTTGGGTCAGCGCGGCTTTCCACGTAGATACGCGTCTGATTTTTCTTAAATGTTTACCACTTGAGCGAATTTCGTAGGGCAAATCGCCTATAGTTATTTTAAATTCAACGTTGTTATATTCGTAAATATCATAAATATTTTTTGCCACTACTTTATAAAATTTCTCGTCTTTAGTTTAAAGAATAAAACGAAGTCTGAAAAAAAAAGTTAAATTATTAGTTCATATTTAAAGAGCAAAATTTTTGTAAAGAACGATATATGACGTACTGATATATTCGTACTGAATAATTACTTGGCGGAAAATTAGAATCTTTTCATTAAAGAAGAATCTTTTCATTAAAAGAGAAAATTAGAATTTGTTTATGAAGCAGCTGTAAATACGCATATTTTTTAAAAATGATTTTTTAATAAAATTGAGAGATAAAGCGATACATTAACTATGTATATACCTATACACGTCACTATCTGTTACTACTTTAGAAGTTTCATCAAGACGAGATAAAGTTTCTTAGCCACTGACAGATGCGTTTTTAATATGTCGGATAAAAAAGAGAGCCAAGTGTGTGTTATAAAAAACTAGGAAAAATAAGAAGATAAGGGATCTCTTATTTACCACTCGTGCACTTCTTCACGCACACTTCGCACACTTAAGTCGCAGAAATTAATCGAACACACTTTGAATAATTCAGTGAAATTCTGTCGTAATGGCTCCCCAAAAAGATAAAGACTACTACTTTATTGTTAGAAAATAGGCAGACCCTTCGAGGAGCGTAACGAGAGATTGATTGGGAATTTTGACTGTAGCTATCGACCCTCCAGGTCGGGTGACAGATACGATTTTAATATATGGGGGTTGAACGTCGGCGCCAACACGGATGACAGCACGGGTGGGCAGGCAAAACGGTCGTTTTGATGAGAAAAAAGAGGATAAATGTGACGAATGTCGGTGAGGCGTGGACGGCGAGAGGCGGGGCTCTGGTGAACGTTATCATAATGTTGTTACAGACCTCCGTCGATGGGAACACGACCACCAGCGTTTTATCTTTCATGGCGACGAAAGCAGACGCAGGCAGACACTTGTCGTGTCAAGCTGAAAATCGAATGATGGGAACCGCGCCGATAGAGGACGGCTGGGTACTCCAAATACAATGTAAGCTCATAAACGGCAACGGCCCCCGAGGCGCGCCCCCGACGCTCTTTCCTTATTTATTCAGACGCCAGGAATCTGGTCGATTTTGACGGTTTATCGAAGGTCGTGATTTGCAGACACTCCGGAGACGCAGATCCAGCTCGGCACGTCGCTGAATCCGAACACCATACGCGAGGGCACGGACGTCTACTTCGACTGTCTCATACAGGCCGAACCGTCGGTGTACAAGGTGGAATGGCGACATCAGGTGAATACACGGTCTTACTCAGGATAATAATTATAAATCAGGATAACTATAAACGTTGTTTTATATAACGATTTTTGAATACTTGGTACTTTTGAATATTCCCGAATTCAATGTATGCAGATACTCGATAATTTATCAAATCATTATAAACCCAATTATTTTTGAAACGAAACATCAGCTAGAGAACACCTTCAGAAAATCACAAGCTATTGAACGTAAAGATAAGTTGATTCAAATATGTTTAAGAAATAAATTTTGCGTCGGAAAAGCGAAACTTGAAATTGCAAAAATTTATTCAGCGAGATTTATTTAAAAGTTCGATTCTTGATGAATCAACTTAACTTTACGTTAACAGTCCAATTACCACAACATTTGCGCACAAAGTAGAATTTATCGTAATTATACCTTCTCGGGGCTTCTCGGCATGTCGAAAAATATTTTCTAGAAAAGATTTTCTGAAAAAAAAAATCAGGATTATTCCCCGAAGGTATTATCTCGCAAATATTCCCTTGTTCCGCCTCGCTGCGAATTATCATTAATCAATCTCGAAGATGTTCGTCGCGAGTAATTTGCTCGTATCCCTCACACTTCCTCGAAAGTTCTAAAACTTAGGTTTGTAGTAATAGGTGTTGTAAACAGATTGGTCTTCCGCTGGCTAACAAGCTCGATTATGTCTGTACTCGCTCGACTTATGTTAAGATCGAATACAAACTTCGACCCTCGAAGCATCAAACTTTTATAATAACCTTCTCTGCCTCGACGAGCATCCGCTCGTCTTGCTACTCTAGCGAGTGAGATTGTATAGCTGCGATTCACACACACGTGAAAAATAATCTCCTCGCACCATAACCAGAGGTTCATCTAACAGGCGAGAGGCGCCAATTACCGTGTTTCTTTCAGAGCAAGGCACTCCATCACAACATCACGCAGGGTATTATAATCAGCAACCAGAGCCTGGTGCTACAGGGGGTTGATCGTAAAAGCGCCGGCAATTACACGTGCGTGGGCTACAACACCGAGGGAGATGGCGAGAGCTCCCCTTTTTATCTGAACGTGATGTGTACGTATTCTTAGCACTCTTAGTCCGCAGCGTTAGTAGTAGAATACTGAACAGGGCAGAGATCTCACACACAGGAAGGAGATCTCACACACGCGAAGGAAGATTTATTTGTATGCATCGAAGCGTATAAATTAAAGTAGTTCTAGCGTGGCAAGGACGTGAAAAGAAGGTGCGAGCCACGTGAAAAGTAAAAAATATTTAATCACAATTATTATTAGCATAATTCATGTATATTGATGAAGGACAAACAATGAAATATTAGTTTCATTTGAATTCAGACACGCGGTGTTGTCACGGTTTCACTAGTCGTAGCGATAGCCTCACCCTTCACACTCAATATATCACTTATTCCCTTAATTTTCTAGATTTTATTACAGTTTATTACTATTATTAAATAGACACGATGAAAAATTCTGAGATAAATTAACTAAGTTCAGGGATTAGAGAATAAAATACTAATTTTTTGTGTCATTCTATCGATTTCTTTCTTAAAAAGAGAAAGAAGTTGTAATCAGAAGGGTTTCAAAACGTTGCGCTATTACGTCGTATGTTATAATTGAAAGATAAATAACTCGAAAACCCGACGGTCAGTTTCGTCCAAATTTTGACAGAAATTCAAAAACATCATGAAGATTAGGCAGTAAAATTAAAAAAAAATCTATCGAAAATGATTTCAACGCTCGAACTACTTTAAATCTAGAATTTTTTTAGAGATCTGCTTTAATATTTAATATCTTTTCTTTATATTTCAATGTATTATATAATGAAACATACAAATGTTAATGTGCTTATCAATTTTAATCTAGATTATTATAGTCCTAAATAATTAAGTAAACCCTCTCTATGCAGCTAAATAATAATCCGGTTATTTATCGCGCTAAGAATACGAAACGATAACGAGACGACAGTACGAAGACCGCAACGAAAGCGTTTATTCGTTTGATCGGCTTTAATTAATAATGAGTAAAGATACTACAATAAATTCCCACTGTAAAATTTTAATTCCTGGTTTATATTATATGCGTTCTTGTATACACAATATTATTAAAACACCTGGTTGTTTATCCGTTTGCGCACTGATTATCGGACGCAATATTGAAATATATCGGATCGCAATAGTTTTGTTGATCAAATATTTGAACTTATTCGAAAGACTTGAACCAGTTATAAAACGCAAAGCGTATTACTATAAAACTCGCATATATTTCATATAGAAATCCACAGTTAAAAAATATACTTTGTATGGCCTATAAAAGAAAATAATAAAAGGATTAAGCGAATTTGGAAAATGTCTAATTTAATTAATAATAAAATTATTTAATGCGGAAAATTAAATTGTCCGAATCTTTGTTTTAAAAAACCAATATTGAAGTGGATTTTGAGGTGAATTTTTAAGTTCTGACGTTATTATTATTGTAGAGTTATTTAGCATTGGAATTAAAGTATCTACGCAAATGAAACTTTATTCATTTAAATGGATGGCAGGAACGTTTTAAAAATTTACAAAAATATTTCAAAAATACAATTTGTAAATTAAGATAGGAAAAACCTAAAGAAAAATTCTTTAAAAAACTGTTTTAACAAGAAATATTAACCCAAATTTCTTTAAAATTTTCCAATAATTAAACCTAAAATAACGAGGATATTTGCATTCGGTTTATATACAGCTAATCAAATCTCGTTTCTCTCAGATCTTTACGAGAAACTTAACTTGGATCGCAAAGTAAACCGATAAATCATTCCCGTTTAATAGTAGAAATTCAGTCGCACAAGACAAAGATATCCTTCGTCTCAGCGCCCTAATTATTTATCGACGGTGTTTGATTTTCGTGTTCCGCAGTCGCTCCTACGTGCAAGCCGAACCAGACGAAGGTCCACGGTGTGGCGAAACAGGAGAAGGCGAATATATCCTGCCAAGTGGATGCAAATCCACCGGAAGTGCAATTCAAGTGGACCTTCAATAACTCCGCCGAGAGTATCGACGTTGCGGCTGGCCATATCGCGCGGGTTGGCACATTCTCCACCGTCTCATACACACCAATGACAGAATTAGATTACGGCACGTTACTCTGCTGGGCCAGCAATCATATCGGCCAACAACAAGTGCCCTGTGTATATCATATTATACCAGCGGGTAAGGGACCTTCTGCATTCGTATCGGTAGCGCGATATTTCGTGAAAATGCCAAGCGATATGGCTCCCGATACGCAGCGTGAATTTTCAATCTAGAAGATTGATCATTACGACGAGTTTGCGTGACGTGGCGTAACAAAATTATGCAAACTACAAAGAAATTTTTAAAAAATCGATAGGTAATATATTTCTCGCACTAACTCAATTCAATCCTTCTTTAATTTACGATTGCCCTTGAGCTAGATAGAATGAATAGATAGGAAATGAAAAGAGAAATTTCTTTTTAGAAAGAGGAATGGAGTCAGTGATAATTTCAAGATCTTTTCTACATTTCGCGTATTAAAAATTTATGCAGCTACAAAATTTTGTCTTACATCTTAATTAGTCCCTAAAGTAATTTTGTAAATTGAAAAAATTATTATATATATTAACGATTTTCATCCGAGAGATTTAAATCTTTTGGAAATTGCAACTTTATGCTAATTTAGAATTCGGATTTTTGCTCCTAGTTCCCAAAGTCTCAAATTTGCGTAATTGAATAGCTAATTCGAATCTTAGTATGAAATTGGAAATTCGTGGATGTATATGCCGTTTGGATGAAATCACCTAATTACGTGAAACTTCGAAGGCTTGTGATCATAATCAATTCCAAAATTAGTATTGTTATAACAACATGAATTAGAGATTAGTGAGATTAGAGATAATGAAGGCACAGTTTACTTCCGAATATTCCAACGTATTTGAAACGTTGATAAAATTTAAGAAATATTGTTATTACACATCGTACATACGTTTCTCTCATTTTGCATTCACAGTATTAACAAAAGAGATATCTGGCTCTTTCATTTGTTAAACAAATCATTACGATGAACGAACCTGATACTGTTGCTTTTTATCCAAGTTTAAAAAAAAAATCTATATAAGTCGAATGGATTCATTCGTAGGCATTGGCATCCTTGTTATTCCCGTGTTCGCGTTTCCGCCGTGTATCGATGCTCGAGTTACCAATTAATTGCGATTCGCGGATCGTGCTATCGGGTTGCTCTTCAAAGAAAACACGCGTATATGTATACACACAAGAATACGCACATTCCGAATATAAAGGAAAACAGGCTCTCGCCTCCGTCGCAAAAAAAGCGAATCTAGCGCGGGGCGAGTAAAAAGGGGTGAGATGGTAGCAGGTGTCCGACGCGCTATGATTTTTCAGCAACCATAAACGCGAAAACAACTCGGCATATTCCCGCATTTCCTTTTCTTTATTCCCTTCTTCCTTCCCGTCTCTCCTCACGCCGCAATATGCCGTTATCATTTCGTTCGCGCCCTTTTAACCAGCTTTTACGAGCCGCGCGAAGTGTACCGCTATACCTAATGCCTTTACAGAAAAAAGCCAGACAGCTGTATATCTTTACAACCGGCTCGGCGTTACAAGTGGCTTGTATACGCCAGTGTACCAGGGTTACAGGGCAACCATCACGCTCTGATTCGCGAAGTCACCGCGAAACGATATGTTACATAACGCTTTCCCTTTTATGCCGTCTGTTTAAGTAAGACGACTATACATCATTTCGGCGCGAAAAGAGAACGGAATATGGAAAGTTTGGGCAGGGAAACTGCAAAAACTGCTGACGCTGAAGAGTTACCGCTTTACTTATGTAATTAGTCTTGCTTAAAATTCAGCGCACTTTAATATAGCGGAAAAGGTAGAAATAAACAAACTTCGGGAACTACGGAGAAGTTATTACGCAATTTTTTTGCATTTGTACTCTTTTTTTCCCCTCCCTTCGCATGATTTTTCGGTTCTGACCGAATTTATGGGGCTTCGGGGTTCCGCGAGAGGTTCGGCAAAGAGAGAGGAAAAAAAAGTCTTTTTTCTATTTCTCTGAACTGTGGAAGAATGTAGCTTTCGCAATGATTAACCATTTTTAATAAAAGGGGCAATTTTTCGCAAAATATGGAAATGAACAAGTAAAAATTATTACACATTTATTTAATCTGTATCGAAAATTGTTTGTAATCTTAAGAGGCTTTTTCCTGTTGCTGTAAAACGAAATATATCGGTATTATCAACATTAATTCATTTATTCCTACAATACGGATATTCCCAATGTCGAAATGAGAGGCAAGCAAATATTTTAATCTGAATCTGTCAAAGCTTTCGAACAATATTATTTTAACAGTTATTTAGCATTGAGAGAATCCCTATTCACGATCTGATAGTAATTTTTTCGAGGAAAAAAAACAATTTGATATAAAAGCGTCAAAATCATATCCCAGATTTTTATCGCTCTCTGTAATTCGATTTCATACCTTTCCGACGACCGTTTTTCATCCATCATTTGTCTTTTCTTGTCTCTCCTAATGATCCCGACGCGCGAAAGCACATCGATTATCGAAAGGGCGCACTCGGGGTGAGAGGGGGTGGAGGAGAGAGAGAAAGAACTTGAAAGTTACCCCGATATTATCGCGGCCCCGATGACCATTACGAGCTGTTACGAGCGCGCGAAAATAGTCTCGTGCACGCGACGCATTTTAAAAACGCAGACCTTATCCGTGACAGGCCGACCAGACATGGTTCACAATTGCACGACCTCGAACACATCGACCAACTCGTTTTCCGTGCGGTGCGCGGAGGGCTTCAACGGCGGCTTGCCGCAGTCCTTTCTGCTGGAGGTGCGCGAAAGCAACAGCCAGGAGTTGCGTGTCAATCTGACGTCGCCGGTGCCGCGCTTCAACGTCACTGACCTGGACTCCGGCGCTCTTTATCAGGCCTGCATTTACGCCTACAATGACAAAGGCCGCAGCGAGGCGATGGTGGTGCAGGCCGGCACTCTGAGGCTGCCGGAAAAACAACTGACGTCCGAGTCCGGTGAGAGAAAGAGAATTTCTCCCATTTCTTTTGCGGATCCCATCACGTTATTTTCGCACCGACATTCTTGCGCTAAAAATCGTGTATTCGACGAAAAACATGTTTCGTCGAATATACGCGCGTTGCGACGTAAATGTGTATACTAGTATATATTAAAACGTAAATTGATACTCGTTCGATATTTCAAAAATTCCTGCTAGATACTCGCTGTAACGTTAACAAACTCCAAAGCTTTTGATATTCTTCTGAACAAGCTTCGGTACTCGATTTGCTTGAAAGTTCCGGGCAAGTATTGACTCGAAAGCCATCATTTTATGTGGGGTATATCCTACATGAGTGGTTTTCAAGCTTTTTTGCTTGTGAAATTCCTTTTTTTTCATCGTGGAAAGATCGCGAGACCGTGTCGCCCATTTTCGGGAGCAAAATCAACATAATCGGAAACAAAGTCTGCATTTGCTGGGAAATAAAATTGTAAGATTCAATCGATTTCATAAAATTAACTAAGTTCAATAATATTATCGAAATCAAGTGGAATTACAATTTTAATCCTCAAAGATCTGATTTCTTTTAATCTCTTCAAATGTTGACGTATCGCAACGTGCTTCTCTTTTTTTATACCGCGATCGTTCGTTATACGGCTTATTAATTCCAAAAAAGATTACACGAGATTTAGGTAATTACAGAAAAATTTCATCGTCGATGAGACAGAGCGCGAGAGCGAAGAGCCGTTTGCCAATTGGCCGAATTGATGAAAAGCTATCGACTCAATATTAATTCATCGAACGAGCCGCGTAAAAAGCTTCCGGCACTTTTATGACCCGACACTTTTATGAAAATCGGGTCAGGAATTGACGATTTAATACCATCAGACAATTTTCCCGTTGTTTGCCCGATGCGATTATTATCGTAATTTTTAATTCGTCTACTATCGAGAGATCACTTTATATCTCTATTAAAATAAAACGCACCCAGCTGTGTTTGTAGGGCATTATTTCGTTGCATTTCGATGGTATATGCAAACAAGCCAAGCGTGACACCTGTGTCACGCACCTTTTATATTTTTATGAAAACCGTGCCCATTATGCTATTAACATTTCGTGTAGCATCAAGCTGTTATAACGTTATTGTGTCACGTAATTCGTTAAAAATTCGATGTCCAAACTTTAAAGTGCTTAAAAGCGTTTTTATTTAAAAAAAACGTCATTTGTTTTGAAACACTATTAAATGCATGTGATTGAAAGCTATTAAAATAGTTACGTGATTAGACGACGTAACAATACGGTCTCTTTTAAAGTTAAAATGATTACGTGACAATACTATTTCAATTAAACGACCCTGTCCCCGATGTCGCTCACTCCCAATTCTTTATTCTTTATTCTTGACTGGTCATTTTGCAGAACGACCGAGGCAGCACGACAATCTAACACCGATGCTGAGCGTGACAATCGGCGTTGTGATGGCTCTCATTATCGTTGCGGTCATAGTGATGGTCGTCTTACGAATCCAGCACACGCACGTGGAAGAGCAGAACAAGTCGCAGATGGAGGATCACGCGAAGCAGACGAAAGCCGTCCCCATACAACGGGAGCTACGGTTCCGAGAGGGATGCAGTTTACTCGCGGACGAGAAGCACCCGAGCAGCCCGTTCAGAAAGCTGGACACCAGCGGCGACCTCAGCGAAAACGACGAGAAAAATCCTGACATTATTCCACAGCAGATCACTGGTTCGTATGTTTTTTTACGATTCCTTGATTAATCCCGAGTTTGACGAAGTTACGTTTAAAAATTACAACGGGACAAAAAAAGAAAAATGTATAGATTTAACAAAAATCGAAAACACATATTTTTGTCTTTTCTGAAAAAATGCATAATTAAAAAGTCGATATAGTGAATTAAAGGAATTTTTTTTCGTATGAATTATTAAGTATCCGAGAGTACACTTTTTGAAAAGTTGAAAGTAAATCTCGTCGATCCTGCACGTTTTATGTGGTTGTTTCTGAAATTCCCTCGTTCGTGTTTACATGCTCGTAAAACTCCGTGACGAAATTTGATGGTTGTAAAACTGTCGTAAAATTTTTTGCGCAGGTGACGAGCCATCGGAATACTTGAGGAAGAGACGTCTGGTGTCAACGATCGAGACGTCACCATCGAGGAGTCTTCTGGAGCACTCAACGGTGACTGCCATCAGCGGACACAGTAATTACGTCGGTTACTGCACAATCCGTAATGGCATGCCGCTGCACGAGTTCTCCAACTTGTCAACAAAGCACAAAAGCGTAAGTTCCATTGAGGATTCGACAATGTAAATGTCGCACAATGCAAATGTCGCAATCCCGTAGACATTTAGCGAAATAGAGCTTACATTGATAATAATTGATAAATATTGAAAGGATTGATTGTACGATTCACGAGGGATTCGATTAATTAATTAAATTGTTAGATTGAATAAATAAATTAAATATCATGGATGGATCAATGAAATGTTTTTTATAATGTTCTTCGAGTCTCTCTTTTTAATAATTATGACTTCACGTGACCGTATCAATTCGTCAATAGACATGCGGAAATCATGAGTGACACGTTTCAGTTTCAGCCGATGAGCGATGTCTACGAGAGTGGTGTTTGCACTCTGCCCAGGCAACACTGGCCCAGCCAGAGCGTTCAGTCGATGTCGATGACAATGAGTCCTCCGATGTTGTACGCCGGCCTGGGCGTCGTCACCAGAACTTGTCCGAGCGGCACGCTGCCGGCGAAGGATTGCGAGACACGAGTGCCCGGTCAATGCTGTCCAGCGGTCCAGAAGGATGCGACGATAGGCACGCCGGTGGTAATGGCCAAGAGGGAGAGCTCCGTGTGACCCTACACCCACCACGGGGCCTGCACCTGCAGCGTGAGCGAGCTGCTGTGAATCACGCCGTTGTCAATCGCGAGATAGCCGCGGATCTCGGGCTACACGAGCGTCTAGAAAACGTTTAACAGATGTCTACAGATCGCGCAAAGATTAGAGCGTCTTTTAGGAAGACTGAACGAAACCTTAATTAATACTCCGAAAGACGTTTGGACAATTATCGTTATTTAGATCTGAAGATTAACATGTCTTCTTTAGACGATTCGTAGAGGGATGATTCCTTTTTGCTAAACTGGGACATCCCTCCGACGCCTGTGTCGTCCGAGACGCTTCGAGCGTGCGAGCCGGTTCGAGTTTGACGGATTTACGTTTCCACTCCATGACAAACGTCACGATTTGCGTCTCTTTGTTAAATCAAGTGCCCTTTTTACACTGAAGAAACCGACGAACACCCCGACCGGCTGCTCTGCCGGCTTCTCTCATTTCGTGCGTAGCCTCGTGACCGAGCCCTGAAACCACAATCGGGCGTCTCTTATGATAGAGAGTGAATTTACGAAAATGTGCGTGCGCGAGCTCGAGCTCAGCGCGCATACTCCTGTACATACCTCGAGACACGGAAGATATTTTGTACGAGTCGCGTATATTAACGATTTATTCCCACTTTTACTATGAACACAACACTGTACAATTTGTCTAGTCGATGTAAGTATAAATATGTATATGCGTTAAAGTCGTCGGGGAGGCGCCAGACCAGAATAACGTATACTGAGGGGGATGATCATCACCGTCGTGTCACGCTGCGCGCGCGGCGTAATTATTTATAATGTTGACAACGCATAAACGCGAAATAGACTCTCGCGGGTACGGGAGAGAGAACGGAGGATGAAGTTGTCAGAGACATATCGTTTGTATCTCCATCCGTGGGAATCGAGTGCGAAACGAGGCGTACGAAAAGCGACGGAGTAATGAAACGAAAGAGGAAGAAAGAGCAAGGAGGGATAGATGAAGAAAAAAATTCCCGTCGCGCTTTCATCTCAGTCTGCAGGATTCTGGATTTCACCGTAATATTAAGTATCTCTTGTACAATGTATAAAGTAATGACTTCCTTCGAAGTAAATGTACCGAATATGATGAACGTTGTTTTTTCAAAGTCTTGAATCTTACTCTATATAGGGAGAGGACCCCGATTTACGCCCTAAAAAAAAAGTGTGGTACAGTAATCGCGATAGCACTTCTAACTTACTGCCTGTTTCGACGCTTGTGAATCTCGTTGGTACTTCATTCGGTAGAGGTTCGGCCTCTCTGTATTATAGCTTTAAAATGAAAACGAAAAGAAAAGAAGAGAAGACAAACGAAGGTTTCGTCGAAGAGCGGCCTCGTCATATCCTCCATACGATACAGGGATAATCTCGTCGATTAGAGCGGCTACCGTGTCGCTAATTTGTGAAAGGTAAAATGAAAATTGACCATGTAGCCTTCTCCTTGATATCGAGCAATCGATTATTATTGGGCGATGTTTCAGCTGTATTACGTGAGACGCGCGTTAAAAAGTCTCTCCTTTTCGTGCGAAGTGATAATATTCGTATTTTGTGCTTCGATCGCAATCTGTACAGATTGATTTTTCGCGTATAGGATTACGCTCCGGACACGCGACGATCCTGCTGCGACTGCAAGGATTCACGTGAGAATTAGAATGCATTTTATATGAGAGGAAGAGAGATATGTCTTTCAATGTTCTCGTATTATATCATAAATAAGCTCAACGTGTATCTAATCGTTTTAGAACTCCGATAATCACGTAATTAATTTACCAATAAAATAGTTACTTTTTTTTTTTGACGTTACAGCGCGTTCCTCGCAACAACGGTCTATCGATCTACTTCTGAAAACTAGAACAGACATTTGGGACAAAGCTCTTTCAGGCACGAAAGTTAACTTTATTTTGTTGGAAAATTTGCGTTGCTCCTTTCACGTTTTAATTAGTAAGCGTTAAATGATTTTCCATCTCTCTCTCTCTTTATAAATAAGTTTTTTCAAACAAAGTTTGCAATCTCTGTCTCCTTCGGCGCGGCGAAGCTGGAAGTTTCGTTGAAGCAAGACGGTCTACCACATCAGAAGTTCGCAGACGCAAATTGACCGTAAAGGGAATGTAAGTTGTGATTGTTTGCAGTCGCGTCGTCGTTGCAGTCTGTTATACGTGCTTACAAATGAATATGCAGAGGAGACGATCCTACACATGAACGAAGCGCACGCGTCCGCGTTTCCGTTTCGCTGGAGGGAAACGACGAGCGGGATTGTATCGGGGAATACTTAGCGAATTATTCGATGTGTATGGAAGTACGTAGAAAACGGTGGAAAATGTCGAAGATTTTACAAGCTTTAAAAAGCTGTCACGAGAATTTCTAGGAACACCGAACACGTTGTTTCCTCGATCGCTTAGACGTTACGTTAAATACGTCGTTCCCCGTGAAGAATCTATTAACATTTAAAAATGAGATCGTTGATTATTATTATTATTATTACTGCCATTAATGGAATTGATGTCGGAACATTGTGAGTGTATGTTGTCGAAGAGAATTTTTAGTAATCGTTGAAACATAGCCGATACGCGCGTTTCTCCTCCTCCCCCCTCCCCCCTTGCCCCTTGTTATAACTTTTGCACACATAGAGATTGTAGCCGTATGCAATGTAAAGGAACGTCACAACAAAGAGATTCCGCGATCTGACGTCGGGGAGATGTCACAGAAACGAAAAAAAAAAACGTACAATAAAAACCTGGATCCAAACTGCCAAAGTTTTCTATACTTTGCTCGTGACGTGTGACCACTATATATACTGTACTACGAGAAAAACGTGTGAACTTTTTAAGAAATAATAAATAGATTTTTTTTTGCTAACGAGACACACGGTCGTCTGCGAAAATATTTATATTGATATTGATATTGATATGATTCCATTTTATCCGCACGTTTGGTCGAAAATCCGAGAAAGGACCGAAGGGAAAAAAAAGAAAAACAGAGGAAAGATAAATCATCGGTTTTCCGCATCTTGCTGGCGACAGGTTGGTTTTCAGGGCACGTTTCTACTTTTCGCTGTTCGGGTGATTCGAAACCTCCTGACGGCCGTCGAACACGTCCCGAGGCATAATATCGCACGGCGGTGGCCAGACATTGTTATCTGCAAAATAATAAATTAAACGGTCAGCCAAGGAGGGTGCTCAAGATACCCCTCGATCGCGCGCAAAAACGCGATATTTCGATGTCGATTGTATACTCGTTTCAATGTAATTCAAGCATCGATCGAAAGTACGACATGTCAATGGAATATCGTTTTTTTTTCAAGGGTGCGTCGCTGCACTGTATTCTGTATGCATCACTGCTTGTATATCATAATGAAATCGTGGATCTGACCAGCCGCCGCTTGTGCGAGAACATTGGAGTTTGTATATGTACTTAGTTTAGAACTATTTCCGACACACACAGACACACACGCGAGTCTCATGTACCCCATACCAAAACATTTTTTTGATATTGTAAATATTCTGAAATAAATAATCGTTTTTATTCACGCATTGTATTTCTTAGCGGTGATCAGCGACAGCGATATATAATTTATTTCCCTCTGAAACTTGGAAGTATTGAGGATGTTCTGGAGACATTATCGAAACACTAGGAAATTAATGAGAATTTTAGAGATGGTTTAGAATAATATTGAAAAATTATTTGCCAAATTTGTGCAAGATTGGCATAGTTAAAAAGTTAAAAATGTATTAAAGTTTAAAGTTTTTCCAATTTAACACGTACTCTTACGGGCTAATTTTCTAAACAATGTTTTTTAATGATAAAACATTACGAAAAATCTAGAATCTTTTAGAATCCAGTAAATATCTGGATTTTTTAATAGAATTTTTGATATTTTTTTATACCCGATTGCCGAATCTTTTTTTAATTCAAGCTTTAAAAGAAAAAAATCAGAGAAACTGTTTTTTTCCTCCCAACATACTTAGTGAACAATGTACAAATAATTAAGTGTCAATATATAGCCCGCAACAATTTATTTTAATATTTTGAAACCGAAGTGACGGGCACTCACACATTCACACGTTCAGAGGTCTAGAACAACCTTAACGTACACTTTGCCACAAATCTGTCGGCAGAAAACCAGATATGATAAAATAATAATAGCAGATTAATCGATAAAGACCGCACGGAAGAAAAAGACTAGCTACTATAGCAAAGCTATTTGTAAAATATAGACAGCTAACTATTATTTGCAGCGAGAGCTATAATTTTGCAATAGTAGCAAAACCTTTGTCAACTTTAACAAAAGGTTTTGCTAAAGTATTGACAAAGTTTCTTGTGTGCTGCTATTGCAAAATTATAGCTCTTGCTACAAATAATAGTTATGTTAGCTGTCCACATTTTTACGAACAGATTTGCTACAGTAGCTAATCTTTTTTCCCCGTGCGAGCACATGAAATGTCCCATTATTTAATCAAATCGTTTATTTCTAATTTATTATTGTTTCATTTCATTATGTAGTAGTTTAAATAATTACAGAATGACGGATCTCGCTCGATTTCTCTGCTGTCAAATTATATCGAGGCGGAAATTCCGACAGAACACTCGCTTAAGTTGGCGCCACTCTAGCGCAATGATCTGCCGGAATCTGTTGACAAACTGCTAGTGTACAAGTAACATTTTGCTTACTGAGTATACATGTATGTAATTCTCTTACCGTCCCAGAACGCATTCGGCGACGCATCGGAATACATTCGCAAATGCTCCTCGACGGTTTTAAGTACGGGCGCGTTCGCGTTCAAGAGAAACTCGAGGGCCGTGCTCTCGGGGAGATATCGGGCCGCTTTGTCTCCCAAGTTCCGTAGCACGTCTTGAACGTCGATCGACTGTAAAATCGAATAAAACCAGCGTCATGAAATAGAAATGAGGGAAATTCTTAGCTTTGTACATTCGGTACATCTCGAATTCGGAATCCCTCCTCCGCGAGCAATTCTTTGAAGCCTCGTCAAACGCGCACAGAGGATACTTTGTTTCTCTCTCTTTTTTTTAAATCTGCAAAACTTGCGAACCTTTTCACGCACCGCGTTTGCGACATACTCGCATAACGTGTACACCTTTATGAGACAGTTTGAGATTTCCTTTAGAATTTGGTCCAGCGTACGAGCTTCCAACGTCCCCATTAAAGTCGGTGGTATCATGTAGACGTGGCACCAACCCGAGAAGAATCTCTGCAAGCACAATATATGTATGCGCTATCTTTTTTTTATGCAGATACACATGCGCCACGTATCAGGCCACCGACTTGATGAACGTGATGATACGAAGGCAGGGGGATTGCTTTTCTGAATTTACATTCATCGTCATCCGTGCTGTACATAAGCTCGTAGTGCTTATAAATTATGTCTTCCCACGCCTATCAAGAGAATAAATCTCTACCTTATTTACATTTTCTTCGCAGGAAACAAACAACGACGAGACGGATCAAAAATTGAGAATTGCAATCGCAAGAGAAAAACTACAGGTAAAAGGATTGCAATTCTCAAATAGGTAATAATTTATTTCTATGAGAGAGATACAATGTTACATAATAATGGAGTCGAATATTCAAATACCTCTAACACGTGAATGTAACATGTCGGATAAACGAGAAACAATCCTGTGATGGGCATGTTATTGTAATCCGTGCGTAGATCCTGAATAATATTTTCCATTCTCTACAAAATGTTGTAATAATAAATTAAGAAACATATATACTTTTCATTACGACTTGTGTAATTTAGAATTTAAATTGGAATATCGTTTTATAAAAATAGTGTTTCTGCACAATGGAAACGTAAATTATCTCTGAGTTACTTTCATTATTTTCGTTGAATGTTATCGCTAACGTAACGTTCAGCACGAATTATATTTGATCCTTCAAAGTGTAATGGATCGTTCGGAAATTATTGCAGTCGCAATTACAAAATTTTAACGACACATAAAATTTACGATGGCACCCACCTTTCGTAAAACTTCATGAGTTCCATGATATTCCCCGAAGTAAACGACTCGCGTAACGTAAGTTTTCTAAAAAGAAAGTACACGTACGTGCTTTTCAAGAAAGAACTGTATAAGTTTTATTAGCTTCATTTCTGTTTAATTTTTAATATTGCAACTTTTTAAATAATGTTTTTTTTACACACGAATCTCTTATATCACCGTTTTCAGGATCATTTCCATTAAAAGTTTTTCAATAAATAATTAATTAACTAAAAAACCCGATATTAAGCTTAATAACAAACAAGAGTAATAAACAAGAGTAGGCTTTGAAGTCAAACACGGTTAGTTGTGTGAGTTAACGTTATGTAACCTTTAATTAAAAATTAATACAAATTATAAATCATTAAAGTGATTAAATTAATTAAATATTACGCAATTAATTAATTCTTACGCAGCTAACCACTCTCAAAGCTCACTTTTCCTTGTTACTCGTTGAAAGTTTTCAATTATTAATTGTTGTATTGAACAATAAAATAATACAACTTACACAATCAGCAGCGCGAAGATTATATTGCACCACATCTAAAACGCTTTTTCTCACCGGTTCAGTTAATGATTTCATTAGCTGTCAATTTTCACTCACTAGATATTAATGCACGTTAATTATGTGATATCCTACTGTTAACCTCATAAATTCGTAAATTCACTCGCGTAAAAGCAGAAAATCTGCGTAATTTCTTTATAGTTTTTATGATTCCGAGACACAAAGGGTAAAAGAAAACAATCTGAACGCATTCAAAGAATTCCTATCCAATCTGAAATGCTTACTTTGAAGCTACCTTCGTTTACTGCAAGTTTTATATACGCAATGAATAAAAATGACACATATACATTGACGTCATGAATATTTTAATAGAAAAATATTGACCTGCCAAAGACTGACCCGCCTTTGCTGTGAATAAATGAGAATGAATTGAAAAGTATAAGCAAAGAAGGTAAATCGATGTACTTGGAAAGGACGATCGACATATATGTTAAATAAAATAGTCAAATAATTCTTTTTTAATTAGATCTCTATCTTTAATCTCTAAAAATATATTTATCAGAAATTTCTACATTGTAATAACAGCTTCGCTTTCACAAACCAGAGATCCATCAACCAGAGATATAATCTAATTAATCTATATAAATAATCTATGCATTATAATCAAAGGATCGCTATGAAAAACAAATTGTAACAAGACTGTGCAATAAATAATTTTCCATTTTAATTCCGCAGAAATTGATTACGACATTATCACAATCAGATTAAAATCGATATCGGGTTAAATTTATTATCGCGCTTATTCTAAATAATACTGAATCATATTGCTAAATCACGAACAATTCCAAAATTATTTCTTTGCTACAATCGGCAGCAACGGCGGTGTCGGTTCGCTAGGATTACCCAGCCACACGGATTTACTAAAGCGTCCCTTTATAACGGGCGCTTGCCACTTGTTACTGCACACGACGGTAGCGGTCGGCTTCTCCGTTGTGACCGTGGCTATGTTTATAGTCCTGAAATAGTAATAAAAATTATTTAACAGTACACAAGTGAAGAAACCGTGCATTGATAATGCGAACCAAGTCTCCGGTTTAACAAATTGAAATCAAACTGTATCACACAAAACGAGGTGATGAAACAAAAATATTCCCATTGTGTGCATTTCTCAGGTAAGAAATAATTACTGTGGTGAAAAATGTTCATACTTTGGCAGAACAAGGGAGGAGAAAATGAAAAGATTTTCGTGATGCAGAAACAGTATTTATTAATAAAAAATGTGTTACAAATCTTTTTGAACGTCATTTATTTTATATTAAATTTACGAAAAAATAATTTCTCAAAATTTGAATATATATTGAGATTTTCTTCGAAGTTTACTACAATAATACACATCCTATTCATATTCTCCACCCATATCTTCGAAAATTGTTTTTCATTATTGTAGCAATAATTCATATCATGTACCAATTACATTACGTGACCAACATTCTACAATTTTAATAAACAGTAATGTGAGATAATCGTTTGTCTAAATAAAAAAGGGTAATTCTAATAAAACATAGAATTACAAGTAAAAGTACAAGTGATAACGGTAGTGTAATATTTATTTTGGTGTAAATTTGTGATTGCTTTAGAGAAAAACCTAACATTAAAAGCGTGATTACAGTACTATATAAATTGTGAATACAAAATAAAACAATAAGGATGGATGGAGAACATAGTGAATCACGATTTTCGTGATAACAATTGTACACTTCGTATTTTCTATCTGGTAGAAACTGGCACGTCAATAAACACAATATAATTCACGATCTAGTCTAGAAATTGATTAGGTCCTCTAATGCCAGGGTACTTGACTTGGATGACTGATGGTACCCAGTTTGTAGTACCTGGTGGTAGATGGCATCTGTTGAGCTGGCGTAGACGAACTCGGTGGAGTCGCTACAATGGGAGTTTCGACACCCTGAGCTGGAATGCCGTCTCCCTTAAGGACAGAGATGCATTTCCAGTGGTTAATAAAATTGTCTTTCCACAATCGGACGCAGCCGTCGTCGCCGGAACTCGCTAAAATCGTTCCCATGCAGTTCCAGCTGACACGCCAGACCGTGCAATAATGATCATCGAACTGCGCAACTACATTCGTTTCGAAATGCGACACACCGGTCTGCGTACTCTCACTGAAAGAAAAATAGCATACCTTCCTATTCTTGCCCACAATTATTTATCTCGAGCACTTGTACTTACTCTGTCGGTTTCAAAGTGACTATCCGTACGTCCTTCGTAGCTATGGCCAGTGTGTGGAAATTTCTGCCTAAGTTAGGAGCAAACGCAATGTCGTAAACGGCATCTGTAATGCTCGACAATATCTCAGCCTTTACCCAACGTCTACTGTTTTCAGAATATTCGTAAATAAAGATTTTTGCCCCAAGCGTAGAATTTGGATCATCACTACCGACTGCTATCATAGGCGGATGTAATCTAAAATATATTTCGTCAAATATTAATGCAAACGCATTAAAATATTTAATTTTATATCATTCATGTATACATTGAACATCAATATTTAAATTAGTTTACATTTTTTTATATCGATAATGAAAATTAAAAAAAAATAAAAGAAGGCCTACACTTACCTTGAGAGAGATGGATTCCAAGAAAGACAACTACATGAAAGTTTGCAGTTGATGTCGTGTTGCAACGTCCACTGACTCAAATTCATGATATCTGGCGCCTCGTATATCCGAATGAATCCATCCGCGCTACAAGTAGCCAGTAGAAGGCCCAACGTCTTTGGTGCAAATTTTACATCCGTAACAGAGGTACGCGAGTCAACTAAGTTTGTCCTTTTAATCCAATGTTTACTGCCACGTGCTTCTGGCCCAGAACCTTCGCCAACTGTCGCAGAAGAAAGAGACGCAGGAAGTAGAATGTAGAACTACCATCGAGCTTAGAAATATAGAAAAATTAAAACAC
Source organism: Crematogaster levior (assembly GCA_901521435.1). Lineage (NCBI taxonomy): Eukaryota > Metazoa > Arthropoda > Insecta > Hymenoptera > Formicidae > Crematogaster > Crematogaster levior. The sequence continues at coordinate 163,920 of CABEGB010000670.1, read as the reverse complement.
ACCAATCTCCTCCCAAACAGCAGCGGTGCGATCGAATGAACAGGTAGCAAGAACCTGTCCAAATTCCGGGTGCGAGTGACCTTCCATACTGATCCGCTGTGGGCTTTCCAAGACGCAGTTAAATGCCAGTTTCCATGCTCATCCTCATCCCAAACCTGTAATATTTCAGTTGAGTAAATATATATACATTAACAGGAACTTCCGTAAAAAATTAATTACTTTAATATCCGTGCAATATTGTGTATCTAATATCCGTATGTATTTAGCGACGATTGAGCAAGCGAGGAGAAAATTGAATCGCACCTCTCGTCGTCGTTCATCATACCTTGACAAATTGATCACTGGAACACGTTGCCATTCGTTCCCCATAGTAATCGTAGGCGATATCGTGTATGAGATCCTTGTGCTCCGCATTGATGCTGTGCGCCTCGTACATCGCGAATGTAATGAACGTTAGGATGATATATATACTCGCGCGGGAGATTGTTTACTAAACGCGCCACGTACTGAAGGTTATGACAGCGTGCTCCGTGTCGGCGGCTGTCGGCACCGTATGAAGATGGTAGCGACCTCTACGTCATTTCAAACTCCCAAGTAGAACAGAAAGTCAAAATAAGATGAATTTGACGTTATATTGATCAATTTACATCATATTTTGATCGATATGACGTCAAATTGACATTATTTTGACTTTCTGCAACGCAGTTTAATGAAAATTACGTTGAAATTTAATTGCCACTCACATTGCAACACTAATAGAGCATTAATGGATCAAAGAATGTGGTGTAAAATTAAAAAACGCTCCAGGAAAGTTTAGGAATATTATATTTCGTCACATAGGATCACAATATAAAAAATACTTTTTGTTCTGCTCTTCCTCTTCCCGTCCTTCCTGCAAGGAAATTAACTAATATGAAGCAAATGTGAAATTAATAAAAAAACCATTTATTTTATAACGTTTATATATCATTTAATTTATATATCATATAATGTTTATAAAACATTTATACTGAAATTATGTTTCATGAAAATTGAAATTATATATCATCACTTATAATGACATTTTATACAGCAGTATTATAAAAACGATACCGGACGAAGCATAATTTTCCCATTGGTTTCATATTTTTAATATAACTTAAATATGCAATCCAAATATAATATATATTTTGAAAATAAATACAATAAAAAAAAAAATATATATATATATATGTATATAAAACATAGCTTTTTTGTCCCACACGCTAGTGTATTAATTTTCTTCTCAGTTCAAGTTTTGTTTGGATTTTATCAAAGTTTTAATTCTTAGATTAAACATATATTAACAATTTTACTTTAATTTCATTCCACAAAAATATTAGAAAAGAAGGAATTTATTTAAACATGAAATAGAAAAAAATCATAAAATTCTTCAAAAAGAAGGGTAATATTTGACTGCAACTGGCTATATAATTTCTTTATTTATAAAAAACTTTAAATTCTTATCTTCGCCAGTGACTAAGAATAAACAGACTTCAACTTTCTTCGACTCGTCTGGCCAAATTTATTAATATCAGTATACACTACGTTTCGACCACAGGTTTGGGTCCTTATCAAGTCCTTATCATTCTTTATTTATATCCACAACGTTTCGACCATTGGTTCTGGTCCTTTTCAAGTGTAGTAATATATTTTTAAACAGCGTTACGTACTAAAAGAAAAGATGTTACATTATTGTTATATCGCGCTACAGTTTTATAATATATTAATTTATAACTTACAAAAAGTTGTGGATATAAATAAAAAAATTATACAGCCAGTTTGCAGTCAAATATCACCCTTCTTTTTGGATCTTCAATCACTGGCGAAGAAATTTTTTTTTATATTCATAGAATTCTCTTTCATAAAGGAACAGATATTATTATTTTTTTTTTCTTCAGTTAAATTTAACGAGAATATCAGGAAATCACCGTTTCTGCATTAATTAATTATGTTAAACGTATTAAAAGATCCTCTAAGGCAACTGCGCGTTGCGAAGCGACGCAGAAATCACGTGTAAGGTCGAAGGCGGTTTCGGATATCACTTTGACCCGTTCGTATGGTGTCCGTTATCCGAGACCAACTCACTCTCATGCAATTGCAGCTGCAAACATATTCCTCGACCACCCCGACTGATCGTCAGCGAATGCGATCAGGTGTATTGTGATAATGACCGAACATTTTCGCCTCACAATCAGTAATAGTGCCAAGCGAACCATCATTAACGCATAGCTAGGATGATTATCAGGTGATCCCCGTACAGGTAACGATCGATTATTTCGTCTGTCTGTAATATATAAACAGAAAATATATAAAAAGGGAAATAATCTGAATTGAATTCGTTATTTTTCTATTGTTTCTAAAAAATTCTTGTACTTTGTTCGAAGACATCGAGGTATTTCATAATTTTACATCTTCGATCTTGCTTCATTTTCTATTAAAATAATTTTGTTGACTTCTCGGAAGTATGAAGTATTGTCGAGCGAGTAAGATACCCATTAAAAAATACTATCGGCCAATCACGTTTGTCTTCATTAAATTTGTATCAAATTTATATAACATAAAATGTCACAGATATGGCATTTTTCTATTAATTTTGTATATCTTAAACTTGTAAAAGAAATTGAGGAAGCGCCAGCTCGAATCGAACGAAAGTAAAATAAATCTTCGCGACAAAGCAGAATGTGTTATTGTGAGATAATGCAAAAGATTCTCTCGAGTGTTAATGCATGAGGGGAAACGGTTTACGCGTCGAGTTCTGGCATTGCTGTCACCTACACCCTTTATCGCATTTCCGGGCTATATTATGTCTAGGGTACTTCCATGCGGTGTAAATAAATTCTCCATATCGCGTAGAGTGTCATCAAGCACTTCGGTCAGTCGTCTTATGTGTGAGATACCTTCGAGTCAGTGCCAAGATCGAGTCGTGAAATGTCGGACTAAAGATCCTTTGTTAAAAAAAAAAGAGATGTAAAAACGAAAATCCAGTGACGTTTTCCGTACGATCGGGTAACCAGAACTTTTGCATAAAACGTGTCGTGCGGAATCAACAAGAGTGATGCAATGTGTCAGAGAATATCAACAACGATAATTTTCTTTTATATTATACACACAGACACACATATGTAAAATAATTGTGGTATTTGAGCGAATACGACATTAAAAAATATCTTCTAATGGTGAATATTCTGAAAGATCAGAAATAATAGATGACAATAAAGCTCACATACACAAGAAATAAAAATTAAATATATTGATAAAATTAAGTAAAAAAACGAGAAATATTAATTATTGTTAAATATTAATCAGTTATTCTTTAACTTACATGTAATTAATATTATTTTTAGTGACGTATATATTTTGGAATTAAAAGTAATAGCTGTCAATCAAATCTACCATAAAAAATATTCTGTCACATTTGTTTAAATATTATACAATCACGCTAATTGAACTGATGATTTGTGAAGCAAGTATTTCCTGTGTGAGAAGATTTTCGCAAATAAAATGGCGATCAGTGATTAAATCCTTAGATTTCGGATTAAACATATATAATTCGGCAGTATTGGTGGTCTTGCGGCGATACATCCTTTTTGAGATATGTGCGCACTGTGTTGTCGGTAAACAGAGTGTAAGAACTTTGTAAAATAACGTTGAAAGTATTATGCTCCGTTTATCAACAGTACGGTGCGACGGAATCGTCTTGTTAATCGATCAGGAGGACCTTTCGCGTTTGATTCTTGCGGCTCCCATATCCCAGCATAACACAGCCGTGTCGTTACGAGAGGCATTATGCTAGGAATATGCGGTGTCGTGAATGCATGCCAATCCACGTGATGAAAATTTAAGAGTTTTACTCACGAGTTGACGGCGAAATGGAAAAATGAACCATGATACAGTAAAACGCGTTCAAAGGGAGAGTTGCAGATTACATTGTCATGTCCCTTCCATCTCTTTGCGAGACCGAGAGAAAAATACTCGGAGATTTGTATACATTTTACTTGCAAACTAGTGACGATCTGTAATCGTGATTACAAAAAGCATCTCGTTGTTGTTTATCAAATGCCATTCAATAAACGAAGGTACGTCCGCCCGCACCAAAGAATCGTCAATGACGCATTCACGGCTATTCGAAAAAACCTTCTCCCGATTCCACCGAGGTTATCCATCTTTGCGACCTCGTTACATTATTTATTTCTACTTACTGTCAATATGTATCGATAGCAACGCGACGGCAATTTGCGCGAGGGACTCTTTGTCGAGAACGAATTATTCGCAATCAATTTCGCTCGCGCGGTGACACGGTTTCCTTCATGTCGAGAACGAGCGTTTCTCGTCTGTGATCACGTGACAAGAAGATAAGAGTTGAAATCGCTCTTAGTTTTTGGTAAGTTCGATTTCTAGTGAATTTCTTCAGACGTAGATCTAAACAAACACAAGAAAAACCAAATTTAATGATTACATGATAAAAAATATTGAGTAAATAATAATGTAATAATTAAAATATAACGTCTCACAAATGTTGGATAAATTATTTAAAATATTAATATCTTGTAAAAGTTGCTATGCATCATTAACTGTATTTAAAGAATGATTTTTTTCTCTCACTGTCTTGTAATTTTCTGTTATTGTATCTTTAGTTTAAATGTTTGATAAAACTGCAGGATTTACTACTATTTTCTATTTGTTGGGAATCTTCGAATTTGTGAAGCTTAAGCTAACTTGTAACAAGTTTTAGTATATCACCACATAAATACAACTTACGTAAGTGCTTAATCTTCGTTATCACAGACAAAAATAAATTGTACTGCAATGCAGTACAAATTAATTATTGTAATCTATATTATCAAACTTGCTATCAATATTAATCTCAAAAAAGAGATATCGATTTCGAAATAAATATCTTAGCAGTGTCATTAATGTCATTCGACGATAACAATTCGTTGAAATCATAGAAAATGCGTGTGGCCGTCGTGGGCGCCGGTGTAATAGGTGTAACGAGCGCGTTTGCAGTGAAAAGCTCTTTCCCGAGCTACGATGTAAAGATTTTCGCCAACGCATTCTCACCTGATACCACTGGCGACGGAAGTGCTGGTTTATGGGGTCCTTTTCTCCTCAACGACACGCCTACCGAAGACATAAGGTAAGTTGATTGTATCTGTAGAAAATAAGAATGAAATGGCACGTTATGAAAGTATATTTCTTGATTTTCCGAAGGAAAATACACATATATATCGATTTTTCTTCGTGCTGACTTCACGTATCGTAAATACAATATAAAGACAGGTGTAGCTCGAACCATCCGGTGTTTCGTATATAATTAATAAATGATACAATAATTAATTGCATGGTATCGTTAGTCGATGGGCTGGCAGCACACATCAATGGTTCGAGCAATTGTGGAAAGCTGGATTATCGTCGGAAACGGGTGTTTCCTTATTGGCTGTAACTCGTGTTACTAGCGATTACAAGGATGAAACCGAACCTTTTTGGACGAAACTCGTTTACGGCTTTCGAGAACTAAGTGAGCAACAATTACAATGCTTGAATGAAGAGCACAAGTCTAATTACAAGTATGTTTCGATATTACATCTCGAGATTCGATCGTGATATAAATTAAAATTAAAATAATAATTATTCTGGATACAAAATCTGAGAAGTCGAGTCGTATTCTTATTTCAATTATCGCTTGTTGTTATTACGTTGTTATCTTTTTTTCATTTGATCGCTTATCGAGAAATATTTTAACTCATTTCAGACAAGGTTGTCACTTTATAACTTACACTGCCGAACCGGTTTTGCTACTGCCGTGGCTCATAAAAAAGTTTGTTGCTTTGGGCGGAAAAATGGAAAGGAGAAATATTAAAATGTTGCAGCAATTAGCTGAAGAAGGGTATGATCTAATAATAAACTGCAGCGGACTCGGTGCACGAGAACTTGTCGCGGATAAAACGATGACGCCTATCAGAGGTCAAGTGTTCAGGGTAATTGATTTTCCAATTTACATCTCCCTCTTTTCAAACAAATCCAAATGATTATTTACTTAAAATTACGACAACTTAAAATTACGTAGTAATTCGTTTATATATTCAATGTGCGCAAGCATAAAAATATTTTAAAGTTTGTTTAAATGTAATGCTAATCTTTGAAAATGGAAATCGCACGCTCTATTTCTTCTTTCGTCTTGAATGTGTGTCTGATACGTTTCTCTTAAAATATTTCCTTGCCTGAGAATTAACTTAGAGATATTTATTTAAGGTAAGAGCACCTTGGACGATGCACTGTTTTATAACAGACAATGACGCCTGCAATTACATCATTCCTAAGTAATACAGTATTAATAATGCATATTGTTTTTATTAACCGTGATGTTCATTACTTTGTAATATCTGTCCATAGCGTTCACAGCGTTGTAATAGGTGGCACGCACCAAGAAGGTGATTTCGATTGCTCCGTACGAGAGAAAGATTCGAGACACATTTATGATGGATGTTGCCGCATAATGCCGTCTCTAAAGGTCTCCAAGATATCGTAGCGTAAATTTTCATACACAGATCATTGCAGCTATGTTGCAGCAACATTGGAATATCCCAGCTACATTGCAAGAACGTTGCTGCAAAATTGCTACATGTTCTGCAACATATGAATTTAAATTAAAAGAGTCTAATAATTTTTCTCAAAATGATTCGCCCTTGTAATTCATGTCGCAGGCGAGTGAAATAATACGGGCGTGGGTCGGTCTTCGACCAGGACGACCTCGAGTTCGTCTGGAGTGCGAGAGCCTCAGCTTACCCATGGGAAAAGAGTTCAAGGTGAATCGCCATAAAATATTATATGTTAACTGTATGTCGAGAGAGCAATATACCGAGTTGAACTTTAACGCGTCATCATTCGAGCGCCGCTAAACTTTACTAATGCTTGTTTCGTGCTTTATATTTCAGGTGATACACAATTACGGCCACGGCGGAAGTGGCGTGACGCTGAGCTGGGGGTGCGCCATGAATGTCGTGGAGATGATAAGAAACCTGAAAGTATCTGAATTAAACTCGAAACTGTAATTTCAGGGACATAATAAACTTTTCATCCTTCATACATTTTTACCCGCATCGTTGCGGGGCGTTTAACCTTGTTCGATCCTTTCTTTTTATGTCATTCGACTAGGATTGTGTCGTTAAAAATACTACCTCCTTTTTATTTTATCCTTAGATGAAATTTTAAATTTAAATTAAATCTAAATCATTTTTTTCCCGTCGCTGGTGTTGCTGTCAAGAGCTTCTCTCAATTCGCATCGCTTATATCTATTTGACACTTGATCGATACCTTCGTAATTCTTACTTTAGACCTGTCTGTTTCGCAAAACAACGGCAAAAAGTCGAGAAACATAATTAAACGTCAAGAAAGCAACGAACGTAAATGCGCGAAGGTTCGATCTGCGCTGGGCGCACCAACCTATTTAAAGTTTCGTGTCGTGATCACTTCCGTAACTGTACAATTTCTAAATATGGTCGTCGGGCTGTAATTAAAGCACCAAACTAACTTACTGAAATGCCTTACATGTCGACCATGCCGCAGTAGTCGCGTAAAGCTAGACGTTGGTGACGCGTGTCTCTCCAGTCGCAGTACGATCTATATTGGCTGCAGATTTTCATTTGCGGCGATATTTAACGTTTTATTATCGCCAAAAATTAAATTAAACAGGAAGATCGACAGGTACGCTCGTCAATATAATAAAAATAGCTTCTATATAAATTTCTATATAAATTTTATAAATTTAAATTTTTTCTTAGAAAATTCTTTATGTTCTTTATACAGAGAAATATGTTACCACATTTTTAACATTTAGCAATAATTTTATTATATATATTATAAATTTATTAAATAATATTATAATATTATAAAAGATTATATTATAATATAACCTGTAACGAATAAAAAAGACATCTTAATGGAATTTTTAATTTATAAATCCAAAAAAGTGTAATATCTATTTATAAATTGGAATACTTAAATACAAACTCGAGTGAGACTTTTACGAAAAAGCCAAAAGTAGAAATTTTGAATGACAGACGGTGACCAGTTTGTAAAAACTTTTATCAATGTAATTTGAGTGTCAATCGAAGAAGATGAGAAACATATCGATTATACGTCGATTTATCGTGCTTATGTGGCAAATATGGAGTTCGGATCAAATTTGACACGAAATTGACTGACAGCAATTGAAATAATCGAATAATGAAAAGCAGCAGTGGTCATGATTGTCGTTGAGTACAGCGATAAGCGTCCGCTGGTGATATTACGCGATTCTAAAAACGGTAATTCCAGAAACGAGGGCGTGACAGAGAGAGACGGCGAGTTCGATACCAGCTTCAGGGATCAATCCTGCAAAACTGTATTTCAAAATCGAAAATACGATTCCTCGGACGTCTTATCGCTTGCAAACGACAGGATAGATATTGCCAAGCATGACTTCGAACGGTATCATTGGAAGATCACCACAGACAAAGACAATAATACAGGTATTCGTTTAATCGTTAAAAAAAAAAAATTGAGAAAGTAAATTACGTTTTAATAACAATCCACACGCAAAAAGTATATGACGGAAATTTATAAATATAATGAAAAGTTCATAAAAATGTTACTTTTGACTGCTGCAAAATTTATCTTTTAAACTTAATATTGGCTCGATAAAAGTGTCATTCTGTCAATACGCGTGAAGTCTTCCAACACTCTTATTATTTTACGACCAGTTAATAAAACTTTCTGAATAGACACGTTATGCGAGGATGATTCAGAGCGGCGCAAGGAGAACGTGGAAGAAACGTCGAAGATCAGAAAGAACAGAAAGCGGAGGTAGTGAAGATTTACACATTTTATTTAGAAGTCGCGGAAGGAGGAATTGATTTTTCAATTTAACAAAACAGATTTTTAACAATCTGCACGGCAAACTGCAAGTACGATGTGGTTAGGCGCGTGGCCGCGCGATCCGGGATGAGGGAAGTTACGGAGGACAGCAGCTGGGATCTTTATTGGACCGACCTAAGTGTCAGCACAGAACGTGCTAAGGATATGAGAAGATTCCAAAAAGTCAATCATTTCCCTGGGATGACGGAAATATGCAGGAAGGACCTACTCGCTCGTAATCTTAACCGCATGCAGAAGCTGTTCCCGAAGGATTATAACTTTTTCCCGAAAACTTGGTGCTTTCCCGCGGAGTAAGATAACACATCTTAATAATTAGAATTGTTAATAATAAAAGTTTAGAACTATTTCGTTACTGATATTCACTCGTCTCAATTGATAAAAATTAATTTTCTGTTTCACATTTAAAGTACAGCGAGATTAGACAATCGCAGAACACAAACCGTTTTATCGCAATGATATTAAATACATTTAAAAAAACATTATTTTCTATACTCATTATTTTTCATGCTCTTTCAGACTCTCGCGAATAAGATATTGTTTAAACGATCTGTTTTATACATCTTGCGCCATGAATTCTAATTGAAACTTGATATCGTGGTACAATTATTTCTTTAATAACAATAATTATAGGTAACGAGATAAAATATCCATATGATATATGATATATTCTACAAACAGTTTCACGTGTCAAAATAAAGAATGCCTATTGATCGAAAGCCTCCTTATCTATTTTATAGACGTGAGGCTATCGTACGCGTGAGTTATTTTGTTTTGCTTCTCCGAACGACCGCTCTCGGGTTCCCGGTCGTAAATTCCGAAGGTTCGCCATTACGGCGATAAGAAATAATCAATATTTCCTGAAGTCAATGAGCGTGTAAGCACATCGGAAATTCTGGATTTTGATTTCCAGTCACGGCGACGCGACGGTTTATGCCAAGACGCGAAGATCGAGGACCTTCATCCTTAAACCGGATGCAGGCTGCCAAGGACGTGGTATTTATCTAACGAAACATTTAAAGGACATCAAACCGAGCGAACGTTTGATCTGTCAAGTGTACATCGCAAGGGTAGGTACGAAATATCAATCTTTTCCTGCAAGAAAGAAATCACTGGAAGTGTTTGCAGAAAAATTGAACAGTTCTCTTTCTAAGAAAAATTTTTCTTTGCACATTTCTCTTTCGGGGATTCTATGAAATTCGTTTCTTTCCGACGAATATGCGCGATCGTAATCAAAAACTTCACAGTCGCAGTACAAAGCAAGTATAATGCATACAGTCCTTTTTCTTACTACGTCCTTAGCCCTTCTTAATAGATGGATACAAATTTGATCTACGTATATACGCACTAATTACGTCATGCGATCCTCTCAGGATCTATGTGTACAATGAAGGGCTCGCGAGGTAAGATTAAAAAATGCACTAGATTAAAAACTAAATTTCGAGAAATAAATATTATGAGATATATATTCCACTAAATGTTTGTTATTAAATTATTAAAAAATATACTTGTTTTTCGAAGTTACACATTCCGACTGAGAAGTGCGAAACGTTGCGTTTTCAGGTTTGCTACAAGCAAATACAAGGAACCGACCAGTTACAATATTTCAAACATGTTCATGCATTTGACGAATTATTCCGTTAACAAACACAGCCGAATGTACATCATCGATGACGAGATTGGTAGCAAGAGGTTCGTATGTATCGAATAGAATTGACGATAGAGCGTCAGTCGAATTATTCTTTACTTTAGAAAAATATCAACGTTGAACAAATGGTTAAAAGCGAAAAATGTCAATGTGGACGAGTTGTGGAACAAGATCGATGAAGTTATAATTAAAACCGTGATCGCTGCCTATCCCGTGTTGAAACATAGTTATCACGCGTGCTTCTCGACGCACAATAAAACTTGTGCGTGCTTCGAGCTGTTGGGATTCGACATTTTGCTCGATTGGAAGCTCAAGCCTTATCTTCTCGAGGTAAACTTTCGAGAGAATGATATGTAAAAGGAATGTTATTAGATATTTTCTACATTTAGTAAATCTATCAGGTAAATCACTCGCCAAGCTTTCATACAGATGCACAAATAGATAAAGACGTAAAAGAAGGATTGCTGATGGACACCTTTGATATATTAAATTTGCAACAATACGATAAGAAGAAAATAATAAAAGAAGACAGGAAGCGAATTAGAGAGCGACTATTGCAAGGCTTAAGTGGAAAGGATCTTAGGCAAGTTGAATACAAACCAGAAAACATAATTTATACAGATAATTGACTTTCACTGCATTAATTTCGGTCAATACCCTGCAAAACTCGGTAGTAAAAAAATAATGTACAACAAATATTTTTTACAGTCAATACGTAAAATACGCGACGCACAAGAATTAAATCCACATTTAATTAGTATGCTGAGATATTAGTATGCTATCCTGAAAGTGTCTTATTTTATAAAAATAATTCATTAACATAGATTTTTAAAAAATGCAGACTTTTGCTACAACAAAAAAAATTCATTATAACAAAAATCTGATAATAATCGAAATGTTATAATGCACAGTCAAATTAACGACACGGCAGCTTTGATGAAATCCGAGAGACACGAGAACGATGTGCAATTTCAATGGGAGAATGACCACATGGGCAATTTCCGAAGAATTTATCCGTGTTTTGACAAGGATAAATATCAGTCTTTCTTCACACAGAATGCTCTTTCCGTTTTCCAAGATACGGTGGCATCCAGAGCGCGAGAAGAAGCGTCAAGAATAGAAAGAGAAGAGAATGAGGTAAATTTTTCTTTAATTCGATTTAACGTTCTGAAATTGACGAATCTGAAATCCTTCATATTAATGTTTTATTCAAATTATAGTGGAGTCTCGGTACGCCGAGCTCCGATAATCCAAGTTTCCAATAATCAGAGTTTTTTTTTTATATATCTAAAGATTTTGTCTAAAAATATTGTCAAACATTTAATTAATTTAATACATAAAATTTTAATGTATATATTTTAGCGTGATTTTATTTCAAAATTTCATTCATTTCCTAACGTCATTCCGATAATCCGAGTTTTTTGATAATCCGAGGCAATCCCATCCAACTCGGATTATCGAGACTCCACTGTATTGCTAATAAAATTCTCATATGAAACAAAATGCGATACTTTTTACGGATCTAAAATGTATGATATCATAAAACTTGTAATGTCAATTTTCTAGTGCTCAAAATTGCTAATTGTTACTTTTCAATCGACCCATTTTCATTTCGCTTTATTTCAGCTGAAAGCCAGGGAGGAAGAACGCAAACGAATAATCGGCAAATGGAACGAACAAAAATTAGCCCCTGAAAGTTCAAACGCATCGAAGAAATTGCAAGAGAAGAGTAAATCTGCAGGCGTGACGAGGAAAAATGTTAGTATACGAAATAGTTAGATGATTCTATTTACTTAAACTGTCATCCACATAAAGAAATACCTCATTATCTCTCTGAAAAGACCATTAGAGAAAATTAGAAGAGAATAATTATCTCCTATTCGAAAGTACGACAACTCGGCAGAAGCTAAATGGAATGTTAAATGAGATGGGGAGCTTTTTCTCCATCTCTCCGAGAAAAAAACAAGCACATTATCATCGTCGCTTTTTCGCAGATCAATAAACAGGACGCACAGGGATCTCCTACCAACGCCCTGTACTCCTTCGAGCCTGAAATCATATCGGAGTCTGAGGAGAGGGAACGAGTAACGGCCCTGGCACAGAGGGATTTTCTCATTAAAAGCTACGGCATGCTCGAGCAAATATACGTGGCGATGAAGAGAAACGGCATGTTACGACCCGCCGACGAGAGAAAGTACGGATTGTATGGCAGGCTGGGATTACAAGCAAACACGAGCCACAGCACATGCTCCTCCTCGCACAAGCCTCATCACGGTCAAAACGGCCATCTGGATACCATGACAACGGACCAATGTCCACAGTGTTCTCTCAGAGAAAATGAAGTAACCATATTTTTATCAATCAAGACGTTGCTTATCTTAGAAAATAAAATTCAGATACAAATTAGATTTTGCATGATAATATTTTATGCATTTTACTTTTTACATTTAAAATGAAAGAAGAAAGAATGCTTTTAATAGATATTCGATAAATGTATGAAAGGAAATGTGCGGCTTTCTTTTTTATAGCCCAAATTGGTGAAGCATCAGCGCGAGTTCGGGAATTCAAACAGAAGTAAGCGCTGACATAATTATGAGCAAGAATTCTATTCTGGAAATCTAAAAATATTCTAAAAAATCGTTCTCTTAATTCAGGCTTGTGGATAACGTGCAACGAAGCGATGGTTTACGTTCGTCCAAAAATACCGCAAAAACTGTGGACGGAAGAAATGAACTCTAATAATCATATGGGTCGGATAACAAAAACACATGTTGCTAGAACATTGTCGAATACTGTACGGCTGCACACACTCGAAAGAAGAGAATCTTCCCATTCGGAAAAATCTAAGTGAGTCTACATTAACATTTCTGTAAGCTACACTTCTTACAATTACATAAATATAATTAAAATATAATTACATATTAGGATGTAATTTATTACGACAAAATTCTTTTAGGATCGACGTTGCCACCCAGCACTGAAGATGAAATGAGCCATCTTATCTATCTGGAATAAGAAAAAGTAAAGAAACATACCACGGTAAAAAAATTAGTTTTCTTTTTCAAAACATATAAAAGAAGGATATAAAAGATTAACATGAAATGTTAACCAAAAGAAAATTTAGACAGCTATCATAAAGAACAACAAACACTGATATCACAAATGAAGATTAGTAACAATAGGATTCGTAATGTTGGGAAATACAATTTCGACTAAACATATTACATATATAAAATAATTTCCTAAGCCGTGTTAGAAATACCTCATTAAATAAATTCTGGTGAAAATTTAATCAAGAAGAAGTAAAATAAATCTCATTTGACATCCGGGAATTTAATAAAACCGACGCGTCTCGGTGAGCGGATGCTGTTTCAAGGTAGAGAACAGTAATATAAAAATCAACAATGTATCGACTTGTTATTTAAAGTGCCATATAAATATGTACAATAGATATATATAAGTGAACATGTACACGCATAAGAGTGGGAATTAGGTATGCGCCGATGCGTATGTAAAATGGTCATACACACATACGTAGACGCCAGTCTATAATATGTATAACAATTTTTATTGCTGATATATATTCTGTATTCACATGATAAAAAATAATCTATGAACAATTTGTCGCGTGCTAGTTTTTGTCCCGTTCGTGATATCGCGTCCACGTCGTTTTGTCGTTTGTCGCAGCGTTTCTCTCTCTCTCTCTCTCTTTCTCTTTCTCCTCAGTTTCTCTTTCTGCTTTCCTTTTTTCTTTTTCGTCTATTAGTCTTATATCGTTTCGTGTCGCAATCGGTAAACCGAGTCTGTGGTGGACGCGTGTTAAGAGTATTACGACATAATCGAAAATCCAAAGTTCTTTCAAAGTTCCAAAGTCGCGATAACAATAATCCGCAGTTTTATATAAAATTATACTGTGTTGTGTGTATGTGTGTGTGTAAAACAGTGCGCCGAATTGACAACGACAAGAGATCGCGTTGCTCTTTCTTACATTTCTAAATTGCAGTCGGACTTTCTAAGTTATAATTTTCTTTTTTTCTCGGCCATTAACTGCATTAAGTAATAGCGACACTTCGTAGAAATCCACGCATATAGGCGATGTAACGTCGGCTCCCCTTGACTGTAAACTCCGTTATATTATGTCATTGTAAGAACAAGAATTAGTGCGAAATACATCCAACACATTACGATCGATGAATCCGTTTTTTTTTTAACGTGATATATATTATTTACATAAAACCACTGTGCGACTGCGGTGAATATTTGCGCGTCTCTCTCTCTCTCTCTCTCACACTTGATTCCCACCATATAAATCTTAGATATAGAAAGGCTTATGTACATAAAGTCAATAGATATTTATATGATAGCCTATATATTATATAAAAAGAAAAGACCGTAAATGTGTATAGTTATGCGAAATATTTCCATCTCCGCTAAAAAAAAAAAATCGTATGTTTCGGCATATATACATACTTCCTGAAAATAAAGGTAACTGTATTTGAAGAGAGTAATGAGAGCAACTGTTGAGACAAACTGTTGGACACAAATAAAATGCATTTGTTTCGAACAGATTTTTATAAAAGGGGGTTAAGCTCATAAGCACATATTTAAGAGTCTTTATCAGCAAACGAAGAAAAGAATTATCATTGTGATGTGTAGTCGAAATGGACACTTCGTGTTCACAAATAAATGTGGCAATCATCTTTAAAATAATATACTTATGGTTTAATTCTGTCAACATTATCTTTAATCACTTAAGTTACAGTCATTTACTTTTTTACACCAGAAAATGATTTTACCTTGATGATTATACATTAAATGATTGCTTCAGCATTGATAATCCAGGTAAGAGCTTTGTAAATCACTTAATCCCCTTCATTTTTTTCGTAATAAAAGTAATGTTAACAAGTTTAGCGTGATCTACGTCAGAAAATATAAAAAGAAGATATGTGAAGATGGTATCCTATTCGTTGTAATACTAAAATATGAGCATTATGTAGGATCCTGTGTATGTTACTCACATATAGTATGTGTTAAAAACGATTATAGTAAAACAAGCTTAAGGCATGAATTATACGGAGATTTTGAGTAAAAAATAATTTAATTTTAGATTAAGAAATTGACATACAAAATTCATTTCTTGATCCAAAATTAAATTCATCAATTTTATATTAAGAGTAAATTAATGAATTTATCTAATCGAGGTATAGTATATGCTAATTATTTCAATAATTCATAAATTTTCGCTGTTTGTCAAATCAGATCTCCGTTTAATACAGGCATTAAATGACATATACATATATGTATGTGTATACATGCACATATATGTATATACCTGGCTAATATTTCATATACATATAAAAAACTATACAATCCGTAGACGAATTTTTGTATTAGCTGCCGACGGAATTTAGTTTTCTTGGTTTAACAGTTAATCTCTTGACAATATTCTCGACGCTCAATTCTTTTTAATATTCATATTGATATCTATAAACCTGGCAGATGCGAAGATTATGCTAGCTAGTTAAAATTGTTAAGTGTGCACAGATTCCTTTATCATAAAGTTAAGAGACATTACTTGGTTTTATTTCGAAATAGAATTTGATAACGAATTCAGTTAGGTGCATTAGTGCAGATCGAGGTCTGTTGTACATTAATTTATCTAATAGATATAATATTGGTCGCTTTGAACGGTAAAATGTCAATGTCTACCAAACAATGAAATAACTGTGTCGATCTCATCTCATTAATGCAACCATATACACTACGGTATGCCTTTATGTCATTTTGTGTACAACAGTCTTTATGTGCACTACTCAAATTTGCTATTTATTATCTTTCATAGATAAACGACGAATTTGCAAATTAAAAAGGCAGACACTAGCAAAAGACTAGCCTGCAGCACAATTTCGAAAATATTACAATTTCACTCAATGTTGTCATTTAACAATTTCATTTTGCACTTTAGATCTGCCTAAATGTTAGAGACCTTACACCAATTCTATTTCTTATCAGATTGTGTTATAAAATCTTCTGTTATGGTAGAAAAACTTGCATGTTAATATCAGTCAAATAAATTCTTGCTGTGTGCGTAAGCAATCTCATTAAAGATTACTCCATAAATAAAACATTACATTATTTCCATAAAAACTTTTTACACAACTTTAGAGATTTATATTTCTTATATCCTAATTTAACCATGCAGTTAAATTAAGAGTTTACACCATGGCAACAATATTGTATAATCAATTAAATTAACATACAATTATTTTAAAAAATTGAACTTAGTATTGAACTTGAATTAAAGTTTATTCAGTTTGTTTATCGCAAATTCGATTGCATTTAATTATAAAATCTGTTGTACATTAAATTACTTAAATGTAAAAACATTTTGGATAAAGTCATTTTGAATATATGTTGAATTGATAAAATATTCAACATATATTTTATCAAATATGATTCAATCCGTTTATATATGTATATGTATTATATACTATACGTTTTTACATTATTTATGTACAACAGCCTTTAAATATGTGTTAATGCATATATTATGCATTCAACTAAATTTGTTATTAGAGCTTTTAAAAAAATCATTTCCTTTTATTGTGTTATTTATGAAAAAATTTTCTTTATATTACTTTTCATCTTTGATTTTATTTAAAAACAAAAAATAATAAAATAAAATAAAATAAAAATTTAAATAAACAATTTTTCGTTTTCGGTCAAATTTAGAAAAATTAAAGTCAAATAAACCAAATATATTAAAATAAAATTTACCATGGTCTTCATTATACTAAAATATATGACATATAAAAATATAAGAATTGCAGCATTTTTAGGTATATCGTTTAGGAGTACCAATACTGCATTTGTGTTTCCATTTCTTGAATAGAATTAGTTAATTCCATTCATGCTGATTGTATTAAGTCATGCATTTAAATTTAATAAAACATGTAGATTTAACAATAAAAATAGGACTTGTGATAAGCTCTTATGTCAATCTTCAATCAATCAGTATAATTTGTATCACAATAAATATATCATCTGCATGATAAAAGCGATATATTCATTATTTGCAATAAATCAAATAAAGATAATTTAAGATAATATATGACGTGTCTTGTATATATAATCTCAAATATATCAATGTAATTTCAATATTAATGCTCATGTTATATCTTTCTGAAAAGATTGAAAAATCACAATTGACGCTCGATAAGTCTGATGACAAATGGTACTCGTACAAGTCAATCAATTGATAAAATTAATACTACAACCACATTTAAATATCAATTAGGTAGATGATAACATTTATTATAATGTTCAGGAACATTTATATAGGATAAAACAAAGACGATGCAAAATTGTTCGCGACTCGTCTCTAATATACATCATTTACGTCTGCTTTGTTAATAATACCGAACATATGTATGTATAATTAATTTCGAATGCATTTAGTCATAAAGTCTTTCACAAATCTTTATATCGTTTACAAATTTAATATATTTTCTTCTTTAACATATTGAACAAAATATATTAAAATACGCTAATTTTTCAAGTAAAAAAACTATTTGAGATTAGTTTCACTATCTACCAAGATTAAATGATAATTTAATAATTTTATGTATGAATCCATTTGTCATGAACAGATTTAAAATTAAAATTACATCTGAATATTATCTATTATGTTCATCGATACAACTTACTTATGATATCCTAATATTTCAACAAGTTAAAGCTAAGTCATTAACAAACGTATTTTTATATTGAATGCACGACTTCGCACGTGCATTAATATGTACGATGTGCTAGGGCGTGTCTGTGTGTGTATGCACAATTGCACATGTATGTGTGCATGTACCACATATAAACGCTAACAAATAGTCACTGGAGCGTCGCATGAACGACGGGACACGAAGTGTTATGGTTTAAACTTAACCAGGGGTATGTTCTTCGATTGCAAACACTTATCACACACCCATTCCGCATAGACCTCTGCTGTTAATAATTGATAAGCGCATTCCGACAATCCTGTGCAGCTCCTGAAATAACCGCGTTGTCAAAACGCACGTTTTATTATCTCGTTAGATCATTATTTTGTAACCTAACGACTCACCTATGAAACCAAAAATTACAACCTGATTCGCACAGGATTGCCTGATCATTGTCATGCACTTCTTTATGACAAACTCCACAGGGATAAATCGGTGGCGCATTAGGGTTTTGTGGGTTGAATACCATTGATTGATCTGGAGGATATATCTGCAGAAAATCAATTACATATAAATTTTGTATAATCCACACGTTGCTAAATATAGTCATTATAAGTTAATTGCATTAATTACAAGTAACATAATATAACTTGATGAAAGGCTAACTTACTTTGCCTGCAGAAATTGGCATTGGTTTTGGACCCATTCCCGGCGGACCTTGAAATCCATGTGGTGGCATAGATCCTCCCATGGAATTAATAGGATGTCCTATGGGTGGTCCACCACCCATATTATTGGACATTGTGCCCATCGGTGCCATATGACTTCCCATTTGATTGTGATGGCTGATGTTCATATTAGACATACTACTCATTCCTGGACCACCCATATTCATGTTGTTTATCTGGCTTGGCCCAGTCATGTTCATATTGTTCGACACCATCGAACTCATAGTAGTCATAGGTCCATTCATAGGTCTTCCTAAGTTGTTAAGATTGTTTCCCATATGATTCGGATGAGGTTGAGATCCATTGTGTCCTAGTGGACTGTTTACATTATTTAATGACGGTCCATTTAATGGACTGTTGGGCGGTATATGGCTATTTATGTTGTTCATGTTCATTGGTCCATTAGGCATGTGATTAGATCCTCCCATGTTCATTGGAGAACCTAAAGGTCCACCCATAGGACTACCCATATTATGACCCATGTTATTCATTGGACTACCCATGGGTCCACTGTTCATATTATTCATTGGACTACCCATGGGTGGACCACTTAGTTGTGAATTTCCCATGTGACTCATATTCATATGATTGTTCATGGTGTTCATTGGACCAGGAGGCATGTTCGGGCCCATGTTATTCATGGGGCTCATGCCTCCAATAGGAGCATGATTCATAGGAGACATAGCTCCCATGTGATTCATGTGATTTGTCATGGGTGAATTACCCATAGGACTCATATTACCCATGTTATGTGGCATCATAGGACTCATGCCACCTATCGTGGTTAAAGGGCTCATGCCTCGCATAGGAGGGCCACCCATATGATGTGGATGATGAGGATGCATATGTGAAGGCGCACCATGCATCATTGGACTTTGCGCAGTTTGTGGCGGTGTGTCGTCGAAAGGATTACTTGCTACTATTGTGTCACCATAACCAGTTAAGGGCGGGGGTAGTAGGTCCTGTTGGATAAATATTAGATTAAGACAATTTATATTTATAGACTAATACACTGTAACACATAGATAACAAAGTCAAGCTAAGCTACCTGTACAGATGGAGGTTGTTGCGGAGGTGGTTGAGCAACACTTGCATTCGTACGCCTTTTCTTTTTAGGATTAGCACCAGCTGGTGGTGGCGGTGGTGGATGGGGGTGAGCAGAAGAGTCAGGATGTGGGGCGTTGGGGCCCATATTCACACCCATTCCCATACCCCCCAATGGCATCCTTGTGAAGGGTGGCATGCCCGCAATATTATGGCTCATTTCCTTCGCTTCCCTTATTTTATCATGCCAGCACCACTGGATTTTCGTGGCAAGTAATTACTTTTAATCCACTGTTAACAAACACAAAAGAAAACTTTGTAATTTAAGGAATTATATATAATCGAATAATTTAATAATTAATTTTATAACATATAATTTTGTACACATATTATTATTAATTGTAAATATTTGCTAACTAATATTTGCAGTACATTCCATGAATAGGCAAATAATTATTAGTCGTAATGTAAATATGTTATGTTTACATTATTAAAGTTGAATAAAGTCGAAGCTTAAAGCTAAATAAAACAAATTTATATGTAATATTTAAATTTCATATTTATTAAACAATTTATTAGTTATAATTCTTATAAATACTCATATAAATGTATCATGAATTTTGTATATAAAGAAATCTTTACATACAAAATTCATGATACATTTATGAGTATCTATAAAAATTATAACTAATAAATTGTTTAATAAATATGAAATTTAAATATTACACGTAAATTTGTTTTATTTAGCTTTAAGCTTCGACTTCATTCAACTTTAATAATGTAAACTATATATATATATGTGTACGACTAAAAAAAAAAAAATAATAATAATAATAATTGTAATATATGTTAGCAAATATTTATATTAATATATATATATATACACATATGTATTTACAAAAATTATAATTTAAAGCATCTCATTAATAAACATTTATTCAGAAATTTTATCTTTTTCTATTTAACACATTACAAACACATATCCGATCGATTTCTATCCATGGAATTTTTTCCACGGAGAAATCTCAAAGGTTCTTCCATTATACTACATTTCTCCAAAATGAGTTACAGACATTTATTCTACAAACTTGTAAGTTCATGAATTTTTAGACTTTTCCTTTTTAAACATACGAAAAACTACTCGCAAAACAATACCATACCATTTTTCGCATTGCAAAATTTATTATTAAAATATACATATTTTCTTCATCTACATGCAGAAAGCAAATATTTTTATTTTCAACCTGCGAAGAAACGCCATCGTGTGACGTCTCTCGCAACAAATTCATTAATGGATCTGTTCTTTTCAGCTGCACTGCTGAACTGGTGCAATAAGTTAGAATGAGACAAACACATATACATTTTTTCACTCTAACTTATTGCACCAGTTCAGCAGTGCAGCTAAAAAGAACAGACTCAATAATTACATCGCGGTAAGGTGCAAAGCACAATTAACGACTATACTCAGTTTTTAATTAATTAATATCGTCGATTGAAGAATTTTCTTTCAACGAAGCCAGCAACGATCGGACTTGGCAGCATACAAGGACAATCCTTATCAAGGCAACGTCCTTATCGTTGCTCCATTAAAATTATTCTCGCAGCCTAAGCCTATCATTTATAAACACACTGGGGTGCGCGCGAGAGTGCACGTACACGCATGCGATACACCCACATACGCGCGTGCACGAAACCTCGGTATGGATATCTCTGTACATCGTACAGCATACCGACTATATTTACATATGCCGATATAAATAACGAAATTACTACCGTTACCTCGGGTGGCGCGCCAGCGAGTCCGACCGTTCGTCCGTCAGGAATGAGACGGAAGATCGGGGAAGGCGGGAGAGAAACAGAGAGAGACACGCACAGAGTATGTGTATATGTGTGAGAGAAAGAGAGAAAGTGAGAGAAGCGCCTTTGCGACACGACCGTGTATCTTCGATAAGAAACCCACGGCGCAACAAAATAGTGGAGACTCCCGTCGCGCGGCGAACGTAAAAGGGAACAAAACAAACTCCGCCTTGCGATCTCTCGCAGAACTAACCTAACCTAACCACACACAGAGCTCACCATCGATGGCCCGAGCTTCGCAAGGCGCCTCCGCAAGTAGACTACACAGCTGTAGACTACGCACCCGTCAGCGCGTAATGTTACGCTTGAGGCGGGCAGATAGATCTCACGATGTCGCGAAGCGATTTAAAAAGCCGGCCGGGTTTACGAGCGCATCGCGCCATCGACATCGCCGTTCGTACTCACCAACGCATTATAGCGGACGCGACGACGCGATTGTCTGCATGGCGCGGTCGTTTTCTTTCGGAGTAACGCCGGCGCTATGAATCCCGTAGCGTATCGAATCCGCCTGCTCCACTGTTGCCGCTGCTGTTATTGCTGCCGCCGCTGCTGCCGCCGTCGCTGTTGCTGCTGCGGCGACTATCGCTGTTGCTGCTGCGCTACTGCTGCCGTCGCTGCTGCTGGCCTTAGCGGGACGAGCGATCTATCTGTACGCGATCTCGGATTGCGCAACACATCTCTCGGTGATGCGAACAGACCGCGCATTCACGGACGCGCGATCGCGATCGCGATGAACAACACAGTCTCGCACACTCTCGACGTCGCGGTGTTCGGGTAACGGAGCGGAGGTATCGCCGCACGCCACACGAACCTGCTCAGGTCGCCATTGTCGCGTTACGCGTCAATCCCCCCGCGCTCGTGTGTCGCTACGCCGGACCGTCCGCTAGATGGCGACACTGGTCCCGCGACGCGTCGAGATCGCCAATGTGTTATTTTGTGACCTCCACTCGATGTATTATAATACTTGCGTCGTTACTTAGATGTTACTTCGTAAATCTATTTTATGTAAGTTTGTACCTAGCAATTTGAGCGTTTCTATGTCTTACATGAATCCAATAAAAAAGAAATCCAAGATTATCCGGTTTGTCTTACAAAGCGTACAGCGCAGTTCCTAATAAATTATTAAAAAAGCGCGATTGCATATAAATATAGGTTGAAATGGGTCCTATAGATTGCATAGAAATATAGACCGAATAGGTCTGCACTCCTACTAGCCATATTTCATTTTTTCTTTCATAAAAAAAAGAAATAAATTGGGAGGCAGGGAATCCAGCAGACAATAAACGATGGATTCTAGGTTTCGCGATGATCTACAATCGGCGAGGAGGTTCTCCATGGAATTTCGATGATCTCGCGCGAGAGAATGTTTTTGTATTTCGACTACGTGTTTCTTCATAATAAAAGCAATTTAAAAACGCGAAAGATCTACTTTTATTTTCATGCAAATTAATTTATATATACTGAATTTGTATTTATAAAAAATGTGTCGACGAGTTTTAACTTTCTTTCTAGAGAGCGAACTTTCACCTTTTTCTCTTTTTCAATATAGAATATTGGACACAATATTCCATAACAAGAAGATCCTTCATACAACGATCAGGAATTTAATTAATAAAAAAAATTAATAAAAGTAAAAATTAATTAAAAAATTAAATTAACTTACAATATCTATATCAATTTTTAATGTAAAAAAAACTGCTTTTATAACTCGCGGACATAATGTACATACACCGAAACACGAAAATTCAGGTTTTAAACTTTAAGTTTTTGCACGAAGTAGTGTTTATTCATGTTACGCGCGGCATGTGTGACATAACGTGAATAAACATGGTCGGTGCGTGAAATTCACGCAGTGACACTCTTCATGGCGGCTGCTAGTCCGCATCCGAGCTATCTCGCGACACAAAGTGCTCGTCGTACACATTGCTTTAATTATTTCAGTTACATCAGTGAATTAACCCGGCTTAACAGTCGGAAAACAGCTCTCGTGAGTGTCTACTTCGGACAGTTGACCGTGCCTAAGCTGCCTACTCTACCTGTTTGCGTACACAATGCGTATACAGTTCCTGGAATCACTCCTCCTTCCCTTTACTATCTACTTTACCTCTCCGCTCTTTTATTTTAACCATGAGATTGTTGCAACTACGTGTACCTAGATCAGTCAGACATGATCTCCGAAGAAAGACAATGCATAATGTAATGAAAGTATTTAAAAGAATTAAAAGAGGAGAAGCACTAAAAGAGGAAGGTTGACACTGGATGAGATACAGTCGAACCTCGTTAAACTCGAATCTTTTCGAAAGGAACAGAAAATAATTCGAGTGTTTCGAGTTACCAAGTATTCCGAGTTATAGAAATGCGAAAAAAATTTGAGTTATTTCAACGGAAGGTTTCAACGGAATTTTTTACACTAGCACGTGAAAACACATTAAAGTAATACATAATTAACTAAGTTACCGTAAAAAACAGAGTAACAGAGATTTTAATAGCTTCAATTTTTGAAAACTAAAAAGCGTTGCCAGCAACTTTACTTAGATTCGTTTGTTCATACCTTCAGTTGTTTTAGCGAACGGACAGAGAAAGAAATTGATGCAGAATTTTTTTAGAATCTTCGAGTCATAAAGGTTTTATTCGATCAAACTTCGAGATATAGGGGTCAAATCATAATATTGATCTCTACGTCTCGAAACAATTCGAGCTGTAGAGGTGAATTGAAGTAGCTCATACGCTTGAAAAATATTTCGAATTAATCCTCTATTTTTTTTTCGACAGAGTTTTTCCCTAGAGAATAGATAAAAATTTGTATATAGAGTTTTCGAGTTAGTGACGTATTCGACTGTTATTTTTTTAGGAGATAAAGCTTCGTAATTCTTAATGATTTTAAGAGAGAATTTCTGTCCTCATTTTTACATCAATAAAAAAATATTACGCACAAATATTATATTATTACATTATCGAATGAAATATTACAAAATTAGCAAAAATCTCAAAATCGACTGTTCCTTTTTTTACGTTTTTTTACATTATTTTCTCGCAAAATCGTTATTTGTGTTATCTCTTTCGTAATTACATGTCTGTATGAGAGATGTGACGTTCACGACACATACATTATTTCGCATGGCGAAAGAGAGGATCCTTGATATAGACCAGCTGTCCATCGGTTGCCCAAACCGACAGACGAAATTAATACGATCGGCCATTTTCCCGGAGTCGATATATAATATGAAAAAGCGGGGATGCCTTCCCCTTCCCCTCGTTATCCGCTCACGTTAACGGCTCTATCGATCTCATTAACTGCCTGGGCACTCGCAATTTATTTTTATCGAAGGATATAGAGTATATATCCCGGAGTCGCCGTTTTCGTCCAGGCAAAAGTGGTACAAATCGGGAGCATCGCGACCGGAGTGGAAAAACTGGGCCAATCCCCGGAGGGGAAGAAGCTGGGATGGGTGTCCCAGGGGAATCTCGACTAGGAGGAGAGATGACAAAAGACGTGAAGACGAGGGAAGGATTTAATAAATTTCTCCGAAGGAGTCCACTAAGTGGGGTAAATCATACGGTTATTGGCCACTTAGAAGATATCCCTTTGTTTTTTTTGTTGTGCAATTATCGAGCGATCTCCCGTACCGATTATTACGTTTTATTATTAATATTTGATCTTTGAAAATCGCGAAATGCAAGCTGCAATCTATTAGGGCTCCATGTTAAAAGTATGCGAAGATAGATCGTTTAAATCTCAAATCATCACACGGGACTCTCTTTGGGATTCTAGAAACGTTTCTGAAATTTATTTCTTATACTTAAATATGACCTCCATTTTTTTTAAACATTTGCATTACGTAGAAACGCCTGAAGGAGGATAACTCATGAAAATTCATTAGGCTTTTGAAAAGCAGATTACCTTTACATGGAAGTAAACTGCAAACTTTCTTCGCAGATATTTTGACAACAATGCTAAGACATTTTCAACATCGTATCTTCATTACAAAGAATCCTTTCCAATCAGTTAAAAAACAAACCAAATAAAAGATAGAAAGATTTATCTCTCTGTTTGAAAAAAAAAAAAACGATCTCAATAACTCGTCGAAAGCAATCGACTCCGCTACTCAAAACAAAACGTGTTTCCTCTAATAAAAAGTGCTGAAACTGCGATTCCATTTATTTAACAGTATCGATACCGTGTCCTAAAAAAAGAAAGGGTCGGAAAGGAATCACAATCAAATCGAGCCTAACAGGGGTGACAGAGGGTGCAATTGGTGGATTGCTCGTTGTAGCAATCGACCACCTACGCGAACGGATTCCGCAAATAACGACATCGTCCAAACAAAAACGACGCGCCAATCAATCTGTCGCGTAGTGCACTGCGTGTCCTGAATAAGAAGCGGGTGATTTGCGCAAATTACACGAAGACGAGGCGGTTTACTCAGTCGAGGATCTCAAAAGGTGACGGCGGAGGCGACACACCTGTCGATAATCCTGATAACTTTTTTCCAGAGAGCTCATTATGGCATCCGTTTATAATCGCGGACGACTGATGAATTTTCGATGTCTTTTTACCGAGGAAAAAATCGGCTTTAGCTCGGCTCAGGTCGAAGAAGCTATCGTTAAAAAAAGAACGCGATAAAAGCGAAGTACCTATATGCAAGAGTATAATTAATTTACAGGCATTTCTCTCCGAATATTCTTTCTCTCTGAATATCCTTTTTTCTTGCTGATAAAAAATATACAGTTTAACTATGAAACACCACACTTTAAAACTCAACATCGCACAACTTCAATCGCCAACTTTTTCCTTTTTACTTCCTCACTTCGGACTCTTGCTCGTGGAGAAATTTTTGAAAGTTCTAGGCGCAGACGTTTTCTTTTTTAGAGTAAAAAGTAATCGCTAAAACATTTGTTCAGTACACAAAAGAACGTTGGGTCTTCGTAAAAAAACATTAAAATTTTATTTATTTATTTTTCCAGATACACAGAAGATACACCGGACTCGAGTGTCTACACGAAGGTAGTATCCATTTTATTTAGTATTCCTTTCAAGTGTTCATCTTTATTACACGTGTATACATGCAAGCACGCATATAGGACACGTGCAATCATGCCGGTTTATTATCGCTCGAACACATTTTTCCACCGTATCCGAGTGGACGCGTCGATTGCATCACCCATCGAGTCGTCGAGAAACGATCCTTGACCCGTTGCTCAAGAATGCTTCAGCATTCCCTTGGTGTCCCTTATAAAGAATTTAACTCAAGCGATTCTTCTACAGCGGTGTGGAACGTATCTCGAGTCACTTTACGCTCGGCGGATCGTTAATACGCCTCGCGAGGAAATGTAGCGCCATTGAAGAGATTCAAGAAAGTCCGTTGCAGTTTTCGCTGCTCGAATGCCATTCAATTGATATCGACGAGGCACCCCATTTCTTTGTGATTCCTATCTTTTCCGTTTTCAGAACTCGATAATAGGACGATTAATTCTACTCTCTTTTCGAACGATCGTTATTATCGAAGATATATCGTGTCGATAGAATAGAAACGTATTAGAAAGGAATCTCCGGTTGGAATTCGGTTTAATTGTTCAGAGTTGTCTTCGGATGGACGCTTTGAATTTCGAAGCAACACGGTTGAGCAATACATCACCGCGATCAATTTGTATAATCGCAGTTACACAGGAGGGAAAAAAGAAAAGAGAATGATAATTTATTGGAAAGGATCATCACAAATATAAACTGCCACAACATCGCGTTATTGAGTCACGGAGGAAGGGCGAACGTTCATACGCGGATTTAAAATTTATTAGCACTACCGTCACTATACCTATCAGTTATTTTCCCAATCACTATCGATTGTAGTCAACTTGCATGACGTTGCGCAATGTTTTCTGATGCGTGTAGCTACACATCGAAGCTTCAATAAAGACCGAACTTGCTTTTATTGTTTTCGTGTATTGACCGAGTCCTCAATAGTTGCACAATACGAATTATTACGCAATAATATTGACCGTAGTGAGGGTTGCGCTTCGACTTCGAAAAATACGCGAATGAAAATACATTTCTCCGCGCACCCTCGCAAAAAAAAGTTCGATTCGTTCTGTTTCATCAACTTCGGCGGTCCT
This sequence comes from Crematogaster levior, assembly GCA_901521435.1. NCBI lineage: Eukaryota > Metazoa > Arthropoda > Insecta > Hymenoptera > Formicidae > Crematogaster > Crematogaster levior. The sequence goes on along the minus strand of CABEGB010000670.1, from coordinate 135,886 downwards.
AGATCTTCCAACTCGAGAGAACGACGACCGGTACAATCAAGTCATAATGCGATTGTTACAATACGATTTGCTTAATGTAACAATTTATATAGGATTTACCAAGGAAAGAGCAGTAACTGACGTCAAACTGGCATAAATGATATATAAAATTGACGTTCATTACAACGTTTCGACCTTTGGTTTAGGTTCTCTTCTTTTATATTTGAATTTCTTTTATATTTTATTTATATTCTAAACCGATTTATGTAGAAATCAACGTTTTTAAATTTTGTATTATTGACTACTAGACTGAGTATTAAGTAAGTTATTAATGTAATATGTTGCGTCTTAAACGAGTGTTACATTCCTGTATAATGTATTTATAGATATATTTGAAGAGGACCTAAACCAAAGGTCGAAACGTTGTAATAAATCAATTTTATATATTATTTATGCCAGTTTGACGTCAGTTACTGCCCCTTCCTTGGTATTTCCCATCACTGGCAAAGAGAAGATTCTTGCAGTGTTATATAGGATTTATAGAATATCTGCTCCCTCTCCGTTGTCAAGCGTTATTTAGCATTTGCTGTTTACCGAAGAAATTGCGCGTGTTTATCGCGGGTTTATCACTCGCGTTCGCGCGAGAACCGCCGACGCCGCCACTCGATTTGCCTTCCGAGCCGGCGATTGACGGCGATAATTACACTGCGATGTTTGCGCGGCTGCGAACCGTGTCAATTTCCCGTGGTTGGTCCTCAGGTCCACTCCATGTACCGCTGCCAACCCACCCGCGCCAAAACAGCCGTCGAGTTTTCAATCAATAATGTCACCGACAAACTCCGGAGAAAAACCGGAGGCCCGGCGACGTACACGCGCAACATCGAGCTGGCGGCCACGCCAGCTTCTCTCGTCGCACAACTTTTATGCCGCGAGCGCGTAATCTCACTTCTGCCCTCCCGAGACCCGCGACTGTACGCTCGAAACGCTCGTGTAAACGTTATCTCGATACTAAGGGAGGAAATCAATTTCGCGAGAGTTGAAGCATACTTTTTATCGAGTTATTCAGATCACTTCTCTGTTGAGAAAAATACTGCTCTTTGTGTAGCTCTTATGTTTGTACAACAAAATAATGTTAAAATATATTATGTCGGTGTTTGTTCATTCCTACATTTAAAACCATCTTAAGTACAATCTCGAAATTTTGTAAACATCATCTCGATACGTAACTGAAGGGAAGAAATCAATTTCGTGAGAGTTGAAGCTTACTTTTATCAAGTTATTCAGATCACTTCTCTGTCGAGAGAATACTACTTTTCGCGTAGCTCTTATACTTGTGCAACAAAATAATGTTAAAATATATGTAGATGTTATAAACTCGTCTAAACGTTCTCTCAACTTGATACACAACTGAAGAGAAGAAGTTTTGAGAGTTGAAGCGTACTTTTTATCAAATTATCGTTTCTCTGTTGAGAAAACACTGTTCTCTGTGTAGCTCTTAGATTTGTGTAATAAAATAATATTAAATTATTTTATATAAATATCTGTAATATAATAACAATCACAGAGCCGTATTAGCATCTTAAGATATTACTTAAGATATTACTTCAGATGGTCTTAAAAAAGCGGACTACGAATTCAAACCGTGGAAAAGAAAGATACACCTGGACAGGTTTCTATCTGTCGCAGTCTTATTATCCGGGTTCGACGTCCATATAAGACATTTCCAGGAAACGCACGCCCGTTTTGTGTCTATTCAACGACGACGACGGGTCAAGCCGACTTTTCCCACTTTCTCTTGTTAAGCGAGCGAGCGGCGTATCGCACGAGGTGGCACGGAGGGGAACTGTAACGCGTTCCCATGAACTTTCACCTTGGGATTTCTTTTTTCCCAGGCCCGTAATCAGACGACTCATTCACGGTGCATTACGTACGGTCGGCGAGACGCGGGTGAAAACATAGAATCATCCGAACGAGCGTCCGCGCGTGCTTGTTCCTCATCAGCGGTAGCAGCCCTATCTGCGAGCCGTTAATTACGCTCTCGTTGTTTGTGCGTTGTTTGTACTCGCAACGAAAAATTAACCCATCGTTAAACACGCGCAGCTTCCGTTCGATGGAAGCTCGGTGAAGTTCTTTCGCTCTCTCTGTCTTTCTGTCACTCTCACTCTCTTTCTCTCTCTATCGTTCACCACATTATCTTGAACGCACACCCTATGATGACAAAATTTCCATCCGTTCGTTCGCTCGTCATCGACGTTGCCATTCACGATGAATGATTAACTCGTCGCCGTCGTCGTGACAGCAGATCGAGTATCTCGCGAATGCCAGTGAAAACGTCAAATCACCACGTCCGCTTTACGTACAAGCCTTTCCCTGTGTTTTATCACACACAAGTAACAGTTAAAAACTTCGCTTTGTGCTTAAATCAAGTCGGCCTCAGTCGGACGACTTTCTATACAGGCTACGAGTGACGCGAACAATGCGGCTGCAGCAAATCTGCGTGAGATGTCCTTCAGCTGAAGCTGTTTCTCCTCTCGATGCAAATTGTAAGCCGTGAAGAAATATCTATTGCGTCTGCAAAACAGAATAAACTTTCGTGGTATACTTACGGATGAATACGCGACACGCTACTTTATGTAAATCACGAATTTTTTTCTCATTTAGAAGTTATGAAAAAAATTTTAAACAAGTGACAAGAATTACAGCTTTTTGCATGGGTGCTACCGACATGTTTAAACATCTCAAATGCGATTTTAGGAGATAAATCTCCGTAAAAGAGGAGAATACAAATGTACCAAATAACGTCCGTTCGCACAAGATACGAACGAGTATTGATTAATTAGATTCGGAGGTCAATATTTGCTGAATCATTGCGTAATTATCAGATATATCGTGCATGGTTTTACATTTTCGGTGATCGGGATACGGTAGTCATTGGATTTTTGGAATAAGGTTCGATTACGTTTTGAAGAAGTAAGAATAAAATCTGCAAGAAAAGATTTCTTATCTATTCTTTTCCCAACACTGAACACTTCGTAACTTATCAAGATTAAGTCTATGGAGAAATCATAGTTGAATTTATTAAGCCAACGCGAGTAATTTCCCGCGAATAAATATTTAAATAACACGGATGGTTTATTCAATCTGGCCAATATCAAGCGGTGCTGAAATGCAGGACGGCTCTGTCGATAAATTTAATGTTGAACGATTAATTTTACGTAACTCGACGCTGTTACGGTGACGGCGGCAGCGCGCAATCTCGTACATTAAGCACGCAATTTTTTCGCCGATTTTGCACAAACGCGCGCGCGCACGAAGAATGATAATGCCCGCTAAATTCGTTTAAAAAATTAACATAATTAAATTGCAGTTAACGTTGCGGCGGTGAAATTTCCAGCAACAAAATGTGATTAAAACTTGTTTATCTAAATTTATATTCTCGAAGGGAAAATCCCCTTGTTAAGCTACGGGCTGGTTTTACGAATTCTCTGGGAGAAGATTAACCCTCGTAGAAGGGTTAAAACAAGTGTCATCCTTTTCCCGTTTCTAATCTACCGGTTTAACGTTCGTTGATCCACCTCACGTTAAGTTCACTTGGCAGTCAAGGATTTACAGCGCAGAACCGATCGCCGAGGTGTGCATACGAGTATGTATAAGCGGGACTACACAACGAGGCTTTCATTTTCGCTACGAATTGAAATGCGAAACGCCGTTTATTTATGCAATTCCCTACACATAACTACTCGCGCTGTTGCACACACACGTGCCATGTAAAAACGGGAAAAAAACCATTTGCGCGAACCCGGGGAAAAGATAAAACCGTTGAATTTTCCGATAGCTTGGTAAATAACGACGAACGACGAAAAAAAAAAAGAGAAATTAACACGGCCACATTCGCGCGATATCTCAAATTTACGTACGGCACGTTCCCGTTAAAATCGACTTAATCACCAGCAGTTTTCCTAATTTTTTCCTCCACGTGCGGCGCCGTCCTGGACCTAAAAATATAATTTTTCTGACAAATACGTCGTAATACCTGATATCTGATTGCGCTACCATTACCGATTAATTGAAACGAGAATTACAAACATAATTAAATCAAAATCAGTCTATTAAATTGAATAATAAGAAATACTTAAATGGACTAATAGTTGACGTTATATAATTAAAATTAATTAAATTTACTCGAAAGTGAGTAAATACAATCATTCACGTTAAAACGGGAAGCGTATAAAGCTATTAAATTATTACCAAATTAAATAACAACGATACTTGTCACGCACTCCACAAACTGGTGCGTTTCAATATTCACGGGACGCGTCGCTAAAAGGATATAAAACCAATTGGCCTGTTAAGCGACTGCAAATGTTAAATAAACTCAACGCGAGGTGAATCAAGCCGCCTCTTCCGTACTTCCGTACTCCCATCCCCTCTTCCGAAGAGTCACACGACGTGACTAACAGCACAATAAGCCATTGATCTCCTCTTTCCCCATCGGACTCACCTTTTTTTTGGAGAGAGGGGGAAGGGGGTAAACTCGTTCCATCGGAACAATCGGATCGCCTCGAAACGATCGCCCATTCAAACAGCCCCCGACAACCTAGTCGGGATGACGAAAAAGGAAAAAAGGAAGTAGATGACGGAGAGGCAACGCGGAAAAAAAAATCGAAGCACGAAAGTATGAGAGGGGAATCGCATCGACACGTCGACTTTGTCGGGGTGTTGGAATCCGCCCTCTTTTGGATGCCGCCGGCGCTGGTGTGAAAATCTCCGGAACAAAAATACACTTTTCGTTGTTCCCGGGAAATTAAATCCCTCTACGGAACTAACGAACAAATCAACGCGATCGACAGAACCTGAAAATCCTTCCCCGCCCTCCCTCCAGGGTACTGCTAGCAAAATGCCGCGAAAATCTTTGGCGTGATACAAAGAGAACTCTCATGCTATCGGCGTAGAAAAATGTAACACAATACATTCTTTTTTTCAACTTGCGAAATTCGAATGAAAGAATAGCGAGATATTCGTAGTATTTAAATTATTTGCTTATAGATCTTTTTGTGAATGAAGTTGATTCATTTTTGATTTTGACAAGTGCAAATGAATGTAAAATAAAATTCATTCTTAATTTAACTTCCATATTTCAGCAAAATTTCGATTGCACAAGTTTGGATACTGAAATATTTAATACGGGAAATTAAAAAGTTGTAGCAAATAACGACAAGTGTCAAAGTTTTATATAGAAGAATTTTTATCTCTTATATAAGTAAGACATCTCTAAATATTTCTCACTGTAGCTTTGAAGTTTTTAATTTGCATCCAATTAAATACACGGTTTACAAAAGCTATCAGTTTATCTATTTAATTAATTTAATTACCTATTTTTTTCCACTCGTTAATTTATGGAAATATGAATCATCATCAAAATGTAATCATTTTCCAATTAATGATTGATAATTCAATCATGATCTATAATTAATTTTGCCATTTTTATTTTCATTCATGATTAATCTGCATTCATCAATCATAAATACAGATTAATCATGAATATTGGTGATCATATAATTACGTTCATAATTAATTTTACTCAATAATAATCAAGCTGATTATGTTTCATCCTGCGCACGTTTATCAATATCTTTTTGGATATTGTTACAAAAGTGATTTTGTCAATACGTTGACACGAACGATTTTTCGGCTCGAGAGTGCATAACCGAATCCCGCCTGATGTAACCTTCATCGATACAAGGTACGATTTTTCTCCGTTGATGGCCCATCTGCGCGAAGGCTGGCAAGGCAACCCGTTGGCGTATCCGCTCTCTCACCATCACAACTATATTTTTCATGTTTCCCTTCCCATGCCTTCTCCTTCTCGTCTTTTTTTTTCGAAGCCCGCTTTCGAAACCCGTTATCGCTGCAGACGAGTACGAATATTCGAGCGCGAACGACGTGGCACCGTGCACCAATCGCCCCCATTAAAACCGTCGATTTTATCGGGAACTCTTTCCAGGCCCTGCTTCCAGGTTGCGAAATCGAGGTGAAACATGTTTAAAAAAAGGAAGAAAGAGATCAACAGAACAGAGTGAGAGAATGATGCCGATAAGCCGAAATGCGGGAGCGCCAAAAAATACGCTCGTTAGCTCGTTATTCGTCTGCGGGAGAGACAGGTCGGTGATTTTATCAGGATTGCTTTTATAACAGCAACTTTGCAGATCGGATGTATCCGACGAAGGAAATAGCGGTGAAATTTGTGATGCAAATGTCACATTAAGCGGCGCAGAGTCAGCGTAAAAAGCCGAGAACGTATCTGTGCCTGAAACGTACGAAGAGATAAATGCGTATTTTTACACATACCGACGAATATATTTTACTTCGCGTGACGATGATTAATTCTGTTCTGGAATATTCATCAGGTGACTCTACTGTCATCTAACAAGTAGGTCCATATCCAGAGAAAGAGTGACAAAGAAAAAGAGAGAAAGGAAGAAAAAGTACCTTTTTGAAAAAAAAAATAAAATAAAATAAAGAGTAAAACTATGCTGAATAAAATATAGAAATCAAACGATAAATCACATCAACTCAACTTTGAAAATCACAAATAGTGACATTTTTATTATATCGTTAGCTACCTATTGAAAGTTTAACTTTGTAACTTTAGATATCTCAGTGTATTTGCAAAGGGCACTGAAATAACAAAATACATGAGATGAGATTAATTATAAAATTATAAAATTAAGATGAGATTAATTATATAATTATAAAATTAAGATAGTAGATTAAATCAATAGCAAGCTGCGATATTTTTATTCGGTTTTTATATTTTAAGCTAAAGGTCGCGTTAACTGCCGTTAAGTGTTCCACCCAAGTGAAATATTTAATCTGTGCAATCAGGAGTTGTGCTATTCTAAACGCAACGAGAGAGAGAAAGAGAGAAAAAGAGGATGAATTCGCAATAGCAATTTTTCTCATGTGTGACATAACACGTGAAATCCATTTCCGTTGAGGAGACGAAAGGAAAATAGCCGTCAATGACAGCGCGATTTCTTTAATGAGTGAAATCGATCTTGCCTAACGAGATCCACCTCGACTTTTCCAAGAAACACGACTCGCAACGCGAATCCGTTACGCTTCACGTCGATGCAATCGCAAAAGTAAGAACTTTGCGATGTGCACATGGTAAAGTGACATTCATGTTGATTATAAAGTATAAATTTGTGGATATCCATCGTATGAAAGTTAGAGAAGGTTCTCAAGTTACAAAACGACTTTGTTCAATCTTGATTCTTTGATTGACATTAGGAACTTTCTAATTTATCCGTTAGTCCATTTAAATTACTTATCAATTTTCTAATTATAATGTTTTCAGTTTTTATTTCAGAATAATTTATAATTCTCTCTTTCTCTTTGTCAATTATCCGAGAGAGAGCTCGGAACGTCTAATAGCTCAGTTCCTTTCTTCCTCATTTCTTTATCTTCCACGAAAGAAACGATGGGCCGACGAAAGTCACATAAAACAGCAGCATCCGGTCGCGCATATATTCATAGGGGGAAAAAAATACATGGCACCTCTCGCTCACGTACGTCACGCACCTTTCCCCTTCCATCGGTCGACATCCGATGTCGACATCCGAGGAGTGTAGGCACCTCTTCGGAATGCCGGTATATATCACGTGTCGTACACCATGAACACTTTAGTGTTTATTGGAAGGAAGGGGAGAAAAGCCCACGGGTACGTGCCTCTCTTAAGTCCAGTGCGTTGCACGATTTCACGGTGAAAGGACCGAGTCGATCGTAGAAGGAGCACACACGAGCTCAGAGATTCCTCGCAGGTTGCAACCGTACATCATCCACTGCAATTGACTCTCGTTCCTCCCGGTCGCCGATCGATACCATCTCTTTCGTCGCGCCCTTGAGATCAAACGGCGCGATCTTGAACACCGACCCTCGGGTTTCGGCATGGCTCCGGCAATCAAGGTGAGTGACGAACGTGCGCAACAGGTTGATGCACTTTCTTGCGCGCGCGGTACGCACTCTCCCTTTCTCCCTCTTCCCTGCCCCTATCACACACATATATTTATACTCATACATATACATACACATATACACATGTATACATATGTACACACGTACAGTGATTTAAAGTTTCGAGGGAGAACACCTTCGGGGAAGAGCAACTCACCCCCGCACACGTGAAGCTGGGCGTTTAGAGGCGTGGTTGTTTCGATATGCGGAAAGAATTCTCACCCCGGCAGAATCCTCTGCGACACCACCTCGGAAAAGCTTATTCACCGGACGTTCGGAATACGGCACGAGCTACTTAGGATCCTCCTCGCGGACTTTCGCTCGATGTCGTACATTTACGACAGGAGTATTCGAGGATAGAGGAGAGTCTACCGCCGCGCTTCCGGGCGATTTATTTTTATTGTAATGCGTTTTACCTCGCAACGAAGGGCTACTCGGAGACGAATAAATTCGCGTCAAAAAATGCGCCGCTTTGCATAATTGTATATTTGCTTGGGACACCTCGGAAACTGCGCGGCTTCCACATATCTGAGACACCGAAAAAAATAAAAAGAATTAAATCCAGAATTATCGGTCGCGACATATCTATATGTTGAAATCAAAAAGACTTGTCTTACAGTTACAAAAAGAAAGAACGTATAATTAAAGATCGCAAATAAAAAATGATACGATAATGAAGGGAGGTAAACATCGACTAATGAGGTAACATGAATCGTGCTGTAACATTTGTTTAATTTATTCTGGAAATTCCGCGCGGAATATTCATGGATTTTATTTTTCCCTCAGACAAAGAGCAGAATAAATTTTTGATCGTCCTTGCTTTTCACGATACAGATATTCTATTTAGAGGACAGGAATATTGGAAGCCGATAAAGATATATTTTACACGCTACATTATCAAGTTTGGTATGAAACAATGTTTGCTAGATGTGTATGCAAAGATTCGAATTAATACACTATTAAATCAATAATGTTCCATTGTTACATGCCTTTGTATGGCTAAATGATCGTACGGTGCAAAATAATCGCATCTTGTGCGAAAAAATATTGCGCGCTTAAAAATTTCATTGTTTATTACAGAACATAACCGTTGTTCGCAATATATACGTGCGTGTAATAATAAAATATATAAATAACAAAAATGAAAAGAGAAATGTCAATATCAAGATTTTTATATAGTTGACTGGATAAAATAGTTACCATATATCTTTATCGACTTGTTTAAATATGATGTCGATCTTCATCGAAATTAGATTCTTTCATGTCTTCTCGATCTGAAATTTTGTGATAGTAATTATGAATTGCTTAAATAATTTATGTTTTTTGTTTTGTTTTATACTTCTAATTTTGCGAGTGTAAAAAAAATTAATATATGACAAAGGTAGATAGTTTAGATTTGATATGTATATATATATATATTAAAAAATTATAATATACCGGAACTAAAAAATTTGATTATTTCGAGATAAAATCATATAAAGGCTGAATAATCAACGTACATAGAAAAACGCTCACAACGCTCACAAGAAATGACCGAAACCAGATCTTATGCAAGAAACGGCGATTCTTATAATAAAATCGAATTATCGAATTTCCGCACGTAACGCAACGACTATATGTGTGACACGATTGGCTTATCGACGATAACATTATAATTCATACGTATCGCAATCGTATACTTATGCAAAAGGTGTTGAAACATTGCCCGACCAGAATGACAATCACGAAGATTGTCTAACGATTTTGCAATCACTTCAAAGCAATCACATCGTCGTCTAAAGACATATTTAAGCAACGAATGAACGAAATTTCGATATGCTGCAGAATATCGTCTTTAAAATTGTTAAAGTTCATTTATATGTAAAATTATGTAATATTAAAATACGGAGAACAAAATAATAAAAATCGCATTAATTTTAATTCCTGTATTTCGTGAAGCTACAGAAATTAGGATATGAAACAATGAATAGAAAATCATAATTTGACACGTTTTTTTATCATTTAGTCTAATAATTCCTAATCTTCTTGTTTAAAAAAATTTAGTCATATTTAGCACTACAAATAGATTAAAGAATAAGAGAAGTGCCACGTTGTGTCTATTAACCGTGTCTATTACCTGTGGTTTTATCAAACAAGACCCTAATATATACTAATATACTAAAATTTCGACAATTACGGCTTCGCTCGACAGTCATTAATTTACATTAATCTACTATTAATTTTCCCCACAATTCACGCGCCCAGCGTGAATATTGTGCTCGAAAGAGCGCAAGCTGTGTTATTTATTGATAATGTTATGTTCACCAGTATCAAACGAGAAGGCGCGAGCTCCCGGCGACAATCTCGCTAGTATATCTCGATTACCGCCGAGCAACTGTAAATTAGTTTGATAACCGTAAATTAACGCGGCTGCAAATAATGCCGCGCCAAATGTGGGGCGGGGAGCGTCGCTAAATTATTATTTATCGAACGGCGACACCGATATCGGTCATATATAACTTGTAGGACTGCTTCCGCTGATATATCTCCAGTTACAATTCATCAACGAGAGTACTCTCCCTCCGCGGTGTGGATTATTAGTTTTAAAACCGCGAATTGTCACCGCGCGTAAAACGTGACGCGTCGACGTAAAATAGTATAAATCATTCTAAACGGAGCGAAAGTGTCATGTCGATAATTGCGCGTAATTATTGCCGTATACGAGCGCAGGCAATGAACGTAATTAATACTATACCAACACCGCGGTTTCGCGATACGTCGCGTCGCGTCGTATGCTTACAGCGCATTATCACCCCGTTACATTCAATGCGAATGTAATTAATGGCCCGTATGCGGATCGCCGTATGTACAAGGGCGAGAGAACGTGCGGCGTGTTGCACGAAACATTCCAGCACGTTAGAAGGACTGATATTAACGCGACGTGCCGGCGATAAAATCTATATATCGACGCCAATTTGCCATTCAGCGCGAGCAATAATTCTTATAATCCACACCGGTTTGCGGAAGTAAGCGGTTTTGCGCGAGCGCGTCCGCATCGAATCCACAAATCACTCCTGCATTTTATATATATATATATATACACACACACACACATACACACATGTGCCGTGATTTATGGAGCTGTCGCGATTATTAGGATCCCACAAAAGTTGAAATTCGAGATTCTCCGTCGGGAAATCAGACGAACGGAAGGAGGCGTACTAATTGTAAGTGCGACTTGAAATGCAAAAGGTGGATTACGCTGTAATTAAGCCACAATTAGGTCATCGTAGACCTGATATATCGATAAACATGAAATATTTTAAATAAAAGACTTTGTAAAAGTAAAATTTTAAATGATTAATTATTCCAGTTCAAATTCCAGTTGAAACGAAATTGAAGAATTTACGATGAGTTCTTACTGAAACGTTTGAAATGTTTAGTCATCGAGAAGACTAACGCGATCGGCAGTAAGAATTTTAGCGTTCTCAGTCGCGTTTCGTATATTATTAGAATATTTGACGTTATAATGAAAAAAAAAATCATAAAAACATTCATCAGTTATGTATGCATGTAAAAAAAGCTGCGAAGGCAAGAAAGAAGATTAGCGATCGTAGAGCTCGAGGTTATTCGAAATCCAGGCCGGAGAAAGCAGTGAAAGGGCCGTGGGATAAAAAATTCAAATTATAACAAAAAAAAGAGAATAAAACAAAAACGTAGTCGGCGAATCATACATTCTCGATCGTGGCGCGGATAGCTTGAGCTCCTAAACGAGTTTACTCGCGAGGCGATATGCAAAGGAGAGCCTCGATCAGCGAATACGTTAGCACAAAGGATGTCAAAGGAATCCAATAAACAGCGCGCGAAGGAATTCGATTGCCTACGAGTTCAGGTATATTACGGGCTCGTAATAATCTTGAAATACGTTCCTATACATCGAAGCGATCGTGTCGGATAATCAATGTGTGCCGAAACGAGCTTATGGAGGCTGCTGCGCAAAACAACGCGACGAATAACATGTATACACGCAAGCACACTGTATTTTTTTCGATTGGCGTACAAATCCAAAGAGCCAATTGACCCGTATATCCAATTTTAGGTATAAAAACTATCACCAGCGGCGGGACTGTCATCGAGCAGTAGTACGTTGAGTATACAGTACAGTTCAAAACAGGACCATTTTTTTCAGATGCCCGTATCACGTATTGCATATTTGACGTTTTGAAAATTTTATAAGTGGGTTATCCATTATTCAGCGTCGACTCCATACTCAGTAAATAACTTTGAATAAATACGAGGTTTGTGTAAAATATTTAAATAGGCTTTAGCCGTAGGTATTTGCGCGGTCACGTGAGCCCAGAGAATCCTCCTTAATCCAAAGTGGTGGAATAATTGTATCATTTCCGCGCCATAACGCAAATACCTACGAAAATTAGCGGACACTCGTTAGCGCCGCACATTGAATCTTTCAAGAAGCACCCTTAATGAGAGACTGCGGCGAACGTGTTGCGGTACAAGCGCGGTATTCCAAGCGCGAGGAGAAAATTCACTTTCCGAATTAGAATGGTCGTGAGTTTATGAAAAAGGAAGACTCGCCGCGGCGACAAGGAGGGTAATTTAAAAGCGGTGACCTTAGTTAAGCTCCGACGACGGCGATGCGCGATGCGACGCGACGCGATGTCTGGAGAGAAGAGAGAAGAACGAGCAAACAGAGATTGGAAGCTACTTGCATACCTGCCGTTGTATAGCAGCGGTGGGTTGTATTGCTGCTTGTTTAGCCGTGTTAGCTTTGGCGTGCTTCGCCTCCCTTACAGACCAACCCTACCTTATCCGCTTTCGTTACCGCATGACAGACGTGCTTCCGCCCTTATTGTCGGACGGCCGCGCAGCTAATTTCACCCCATGCAGGGTACATCTGCGCGCGCGCGCGTGCCTCGTCCTGTCTCTCGTGTCCTTCTAAAGCCCCGGAACCCGTTTACCATAATACTTGCAGATGGTGTAATCACGTTAAATGTTGTTGGGATATCGCCTGCCGCTGCACCGAGATTAATAAGTTTAACGTCGTGCGGCTCGTCACAGCTCGCGTAAAGCAACAATCCGCTTTTTCCTCTTTTTTTACAATCCCGCGGCGTTCGTCGTTACCCTGGAAATCCGTCAGGGCAATGAAATCGCGGGATTATCCCGGACTATCGTGAAACGAATTGGAAAATCTGGGAACACGCCGGTGCTCGTTTAGCTACGGTACGGTAGCCAAGGTTCGATAATAATAATCGGTGGACTATCATGAATCACGTGTTTGCATACGTGTAATTATGTTGCAGATACTCGTCCTGGCCTGCGTCCTACTCGCCGCAGCGATGGCCGCCGAATCAGACAACGAGAAGCAGCAGCAATCCGGCAGATCGAGAGTTTCCGACGAACAACTAAACATGGCCCTGAGCGACAAACGTTACTTGAACAGACAGCTTAAGTGCGCCCTGGGAGAGGCGCCGTGCGACCCCGTCGGACGACGTCTGAAAAGTATGGGATAAACTTATCGCAACCCCGCGATTATTTCGAAAGACTTGGATAGAATTTTAAGAAGTAAATTTTAATTCGCCTTTTTACGGTCGAGCCTGGATCTTTTTTGGCCAATCAATGATCAGCGCAATCGCAGTACACAATTAAATACAAGATGCGCGTCGAACTTTAAACGCAAACGCAATCATCAACTTAAAATCAATTCGATTTCAAATGTTGGTGTTAATGAGACCCCCCCATCCCCTACATATAAATACAATATATTACAATATATATTACAATTACTAAGTTAAAATTTCTTACTATTTAGTAACTCACGGTCAAGAATGTATTAATTGTTTAGGATTTTAATTTTTTTTTTATTCTGCGATGCATAAAAAACAATTGGTGTTTGTTATTAGTACTAATTTGCTTGAGAAAAAAGGTCAGAGGAAACGGAATATATCTATATCTATAATTTTTCGATATATTCTCACAGAGTAAATTTATTAAGATTTATCGAAATTGTATAGATGAGAGGTTGGTAATTTCCATGTAATTTCGGTGAGTTTCAATTTCCACTATGAGAGATACGCGAACAAGGACGTTGTGCTAATTGTCGCGTTTCCGTCGTCACAAAGTAAACATAGAGGTCGAACATTTTCGAGTGTCTATAGAACCTTAGGGAGATTAGACTCAATCCTCTATTGAAAGTACTAAATGTCTGAGCATTACCATTCATTTCAAACTTGTATCGTAAACGTTTATTCGCTTTTGGAGAGGCGGACCATCCATTTTTCTATCTATTTTTTTTCGTACCGCGCGCAGCAGCCCTCGCCTCATAAAAGATTAAAATTAGCATCAGGAATTCCTGCACAGACTGTATACACTTGCGGAAATGTTAAACATCAAATACCATTATATCTTACGATAATATTGTGCACACATACACGAATCTCGAGAGGAAGCTGCGTATATAAGCTTACGTACTAGATAAAATCGACCCGAAAGTTCTGTTGAAACCCTACGTCGTTATTTTATCCAGGTTTAGTGCCGCTGGTTCTGAGAGGCTCCTGCCCACAGTGCACTCCCGAGGAGACACGTCAGATCAAGAAGGTCCTTTCTCACATTCAGCGATCCTTCCCGAAGGAGTGGAACAGGGTAGTGCAACAATATGCTGGAGCTTTGTAAACGAGATATAATATAATCGCGCCGGCTACGATGAGGATGTACAGAATATATAATAGTGACAGAATATAGTAACGAAAGGATACAATGGATCATCTACGGTAGAGACCGTCGATCGCATTCGTTCACTTAATATTATTGTTAACGAGAGAAATATAGCTCGACCGAAAGAGATATATTTAAATTACCATGAAAAGCATACACGTAGAAATCATTTTTGACACGATGTGAAAATTTTATCTATTATTTATAAAATGTTATACACGTATAAACTTTATTTGCACGTTTGACATAATCTTAATTTTAATAAAGTTTATCGTCGTTTGTCGTTTTTAATTTGATACCTATTTTATTCTCTACCCGAAGCGTCGCCTTTCGTGCCCATTAAAACAGCACGCTCACACGTCTTGCCACCACTTGCTCACGTCTCACCCTTGTCTCTTTGTTTCATGGTATTTCAAGCTTCATCTTCTGTCCTGGATCACACGAAGCGCAACGTGAAGCGACGACGCACGTTTACACGCGTTCATTACACTAAAGCGTGATTCGCATTCGTGAATGTATAACAACGATTAGGGATATTGGTATTATACCTGCGCGTGATCCACATGAACGGGACGCATTACACGCGTTGTTAGGGCTTATAAGTATTTGAGGTCTTTGCAAGGACGGTTGAATGTTTGATCAGGTGTATCGAGTATTAATGACGATCAACAAGTTGCTAATTTATTTGGTACATAATTAACACTATATCTCCGCGCCCACTATTCAGTCACCGTGATTGCGCCCTGATTCGGATTTCACTGCCCTTGTTGTGAATATTAATTCTACTGTGTCTCGGTGTCAAAGCCCTCGTATGCATGCTAATTTAAGTTTGTCTTGTGTGCCAGTGTCGGTTGTGAGAACAGACTATAGTAATTAAACTTTGTAAATAGTGATAAAAGTGTGTAGCGAACAGTGCAGTAATAATATTGTCACCTTAACGAAAAGACGCGTCTCAATATTTGTTACACTGCGGGAGAATTATTTGAGGAAACTTCAGCTCCAAGTTGGGGTACGTTTCCTTGTGTTGGTAGTTTGCAATCTCAGACTGGAACGAGACTGAGTCACGCCAATTTGTCAGCGACTGGTTATCGTTTAGACACCGTAGCGAGCTAACACGAAACTGATTTGTTTAGATTGTTATGCCGTTTCGAGACACGCAAATTAATATTAAAGACGTTGCACGAACAAAGTTTCAAAATTCCAATATCAAACAATCGCGTTATATTCGCAATATAAAATTCTACACGATCGCTCATGCAGTAGATACGGACAGACTATTAGACACGTATATTCGGAAACGTTATCTCATGATACGTAAATATCCGACTGGCTGCCAATATTTTCAGCGACGCGACAATTTTCTCGACGAAACGACTATTCAGTTTTTTATATAATTGAAACACGTCTCTCGGCCCTGCAGAAATCGTGGCGAAGGACGTGAGCGCGATGTACAAAACTGAGCGTTGTTCTAAAACGGCTGTAACAGTGGCAGACAAATCTATTGTGTCACCTCGCAAGTTGCGAATCCTTCAACGACACTCGCACGTCCTCGTCTGACTATTTATCGACCACGTGTACCCAACCGTTCAAACTGGTTTTCGATGATGCTTCTCCCTGAGAGAAGCGGAGATCTCGACAATTCGGGAAATCCGATTTGCCACTCCGTCTATCCTCGCAAAATTCAAAATTGAAGTCTACGTAGAAATAGGCGAAGAAAGACTCCGACAATTCCCGCATGCGTTCGTGTACAGCGTGCTCTCAAAATGCTTGGACAAATTTTTGTAAATGTAATCTTCAAACAACAAAAAGTATAGCTTATTTTTCCTGATCAAAAATATCAAGATGTTTGAAGTAGTTGAAAAAGTTAGGTTGAAAATGAAAAGTTTGTCGGACGTTTCAAAGATGGCCATACAAGTCTACGTTCAATTTTGGATTTATTTTAACAGAATTCAAATCAAATATTAAGTACCTTGGCAAGTCAGGTGCCGGAGTATTTAATATTTAAATTTAAAAAGTATATAGGTAAATATTTAAATTTAAAAAGTATATATATAATGTTTAAAGTTAAAAAGGAGAGACGTAGCCAAATCAAATTTCCGTTGGGGAAAAATCGGCGCCAACTTGATCAGGGAGACCATCAGCTCGCTCGAGTATTTCAGCAACAACCTTCACAAAGTGCGACACAAGATTCGACTCACGTAATGCTTGTGCATTTTGCATCAGTGCGACACGATACAATTTAAACATCTCGTCTCGCAAGCTGCAATATGAACTAGGCGCACTGATTACATCGACCTTAGAGCTACAATTGTGTGACTGCATGTCGATGCGATCACATTTACGGATTAAACTTCCAGATATTTAATCGTCGGGTAATTAATCCCTTGGTCGATCGGTGATTTGTTACACGGGGGGAGGGGGTGCGAACCACCGTCTCGCCGACGACTAGTCGAAGTCGAAACTACCTCCGCCTCTCGGCAAACATTTGTTCTCCTTGATTGATACGCGATAATACACTTTCATTCGGGAGAGACAAATATTGAATCCCATCGAAGAAACGTGGAAACGATGTGTTTGCGCATCTCGTGTACGTGTCTCGCTGGATGATATTGTACATACGTGTGTCTTATGTATTTGCACAATCGTCTACAATTTCATTGCTCATCCGCGATCGAGCCGTATTTACATCCGGACAATTTCAAAACTTTCCAACTCCGCTGAGAGCCGGAGAAGGGCGGGTTAAAAATCCTCCGCTACACCTAGATGCAGCAAACCGTTACAAAAAAGACACATCCGACGGACTACTTTAATTACTTTTAATTGCGTTGAACTTGCAATAACGTTCGCGCTCCTAATTAAATAAAATTAAACCGGGTAGGAAAACGCAACAGCGAAAATCATTTAACTCGGTTTCGAATTCGAGTTTCATTCAATCCAAAAGCAAAATTAACTTCGACGTTATTGGCTAGAAAAGAGAGAGAGAGAGAGAGAGAGGAGAGAGAGAGAGAGAGAGATTCTCGGTCTACTTAATCATTAATTGATTAGTAACATAGTTATTCATATGATACAGTTCGTATATTCACGCGCGCAAGTATCCGCGATAACTTTTATCATATCTTGCCTCGCTTCCTCTTGACACAGGCGAATTAAGGGTAATATGTGATTCTGCTGATGTGCCACACAAGCGATTTTCCAAAATTACGGTATCATATCAGCCTCGGGAAAGCGGCGTTATGTAACCGTAGAGATTATTCCGGCGTCGAGCAGATTTCCGTGGTCGTTCAATCGCGGGACTTCTGCCTTATAATTCGTTATATGAGCGTGGTAAAACGGTCATACCCTCATCACCTCTTATATCATCAGCCCCCTCGCAACCACCGCAACCGGCACCGCCACCGCCACCGCCGTCGTCGTCGCCGCGGCGACTGCAAATCCACGACGTCGTTAAAACGACCAGGCCTTCAACGCCTGCAAGTTCCCTCAACGCGCGACTCATCCTAGGGGATCATCATTTCTTCCCTTTATCGACCGCCATACAAAAGGCAACTCGTTTTGCCCGATGGAAAACAGATAAAAAGGTCGCCCTCTCAGTTATAGAGATATATATACAGATATATAGATATATAGGAGGGGGACGCTTACGTACGAAGTGCTGAGAGAGTCTACCGAGGGAAAACTTGAAAGCGGGTGGGGAAAAAACTTCCGAAGGAAAGTTTTCAACGAGGAGACTTCGTTGAACGGTACGAAGAACCGGGCGAGAGTGATTTCTTTGGTTCGCCGCTCGAACTTGGCATTTTTGCAGCAGTCGCCGCGGCAGTCGAGATTCTCGTTTCGCGCGGTGTTCAAGTGCGCGATTAATATTTTAATACGACTCCTCTCCTTGCCGAGGCAGAAATTGCTACCCGCTTAAGGGAATTATCCATGAAACGTTTACCTTATTCCGCTTATTTCGCGCATTTCCCTCCCTTCCTCACCCGATGTTAAGTATCTTGACACTTAAACAAAGCTTCAAATTAAATTTTCAGCCAAGCAACACCAGATTAAAATTACGAGAAATATTGTGAAAAATGAGATTTTTACGTCTACTTACATTCTCAGATTAAATTCGTTCAAACACTTACTAATTATCGATGTTAATTACGAACCTAGTAGCTGTCGCTCTCGAAATAAGCTTCTGCTTTTCAATGATCTTTTTGTCTCGTTAGGTAGAACTAATCCCACGTTTCTCAAAAGCCGTCTCCTAAAGAGGCGCGAGATTGACTGCCGGGGCGACCTTTAGTGCGAGAGAGAAAGTAAGAGGCGCCATCGCTTTAATTACGTTTGAGAACACAAGGGGCAGCCGACGCGAGATGCGACGCGAAAACGCGAAACGGGATTACGGTACGCGACGCTAACGGCGCTTAAACACACGAGAGGAGGTCTCCGCCGTGCTCGCCCGCGCATCCAATATGCCGCTGGCAATTCTTGGCGTGGCACAATGCATGAATGTGAGAGCGCGCGCGGGACTCGTAAATGACCTGGACTCGGCCTCTCTCGCTCCCTGCCTCGACACATGCACGCACAAGGCGTGCATTCCTCTCTCGCATGCACCGCGCACGGTCTCCGCATAGTCGACACGTGGTACCCGGAGAGAGTGCCGAGAGAGCTGAGGCGACTAGACGAAGAGGATACGTGGCGAGAAAGGGAGATGGAACGAGCGAGGAATTACCGTGGCTTGAAAAGGCTTTAATGAAAGTTGCCTGTTGCTTGCACAAATCGCCACGTCAACGGAGAAAATCTCTATCCTAACGGCCTACCTCCCTTCCTCATTCCCTTTCTCGAGAACGCACGCCCTTTCATGTGGTGACTGGTACTAATGGTGCTGCGGGTTTATCTGCTCTTATTAAAGGTGAAGAGCTCGTCGTAAAAAGAGCGCGTGATTAATAGTTGCATTCTTGTTTCTGCGAGAAACAGGCATAAAAATTTTAATCCCATATTGTTAAATGAAACGCCGCGCACAAACCACGCGTACGTAAATGAAATCTAAAAACATAATTCGCCAAGAATAAAGGGGAGGGTGACGTTTCCTGTATGATCAATGCCTCCTGTATTGCATTTTTTTCGCCTAGGCTTCGCAATTATGCATGCATCTCGTCTATGTAACTGGAACTGGAACGTGTCATCAAGTGTTCTCGTCTCGGATTGCAACAAAAACTGAATTGTCAGCACGTGTGTTTTTGCGATTCGAACAGCATGCATGCGCTATCAATCAAACACATATTAATTAAGAGAGCGCGGAGAAGTCGCGGTACGCGCAGCCTGCGTGTGAAATATGATATTCGGTGACGATCTCGCGGTAATAGCAATTAAAAGTCAAAATTATTCCGCTTTTTGATGCTGTGTCAAAAAATGATGCATAATTCAATGATTCGACGATAGGTTCCACTTATCCAAACGAATGCTCGCCAATTATGACGATAATAGAATGCTCAATTTTTCAATCAACGATAATATTTCACGCGCACTTTGACTTTGTAATTTTTATCGATAAAAATAAGACAGTCAGTACCGGTGTTATCAATTATTTCCTTGTTTTTATACTACTGGTATCATTATATTTATTATTGTCATCTCTTTTTTGTATACACGGTATTGGTATTGTGTACTCAACATTCTAATACATTTCATGTATAATGTAGATTTTTATCAAAAGATTATTTTTTCACAAGGGACCACAACACGTGTAAAAATCACCATAAAGCGGAACATGTTCGCAAAGACGCGATGTATTTGATTCGCTTTAAGAGCAAGCAGGGACGCGTAAATCTCATAATGCTTTTGCGAATTCTTTCTTCGACGACACTTGATGTTAAGCAATGGTATCATGGGGTAACTTCGGCGCGCGACGGTACTTCCTACGTGACTATCGTTTAAGCCAGTTTCTCAGAGCGGGATATCCGTACTTTGAGTTCCCGACAGCACTAGCCGGGATTTAATGGACTTCCGGAAGTGGGTCATACTTCTAAATAATGCAGTAAACAGAAAGGTAGCTTTGTAGGTACAACGAATCGTATCGATAAAAAGCATACAGCCGCAAATCTCGTATACGACATTGGCAACATGTAATGGCGAACAAATGATAATTAATGTCAATATTAATGGACAATTATGCTCGTAATAATCCTTCCGATAAATCGAAACTGTACTATCTTGTTCTGGAACAAAGACGGGTCTGCATGTATCTCTGTTGCCCGCAACAAACATAATATTTTATTCAATTTGTTTACCTATATTTTCGCGCTTTATTTAATTACGTCGGAAATTAGCTTGTAGAAAACACAGAATCGGATAGAGAAATCATTTGATATTATTTAATTTTCACATTTGCCAATTTCACTGATGTAATTAACTAAAACCTCTGATTCAATAAATATAATTCACACACAACTGTTTCGCTATTAATTGAGTTTACAGGCACAGAATCTCAATTTCAAATTTGAACATAAATAATGGATCAAATAAACAGAGGATCAAATATCTGATGTGAATTCTATATATTGTAATTTGTGATTATAATCCTTGCACAAAATCAGTTTATAAAAGAAGACTTATCACTGTCGTAATGAAAAAGTAATTTTTATTGTCAAACATCTGACAGAAAAATTATTTAACATCATGGACAAATAGAATAATACACCAAAAGATGGATATTTAAAATATTATATTAAAAGTTAATTAATAAATAATTAATTAATAGATAATTAATGTGTAATAATGTATTCCGAATTATATTGTCACAGAGAGAAAGGGAGATTAACAAGATAATTAATTGCGCTATTACATACGCTTTTAAAACATGTCCATGTAATTAATGTGAATGGCAAGATAATTGTTAGGACGATTTCTGTAATCTTCTGTAATCGAATTATCGGATTTGAGTGCTAGAAGAATTGAAATAATAATGCGGATTGAAATAATATTTTCTGTATTATTACAATAGAATCAAAGTAAGTATTAATATTTTGTTATAATATTATGTTCTGATATACTAAAAATAAAACAACAGTTCATTTATTAATTTATTTTGTTATGAAATAAATTAATAAATATTAACACACGTTAATTACTCGCGTGTTTTTTATTTTGTACCTTAATCATTAATGTTACGTAAATAGAGAAAGTATTTCCTCTCTAATATAAATGTTTAATTTTTTATAATAATATTCATTAATTCATAAAATAATATCTTACTCAACATCTTAAATTTACAAAATTTTAATTATTTGCAAATAATGGCATCTGTTTTCCCTGTGATATTTACAGATTATGAATTAGGTTTTGTGTACTTTGTATGCAAAACGAAACGACATTGCATCGATGCTTGGTTCTGCATAGCAACGAAAAGTCCGAAGAAAGAGAACAAAAGCGACGTACGAGCGCCTGTACTTCGATGGAAAAGGAAAAAAAAGAGGGAAATGAATAAAAATAAAACCGACGAGGTCGCATCCGTGCGCGGTCGAATATTTATCGATGTCGGTACATAGGGAGAGTAATATGGAAATCGCCGGATTTACCACTTATTCGGATACACATGCACACGCGTGTACACGAGAAACGACATGGTCCCAATTTTGTTCCGCGTCGCACTTGTCGGTTGATCATTGCTCGCAAAATTCGTAGACACGAGAATATAATACGATGCAGTATCTATTTACAGACAAGAATCTTGAAAGAGTTACAGTGGAAAAGGGAAAAACTACTACCAACTATATACATATTTCATTGAAAATAGATCTTCGTAATATTAAAGAGAAAATATTGGACATTCTTCATTTCTATCTTCATAACTCATTTCCCGTCACTGTGTTTTCTTTTCTTAATTTATTTTCTGACATCGCGTAGTTACTTCCAGATGGTGGTCAGAAATTTCCGATTTTTCGTTCTTCGTTTATATTACGTAAATGTAATATAAACATAATAATACAAATGTCTTTCCTTATTTTGATGTCGTATATTTAGTCGCGAAGTATGTACAAGCGATATAATAATGATCCTGTACACATTTTGCTCTGTCATATCCCTTTATCTATAACACGAACCTGCATATGCGAGGGGTTAACGTCGAAATTTCGCGACGACAGTCGGGATTTGATAGACTTGTGGGAAACACAGACGGGGGTCGCGCCTCTCGATAATGCGGTAAACACAAAAGGGACAAGGCCCGGCATCTACCCCTGTGTGTGCACGCGACGCGCCGCTTATGTGCATCTAACACATTCTTTAGCGGTGAGCGCGACTATGCGCGGTCTCATCCTCCCCCGCAGACACGCTACCACCAGCATACAGGCGGCCGCGATGGGTAGTGGTGGCATCGACAGTGGCGGTCGAGGGTGGCAACACAAACACGAGTGCAAACTTCGGGCTTCTGTATGCGTGTTGGGAACTCGCCGGACCTGAGAGGGAGCGAGAGAGTGGGTGGTCGCGAACGGATAGACGAGAGAAAGATAGGGAGGATCGCGGAGGGGGCGAGAAACCGAGAGAGAAGGAAGAAGGCGAGACAGAGAAGGAGATTGAGAGAGAGTATATGTATATATGGCAGATACATAGCACGGCTTGCGGAGGGCACAAGTTAGTGTCTATATACGCGGGAGATCGATAGAGGACAGAATCCCGGGACATCCCCAGCGATCCTGTTCTCTTATTCTTGCAAGAAGCATCCTCCTCGAGGTGGTCCACGACGGGGCCGTCGTCGGCGTCGCCGCCGCATGTCCTCGCTTTGCATTAATGTCGTAGACCAAAGAGGGATAGGGTTGAAAGAAGACCGAAGAGGCCGGAGCGCATGGAAAGAGATCGGACTGAAGAAAGCGTCCGCTGCGTCGCACCGCATACATTATCATCCTTCTCTGGAATTACGCATCGTAACTTACCTGTCCACAACCATACGCGCGAGGTTGCCGTGGCGGTCTGGCTCCGCCAATTACATCATGTCACACACGCAAAACTTGCGGACTGCGGAGAAAAGGGAGGATTGATATAATCCTGAGTACCTGGCAAATCTATATAATAAATTACTCAGAGAATTCCCTGGGAATCTTGAGATCAACTCGCCGAACTCGAAGTCGCATCACCAGAGGTGTGATATTAAAGCCTGATGTTTGCATGGGAGCAGAAGCGTGTACCTCGGCAACGTAGATATTCTCATAGATATTCATTTAATGTAGAAACCGACGTAACGCTTGAATTACTGTATATTCATTAATATCATTGCAATTATCTTATTGTATAAAAACGTGTGTGTACCATGTATGAAAATAATAATAAATTGCTGAGGTTCATAAATAATACTGATGATAATGATAATAGCAAATCAGAAAGAAAAAAAATAATAATAATAATAATAAATTGTAAAAATTAATAAATTCAATAAATGTTTTAAATTGCCATCAATTTTCATATAATTAAAAATATATATATATATATATATATATATATAAATTATATTTATGTAATATAATTTCTTCACTTTATATGTATAATTTTTAAATTTTGCAAAAAATAGAAATGTTATAATTAAAAATAAATTTTTTACATAGGAATATTTCCTTAATTTTTCTACCTCTAATCATCTGGTAACAGAACTCTGTTATACGGAAGCACCATTATATTATTAATTACTCCGCCGTTTAGCCGTAAATAGCGCTTGATCAAATTGTCTTCCTCAGAGAGGTGAGTTATATCGTCCCGAATATGCCAAATGCACTCGACGCTGTAACGAAGTTGCTGCAACTTTATCAAAGTTCTGCTTAATTCTAAGCAGCGACGCGAGTAACAAAAAGCAGCGCGCGGAAACTCGGCGCGTAAGTCGGCGGTGAGTTTGCATCAAATCGCGTCGATTAAAATAAGTCCAAGAGGAATCGTCGCGCAATGTCGAGAGGCTGTGTCTCGGATAGGCAACGTTTTAGGATAACGTACGGTGAAATGCGTCGGGGAAGTCTTATATTGAATTACAACACGCCGATCGCATTACATCACCGTAATGCATCGTTCTCGCCAAATGTCGAATACCATAATTGTCAAAGAGTGAAGATAAGGTTCCGCACTCCCGAGTGATACGTCGATACGATGGCGCCGGATAAAGTGCGTGTACACCACCTGCCGAAGTTACATTACATTAGCGCACCCTTAAAATGGCAATCCGCTCCCTCTTCCCACATCTCCTCCTACCCCCGCCAGTCTCGCCGATCCACCATCTTCGCGCCGACTGCTAACGAAGATGTAATTATGGGAAAGAGCGACATACGCCGGCACGTATCAGCCCCGGCGCGTCATGCTTAGCGGCATTCGTCTCTCGTCTTTGGGGAGTTCTCGGGTAACGACGTTACACGGAGATCGAGCTGCAGGGCGATGCGCAGCGGATACCAGGGTTGAACGCTCGAGAGCGGAGCGCGCAGTAGTGGTTTGGTGGTGCTTGCCTTCTCTCGCTCTTCTCCCGACGAAAGGATCATCTTATCTGGGTGCGCGTTGCTCAGGAGGATGAGATCTCACTGTCTACCCTTCCCGCATCGACGTGCAATTTCTCCGCGTCGTCGGTGTTCACGGCTAATAATCATCGCGGCATATCCTGTTGTGTGTTCGCTTCTCATACATATTGTATAAGAGATTCGAAAACCACCATCGAATTTAGTACCGCACTCGCAATGTGCCGCTCGCGGCTAAGAATCTTCTCCGTAATCTGCAGACGATTGGTGTTATGTATTAATGCTGCTGAGAACAATCGCGCATCGTGTGTGTTCGCACACGATGTCATTGTATTACTTCTCAAGAATAAAGACCTTTGATATACCTATTGTAAAGTTTTTATTATACAGAATCACCAATTTTAATTCTAGACTGAGAAGACGATTACGTCTACGAAACAAAGTTCGCAATTCACATTGAATTGGATTATTCAATGTTAGAGAAATATATATACGTACAAAATAATTGTTATTTTTACTTTTACTTAAAACTATAACTGATATTATTTTCTTCTTTAATTAATAATATAATGATATTTACATTTGAAATTAAGATTATAATAAGAGTTAATAAGGATTTACTTCTTAATTATTTGTTAAGTGTCTCTTAAGTAATTTAAACTATAAGTTCTTTAATTAGTTTAAAGTCGATTTATTTTCTAAAATTAGTTCCCGTGGTTTTCGACGTATTTATTAAGTAATTGACGTATGTTACTTTTCACACACGTGTTGCCGGAAAAACAATATTTGACCTTATTGAGACACTCGTAACAATCAATTGAACCGACGTATTGTACGGAACATTGATAAGTCAGCCTCCTGACATATCTGTCCGATGTTAAGAAGTAAAACACGCTGAGCCGTCAAAACCGTTAAGAAAGAAAAAGAACGCGAGTCTCTGCGAACTACGCGAGTAGCGATAAAGACGTTACGACCTATGAAAAAAAAAGAAAGGAAAAATCGGAGGTAAAACTTTCACAGCATCTCAGTATTTTCAGCACTGATCCAAATCGCTGGGATCGACGAAGTATGATGAAGTGGTACTTTCGCCGCGCGGTAGCAACGTGATACGGCTTGTCCGAATCGTAATTTCGCCCAACAGCAGAGGAACGACCGCTATTAATCTAAAAACGCATCGTTTCGTGTCATCGCGTCCTTTTTGATTCATCGCGCCTCGGGTGAGTAATGTAATACGGTACGCGTTTACATTGCAAGCTTTACGATATATCTTCGTTTCAGAAATCCGACAATCTTGCACTGTGATTTTTATTTACTAGAGATATCTCATTAAAACAATTTCTCTGGCAATTGGTTAAAGCATGGATAACTTATATTTAATTACTATTATTTTTTTATATTTATATTATTTTTATTTATATTTGTAGAGATGTAGAAATCTTCTCTTCGCCAGTGATGATACAAAGTGTATATATGATACATTGGAATAATACAATTTAGGAGCGTAAATAATACATATGAAATTCGACTTACATGTTAGAAGGTCCAGTAATACACTTCGTACTTTTTGTTGCTCTTTTCTTTTATTTATTTATTATAAGTCGTCCCTTTGACTGTGAAACTCATTTTTCTCAGTCCGTCTTTCGCTGTCATCAGCAACAGACGTCACTCACATCTGCTCAATTCCTAACTTATGTTCGTGTTGCAATCTACGGCATAACTTGTTTTTTATGTATTACTGGACATTCTAACATATATTCTTGAAAAGGACCTAAATCTAAGGTCGAAACGTCGACGACACAATAAACGTTTAAATAAGATATCATTATTAGCCAGTTTGGAGTCAGTTACTGCCTTTTCCTTTGAATTTATTTATATTATTTTTTACATTTATATTATTATTTTTTATATTTAATTACTATTATTTTATTATACACCTCTTAGCGTTTATATATTCGTACAATACCGTTAAAAATGTCTCTTTTTCATCTACTAGAAATATGCGATCACGTTAAAGCACTACAATTCGTTACTACTTGCAGTATCTCATGCAATGTTGCTATGGAAGCTGAAATCGTTGCATCGCTATGCGCGGCGCGACACTATTTTACGCTATTCCTCACAGAAGTACCTTCTGCAAAAATCGATCTAAACGTATCGACGATGCTACGTGCGGGAGTTTGGAAGACATGTTTCGGTGAGCAGAGAAAAGGGTGTATCAGTAACGTCATTGCTCCGCGAAATTCCAAGGAATTCGATGGTGACTTCATGCATTTTTATGCCCTCCAATCGGTGTAATTGTCTCCCCTTGACTCTCTTTCTGTATCGCATCCATCGAATTCGGCCGCATTGCGGAGCATTCAGGCGTAACGACGATCCGAACGACGAGATGAAATGGAAATTCACGGCTTTCAAATCCCTTGTGCACATCGACACGATGTCGGAATGATTTTCCTTCAGGCCCTCTCTCTCTCTCTCGGTCCCTTTCCCTATAAACTATAATCCCTTAACGCCGGTGCCGCGGATGGAACGTTTCCGTACCACCGAAATTTACATCCACGTCGAACGCGTGTTTTCGATTGCGGCACCGACTTATATGTACTTTCGCGCCGAAAGATTTTTCCCTATATAAATATGAGATGGAAAAAGCATATATTTCAATATGACAGAATATTCCACTGACTCTTTGAGCTTATCTACAATTTTTATTTTTTATTGCTTTTCATGTTTCTATTTTTAATTTATACTTTTTAATATATTGAAAATGATTTTCAATATTTATTCTTAATAACAAGTGAAACAGAGTATTGACATCTAATAACTAGTTGGAGAAAAGAAGCCAGTCTTGGATCTTGATAATATATTTTGCTGTCTGATAATTTTGTATATTTATATTTTTTCCAAATCATTGCCAGTAAACTACGTGCCGATCATTTTTCAGTTTTAAAACACAGCCGTCCGTTGAAACAGTAAATCCACATACTTTTAAATCGATAAACGATTTAATTTTTGCTGCTGATAAGCATTTTAAATTACTGCAAAAAATTTACTGCAAAAAATTGTTTTTAAATTTCACATTTCTCTCTCCTTTCATTTCTATCATTTCTTTTTCGGCCTACTGAAGGCTTTTTCGACCGACTTGAACAGTTCGATACTCGGAGGGACAAGCATCTCTCAAGTGAATTTCGTAGATTGATATGAGCGTTCGTGCGTGCCTCCCGACTGAGGCGTCATTCGCAGAAAAGAACGTGCTTTCCATTGAGGATAGTCTACGTGGCTGGAATGTTAATACTTCCCCTATAAGTGAGAACCCTGAATAATTTCGTAAATAGCTGCGATTTCTGCCACCCCTCAACGGTCTTCCTTCCTTAATTTCTGATCCGGGCCCGGCGTGCTAAGTTCCACCACCAAGTGGCTGACGCCGCTTGTTTTAACTTTGTTTTAACTTTAAATGGACTTTCATGGCCGACGCGAAGAGATATTAGTTGCCGCTGTAATTTTGTTTCGCCGCGCACGGTTGCCTTTGCGCGTTTCCGTCCCGCGTTTCCACCACCATAGAGCAATTTATAATAGACTTATATTTAGGTCAATCAAGCTAATGGTGGCGGTAAATGCAATGTAATTGTAGAACGGAAAATTAACTCTCTGCTCACAATATCGGTCTGCGAAACCGCGGTGATATTTTATTCATTCGTTTCTATTATTGTCATTCTCGTGAGCACGTATAATTACACTGTAGTTAAGTTGAGAAATCATATCTCTCTCTCTCTTACTCAATTAAATAGCATTATATTTCAATATCTCCCGTGTGAAAAAAAAGACTAATAATTTCGTTATGAAGTGTATCAGCTTTTAGGAATCTAATAGTTTAGCTCAATAACTTATTATATATAGTCTATATATCAGATTTTATAATCTAATAAATCGTATATTATGCATTTCATACATAATAAAATTGCGAGATAAATAGACCCGTTGATTCCACTGATTCTGATCGGTTCTATTAATCATTTTTTTGTTTTTCATAATCATTATTATTGTAGATTTTATTGAATATTTTTTGCCATTTGCTTTTGCAAAATATCGAAATGTTGTTGCAACTGATGTTATATATAGTAAAAATTTTTATTTTACATAAACACTCCTATGTTGCACAAATATGAATGGTACAAATTTGCCTCATATTTATTATACATATTTCGCAAGAACTGTATTTCTCTCATACAATAGAATTGTGTACGTACCATCTAATATTCAAAACTTAAAGATTAATAGAAAATTGTAACACATTGTCTAAGTTGCAAAACTCTAATAGTATCTAATTAAATAGTAATATCCAACTAACTAATAATAATAATATTTAGTAGTAGTATGTATTAAATACCAATTAAAATGTACTCAAAATTTACACTTCAAAATCAGAAATAGCGATTCACCAGTCCAAACCAGAACTTTTTAATCAAAAAACCGCTATCCTGCTTCAGCATTTTTCACTTTGCAAAACCAAGTGAGTACTAAAAAAGTTATTCGCCACTGTATCGAGAAACATCTCCGCGCTCGTCCCCTCCTTCCTCCTCCGCGGTACCAGAATGCTGGTACACTAGACGTTTCAGCGTCTGAGGAGAAACTCGCGTGCAGGGAAGAGTAGCTGGCGTATTGAATGGCGCGCGGCGGCATCGCTTTGACAGAACAGCCAACGGGGAACTTTCTAGATATCCGGAGATATCACGAATTGCATCCGAGCCGGAACCGTCCGACCACTCTTCTCGTCGTCATCGTCGACGCCGGTGGCATGGCTGTCCGCGAATGTCGTCTCAGATATCTCCGTACGTATTTGTTCGAGATGGCCCGAGTCGTAACGTTTCAAACTTATGCTTGCAGAGTGATTACACAAGAGAGTCCGGTTGGTCTCCGGTCGCCAACGGCAAGACGACGACGAGGACGATGGCGACACGCTCGTTTGTGTTCACGGTGCTTGCACCGCTTCGCTACAGCGACGCGAAGCAACGCCGAGGTGTTAATTCCCGCTCTGCTTCGCTCTCGCGCAACTGAATTTCATAGATTGTATACCGGGCCGGCGATTGCCGAGCGACACACAATAAAGCCGCGCGCGGCAATTACGGCGTCGGAACTTTCACGGTAAAGCGAGCCCGCTTATTGAGAGAGGCTAACGTAGTTAGCTTCATTCGTGGACGGCCGTTAAGGTATGATAACGACATTATTACTCTGTCGCGAGGAGAAAGCGAGACGGTGGAAGGGGAAGAAAACTATCGCGATTCCTCCGTGCGACACGTTTCCCGTCGGGTAGATTTCTTAATTAATTAACGCAATTAAAGTATTCAATTATTACGAGAGACAATTATCGCGTTTCCAGCTATGAGGTATATGGAAGAGGAAGTGGGGGAGAAAGGGCGAGCGTGACAAGCTAAAACCCCCGGAGGACCCATAACTTCGCCGTACGCGCCCGTATCCAAAGCTCGCTCCAGAGATTCTACCGCGAGGATAGAGCCCTTTTATCTACGAGAGTTATGAGCACCGATAATTTTACGACCCCATTGTAAAACAGCGCGTAAATACGCGGCACCCAGTAGCGATGGAAAAGAAATGACAATCGGGAGCGTGGAAAAAAAGGAGAAGAGGAAGGATGCGGGTGCGTCCCCATTCGGAGACGTGTCGTTTGATCGGACGCGACACATTAATGTATCGATCCGAGCGTGATTTCGACGAACAGAGAAGAGAGAAGAGCCACCGATCCAATTTCCTTATTTTCTTGGTTACTGGTCCATAAACGAAATACAGGCCACGAGATACAGACGCGAGAAATCCCCTGGTAGACCGACACGGATGATATCCGCATATTTAAATCAGGCTAGAAGAGAATATTTCTCATCTTGCGTGGAAAAATTTTCCCCGTTATCTTCCACGTTATAATCGTAAATAATCTTTCGTTAGTAAGATCGACAAGAGAGACTAGCAAAACGTCTTAGATAATCCAATTTAAATGTTTAATTAAATAGTACAATTTCGTTATTGAGAAAAGGAAATGTAAATAACTTATATAAACATATTCCAAATTCTACGGAATCGATAATCTCAATAATTTAATTTGATTCGGATCGCGCATTTGAATCGCTCCCCTTCAATCCAAACAAGATTCTGAAGCTGGATGGAAATCTATCGCGAATAGTTTGGTGAGAACCAGGTTTGCTGGAACTCTCAGTCTAGAAGGGCTCCGTTCGCGGTTGACGATGTGCGTCAACGGCTGGAAATACGCGGACATGACCCCGGGGCGAAGTCGCCGAATATTAATCCCGCACAAACGGCACTCGGCTGCGAGTGTTTTTCTCCTTCTCCTCCCGTTTGTTTATGTCCCTTTTCGTTGCCGAACCGCGAAACGTGCGCGGGCGCGTGTTACTTTTTTATTTTTAAAATAAACGCGAAGGGGGGTTACTCCACGAGAGAACGGCCAACGGAGCGGGGGAGACACTCTCTTGATTAAAACCATCGATCTCTCACCGGGATTACGGATGCATTTAGAAATCAACACACGCGGTCGCGCGCGCACGCTCGAACGCATCTTCCCCCGGGCTTGGAGAACGTACACGTTTCTCGATTATCGTCTCGCCGATACTTGACGCTCGTGCATTTGCGTTATTTCGTCATCCGTAAAATCCCCGACTTTTTAGCAGCTGAAGAAAGCGAGCGCCTTGAAGCAAATTTTTTTTTTTAAAGTTTTATATTATTTCTTTACATTCGCTACTTTGTATCATTATTTATATGATATAAAGAGACTTGCCTTCCAATTTCGCCCAGTTATTATAAAATGAAGAAGAAGCTATCACTTTATTTTTCAAGTGGCAATAAAAAGCTAGCAATAAACCGGTTGTTAAAAACTTCTTACGGAAAAGAAAAAGAAGGTCTCAAACTTTTCGTACCAGAAAAATTAATAATGGAACGCTATAAGAGCCTTCGCGTATGAAATTTTCGCAATTGCTTTATGACATTGCCACGTTGAAATACGCTATGATTTTTTTGTCCAAAAAAAAAACAGATATTAACAATATTATCACAGAGTAATAGAGTGGTATTTCAAAAGTTTTAAAGGTCAAATTTAACAATCCTGTGCGAACCACGTATTCCGCAAAACAAAATGTTTGTGAAAATACTAAATAAATATAAAATTATATCAATATTAATATATAACCTTCTATAAATATTCACACAACTTTTAATGGATTAAAACCTATTTGTATCTTGATGTAACGCGAACGTTAACCAGTACATCAGTAATTATAGCTGTTTCAAAGGAAATTTGATTTTGCTATTTCTGCATTTCAATGAAAATCTGTCTGTAGTTCGTTTATCAACAAACCGTATATAATATAATTAAATTAGCGACAGAAATATCCAATTTTGCGACAATTAATATATCTTTTAAGGGGTGTCCAAAAAGATCGGATTCGCGAATGTAAATGTTATAAAATTGTTCGATTAGCTAACAAATAAATTTTTGTCATCCATACTCATCGATAAAGTACAATTTGTTAAGATCCTTTGTTTTTTTCGAGCGATCATAAAAAAAAATATCTTGATTGAACGTGACGAAAATATATCTCGGCGTGAACATATTTTGCGGAAGAAAAATTCGCCGTGGAAAATACAACCGTGGTATATATCATTGTTCGATGACGCGGCAAACGCGTTATCACGCCACGAGACGATTAATATTCCGTTCGGATCTTTCCACTTCTGAGTTCTCGTCGTAAAACCACAAAATCCTCGTTTCTGCTGTTACTAAGGTAACCATATACCGTCGCGAAATCACTCGTAAAACCGTCGTGGGCGTGCGAAAATGTCCCGGTCGCTTTACGGTCTCCCAGAAATCACCTTGCGGCAACGGTGAGCTCTCACCCGGTAGAATTGTCTTTTTATCGCGGCGGCTTATTCGCGCCGCTAAATTTCGGAGCGGCACCCGGTACATTTAACGTCGTTCGTCGTGCACCACCGATGCACGTCGATGCACATGTCGTTGCCGCGGCACACGATACGGGCACCGACGTATCGACTTGCCATTGCACACCACACAAACTCGCCCACATAAATGCACACGTTCGCGTAACATCAGCTCGAATACGAGTACATGATTGAACGCGCATCATTCGTACGTTAAATTTATTCACACGCGCGCGTACTGCCATTCGAAAATTCCAGGATAAAACGCGAATACGCATTAAGCGTACAAAAGAAAATTATCTATTCTACAGCGGGGGTTTTTTGCAGGCTAAGTAAACGAATGCGAATAAGTGCGAATGAACAATTCGTTTCAATGAATGCAAACGACAATTGGATGTACCGGCGGTGTTTACAATCATTGAAATTATTGTTCATTATCGTTTGCCCGTTCGCCTGTTCCGACTTAATATACATCCTTCCTTAAAGGAAGAAAATTGAAAAGTGCCTCTGTAAAAAAAGTGCCTTCTAGAGTACATTGTCAATAATCAAGAATGCAATTGAAGTCACATGGGAAGGCGAAAATCCAATGTAAACGTGGCTGATTAACTTTTATCTTAAGATTTCCAGGCTGGAGAGATAGAACTGTGGCTGTGAACGTCTGTACGTGTATGCGACGTGTGCGGTAGCGAAGATAAGCTGGTGAAAATACGCAAAGTCACGTATTTTATGAAATATATACTACGAACGTACACGCCTATGTACACACACACACACACACAAATATATATCCATACATCTTGGAAACGCGCAGCTGTATGCGTGTGTAGAATTTTGGCGGCATTAGTAGGTTGTGCAAAAAGGTAAACGCATTTTCCGGATGAGCTCGCGAGGGGAGCGACGCGTGCACAATCCCTCCTTTCCTCCGCACGAGGATTCCACGAGCGACAGATCAGACTTACACGCCTGTGTATATGTGCGTATGTGTGAATGTATACAAGAGTTCCGTATGCAATTTAAACATGCGCTGAGGAGATGCAGAGCGCGGAAATTGTTTGCAAATAAAAATTAGAAGTAGTAACTTACAAAGTTACAAAGAAGCAACAATGTTACAAATTAATTAAATAACTTCTCTTTCTAGAAGGGAGAGAACTGTTAATAACTCTATAAACAACTTCTCTCTCTCTCTCTAGAAAATATTCTAGAGAACGGCTTCTAAAATATCTCTCTCTAGAAAATATTCTAGAGAACGGCTTCATATCCTCCAGACAGAAAAGTTATGTAGTTAATTTGCAAGAGGTATACTAATTGATTTATAAAGGATGTTCCCTGATATATAAGTTGTCGATATCTCTTATATCGACGCCGAGACGTTGAAAAATCATTGATGCGCTTTCACAGTATCGGCGGTCATATCTATTGCGGGCTGAAAAGTCGACGGCAAGCGGATGTGACGAAATCCGATATTAAACGTAGTAGATAAATCACTCCCAGATTTATGCAGAGAGGACTCGGGGAAAATATTTTCGGACAGTGCTATACGAGCGGGCACTTCCGCACGCGCGTTTTATTTTCCAAACGTGATCGAGCAGACGTTGTTATTGAGTCCAGTGGACGTACTCGAGCAATGAGCGCGATACCACCCGCGTCCCATGTAGTACCGAAATTAACTCGATATGCTGTGGGGTAACGAATATTTTCTTCGTATACTCCGCGCTACAAATATCAAACATGATAACACGCGTTCCTACGATTTCAATAATGCGCCGCACTTTAATAGTTTCTCGCGGAAACGTGCGGTGGTAAAGAGTAAAAGGCGCATAAAGATGTGATATTAAAGAAGCTGCGGGAAAAGCAAAACAAAAGAAAAGTTGGGAGCACCGAAAGACAATCCTTCCTCGCTATTTTCAATTTTCATTAGGAATATAATAATGCGTTTCGGACTTAATTAGCGTTTATAAAGTAGGTTAAAGCATTTTACTGCTGCAAGCTTTTTGCTGTTACGGATCGCAAAAGTCCGCCGGGATATTATGCTCCTTAAACAAAGTTACAAAAGAAGACATCTAGCTGCCATCGTTTTACATCGTGCGCAGCTTTATAATGAAGTTTGCAAGCAACCTCCGACCTTTCAGCTGTACACGCTGCTTTATCACTATTCAAACACATTTCTGAAGACTTTTATTACTATTATTTTCTAAGTTCTCTCAGTAGCAATAACTCGATATAATTCCGATCCGGATATAATACAGTTCTCGACATATCACAGTCGATAATAGTATTAGACGTAATCGCAGCCATAAACCTATATACTTACACTTACTTTGCTCAATGGTAGAATACTGTGTATTGCCTTCAATCCACTTACATATCGCGTGATCTTGTAACAATTTCTAAAATAAATCCCAAAAAATGTTTCAATTGTCCATTTTCTGTTATTTATCTCTCCTTTCTTTCTAAAAACAGTTTCATTCTTACTCTTGTCATAAATTTTGATTAGTTCTTTCTGCGTCATTATATTATTTTATTAATTATTTTATATAGAATGGAATTCTTATAGTTTTAATCTGTCCCATCCTATTAATTCCTCTAAAATAGCTAATGAGAAAAATATGTGAGATTTACATGTAACTATGCGGATGGAAAACGCACTTCTCTCTTGACAAGGACCCAAATCCGAAGTCGAAACGTCGTGTTAAGATAATTAATAAAATTGGTCAGACAGATTGAAGAAAATTGAAATCTGGTTTATTATTGTTTATTGGCAAAGAAAAGTTTTGAAATTGTTATTTATAGAAATTTTCAAATATTTGAAGGAAATGTTTCAAATAATAATGTCTAATTTTATTTTCATTATTATTATGTTATTATTGCTCGTTCAATGTTTCATCGTTTTGCTAATGTGCGTGCAAAAGATAGCTTTGAATAACATAGACTGTTGTAATTGCTTCCGATATATTATGGGCAAAATCAAAATATGTATAGTTTAATTTAACCTGTAATCAAAATCGATTACAATCGTAATGCGTTGGCAGCTTTGGTGACCGCATGTCATTTCATTAATTGTAAAATCATTTAATTGGTTGGTTTACGTAAACAATGAAGTTTAAATCTGAGCTTCAGTTTAGTTTTCCCCCCCAATCCTAGAAATAAATTCAATCTAAACAAATATTTTTAATAAAACGCACAGAAGCGTCAAAACTATTGACGGTCAGTGAAATAACTGCGATATCTATACCCATTTGTTAAATTATTAATGCATGCTAGCGAGAATTTATTCGTAGTAATTAAATTAGGATAGGAACAAAAGAGTGTTCAGTTTAAAGAATATAAAGAATATAAAGATACATCTTTTATTTCGTGAACTCTAAAATAATATTTTGTTTCCATTGTTTTCATTATTACTTGAAAGGAGTATCGATTTATCGTCTGTAATCATTTTAATCGAGCGCTGATTCAAAGAAAATTAATTAAACTTTCAACTACTCAGAGTAATATGGATACGTACAAGACATGTTTTTTATCAATAATTTTTTATGAAAAACAACAATAATAAATGGTTTCATATTAGCAATCTCATCTTATGGCGTATACTAACTCTTGGACTTCAACAAAAGTTCTGCGAAGCATGAGAGGTCGATTTCATATTATCGTCTCTGCGCTGAAAATGGACGATCAACGTTACTAATCATACGTGTTTGAATACGCGTGTCACATATAGTACAACCCTAGATCACGGATGAAAGTGAAAAAAGACGCGGTATATTTGTGGATAATTCCTTTGTCTGGCAATAATACTTGAGGTTTTTGAATAATGCGTTCGTAAATCCGTATTGTGTGTGTTGTCGCTACCGCAACAAATATCATTAATTCGGACCAATTTATAATATGTATTATATTGTAATGAATGTCATATGCATAAAGAAGTGTTGCTTTATATTGCACATCATATTTTACATTTTATTATGTTATGTAATACGAGTTATATTTTATATACATTGTGTTATACCTTCATTATTTATTTCGCAATAGTAAGTACTTTTTCCATCATATATTTATGTAATATCCCGTAACATGCCCCACAATTTCTTTACTCGTAAAGAATAAAATGCTTTGCTTCCGAGAAATAAGCATATGCCCCAATATCTTCATTCGTATTTCTCGAAGTATTTCCTTCGATGAATAAAGGCACAGGCACTTGCTGCAGTTTATTCATACGATCCAATATCTTCATTCACGTTCTTCAAGGCATTTCTTCGATAAATAAAAGAGCAGCAAGAACTTCACTTTATTCGCGTTATCCATTAACGTATTGGCAATTTACAAAACATCCGCGTAAAGGCAGATAATTACATGCTGTGTTCTGTAGTTGAAAAGCAAAAGAGAATAAACGGAAATTTATTAATCTTAACGTTTATATATATTACTCCAATCAATAACAAACTGTGTAAAACAGAAAACACAAATACAGTTTACGGAATAACGCAAATTTAGTCACAAGCTCTTAAGTAAAACGATAAAATATTCTATTACATCTTCAAAACCTATTTAAATAAAGAAAGGACTTTTACGTTACTTCAACAATTTCGCTCCAAATAAAAATAAAATTTATCCGTATCTTATGAATTTATATTGAAAGCATGCGTCCATAATTCTGAAGCTCGGCAGGCTTCTAGTTGAAAAATTTTTCTTTAGACTTAAATCTCCGCGCTTGTCAAGTACAAAGGAGTGAATCGTCGTTGCATAACGACGCAACCCGCATCGTTCGTGCTTCCAAGTCTCGAGCGGGGCTTCCGAAGCGTCGTTTCCGAAGTAACGAGCCATTACTCTCGGTCAGATTGAGGCTGAAGTTGCAGTATGTTTTTTCGATAATTACCAGCGCCATGTAGCCTCCCCGCCCTGCCCTCGCTTTCGGGGCGAACGAGAACGTTCACCGCTAATATTAAATCAGTCGACGAAAAAGTTGGCCGTTACTCCTGATATCGAGCGTCCAATTATTACCGACGTTAAATCAGTTCGAAGCATTGTTTCCGCCCGCGGAGAGGGCCCCTATTAAAAGTTAATGCATTTGTCACACGGCTCGCGCCACTACAGACGCACACGTACAGATATGTGCGGCGTCCCGCTGATTGTTAGGTTTTTAATAGATTTATGATTGAGGAGCGCGACCTCAAAAATTCTCAACCTCCACGAGGGAAACGAGCATCGCAAATGAATACGGTTAATCTCGTTGCGTCCCTTCATCACGAAACAACCGTGGGGAAGAGACGCGAAAGATAGGGAGAAAAGAGGAGAAAGAGGGAGAGACGCTGAGCTTGTACTTCATCAGCTCGCCTTTCTTTTAATAAGCACATCGAGCTTTGCGGTGAGCCCACTCTCTCTCTCTCTCTCTTTCTCTCCCCTCTTTCTTATTTGTATTTTGCTTTTTTTCCCACGTCAAAACGTGCTTCTAACCTTTCTACATTTATCACCGCCCACTGCAGCTTAAGCGGCAATTTTGTAGCGCGCTATGCATGTGCTTGCTTCAGCCACCCCCGGGCAATCCCCTTAATGTGTACTTTTTCTCACTGTCATAATTGAGGAGCCGCCCGAGAAGGCCGCGGCACTATCCCCGGGAATGTTCTTTTCTCATAAATTCCGACTTACGCCTCGCAAGTGCGCGCCTTTGTACCTCGGCGCGCCTCGTGTTACGAGATATTAGAAAAAATTTTCGCGATTTTTCATGCGCCCCCGACGTCTTGTACTACACCAACGAGGAGAACCCTGCTACCCTCCCCCCAGACTTCCGACTAATCCGTAAGCATAACTTCATCATCGAGGAAGATCTATTTCAATTGACTTGGTTTCCGTATTACAGACGTGTTAGTAATTAAGTGTTAGTAATTAAATGTGTTTTTAAGGATTCTTAAAAGCTGGGTGTTAGATTTGTAAACATTACAATTTAATACATTAAATGTAAAATATTAAATCTCAATGTATTAAAAATATATACTTAAAATAATTAATAATATTGTATTAAATGTATTAGAATGATCGATGTATTTAAATGATGTATTTAATTAACATTGAGAAATTACGTATTATTTTACGAATTAAACATACAATTAGTTTTATCTTACAATGTAACAAATCTTCGTGATCGAGTAAAAATATCATTTATGTCAATTGTATTATTAATCATTTTACATAAAATCATAAATAAGATATTAATTATTAAAAGGTATATAATTAATTATTAAAAATGTTATTATTTATTGGTGATATTTATTATTAAATTCTTCCTTCAAACTTTTATAGTGTCGATCCAAAGAGTTCGAAAGAAAGAACTAATTTGTAAGATACATGCAATTTAAAATAGGGAAAATAATTATTTTACCTCGATAACCAATTAACTTTGAACAAGATTGCACAAATACGCTCGTATTCCTGAAGAAATATCCAAGTCCAATATCTAAAAAATAAAACATTTATTCTCTTTCTGAAGAATTTCGACTAAAAACAATCTCTCAACGAGCGGTAGCTGTCATGAATTAAAAGTATATCTCGTGATATCTTGGCAGCTTCTTAAAGCAACTTTTAATAAGCTGGGCAAGTAGCTAATTATATTATCTTTACCTTTAGCTCCTATTTGGTATATCTTCATAGCGGCGTTTAATTCCCGCTAAACAAATTTCCGATTCGACGGACTTGCAGTAAAATTTTCATTACGATGAAAGATAGAACAAAAGTTCGTGATATGCGAGCTACTTCACCTTATGCTCCAAGATGGCATATCTTAAAGTTTATTACAGATCTAACATTACACGATTATGTCATCTTTTTAAAAGGACAGTTTTTTCTGATACGATACGATTCATCCTCTCTTATCTTTAAAGCTCTTAAAGATATTTCAGAATAAAAAGATTATACAAATTGCAATTATCAAATTAATATATCTATATTTTATATAGTATTATATATTTACTTTTTTGAATAATATTACGAGTGATTAATCGTAATTATTGAAATATTTTTTATTAATTACAGAATGTGCAAAAAATGGGTTTTAGTTTTCACTATCTTGCTTTATCGACATTAAATATGTATATAGCTTTAATTCTTGTTCTTTTTATTATTAAGTTACATTTTGCTTCCACTTATTCTTTTTTCTAAATGCTTATTGCATTATCGCTCGAAATGCGTACGCGCGTGTAGCTGTGTAGGTGTAAATGATGCGCAAATGTGAACGCCCGTAGTGTATTAAGCTCAGGTCCGTGAGTACGCTAAGCCTAAATGACAGTGCAGATCAATCATTCCTGCGGGAATTCTAGATATATCAATCTAGATATATCGTGATAAAGTCGTCATGTTATCTCTTGAGATTAACCCGGACACTAACGACGGCTCGTTCGTCGACAATTAGCGAAAAAGCGAACACGTGCGAAACAAATCCACACAATCGCATCCGGTTTGATCCCTTGGTGCATCGTCGTCGTTCTCGTCAACGCGTCGTACTTTTTCCTCATTCTCTCGTCTTTGACATACCGATCGGCACTTCAGTCCCGGGCACTCTTTTTCCCGCTCGTCAGCCGGTCGAGCACCAAAAAGGAAGACGTTTTGACCGAGGCGCTTTATCGAGGGGCGAGCTGCCCAATCGACAATATCTCGACAATTCACCCTCGAGCGGAATGCTGCCGATTCCGTCCGTTCTCCTCCTCACCATCACGTCCCGCTTCCGCTGCAACCTCGTTCTCTCGTCCTTTCGCACTTCTCTTTCTTCCCTCCCCCCGTTTCTCATATTTTCCTCATTTTATTTCTCTTCCCGGAAGGAGAGCCGGCAGCCAGTGGCTGCTGTACATTCGCGCCTCCCACTTTTCCGGCGCGGCGATCCGCATGTATCAAAGGTACATAATAAATTGAATATTATATCCAACGGTGCGAACGATAGACCGAGAGAGAGAAAGAGAAATAAGGAGAGACGAGAAAGAGAGAGAGGGAAGGAAGGGAGAGAGAGGGAAAGGAGAATCAGTGGGAAAGAAGAAAAGCGATATCGTATAGTCCTGCGGGCCTGCGCTATGCGAGTCGAGCGCGTCCCGTCACGACGAGTGAGCGTCCCGACGCCGTTCTCTCGACTCGCTCGACGGCGCGGCCAGCTCGACGCAGTCAGTACACGCGTCCCGACGCCCGGGAATGCGTCCGTCGACGGAGGTGTAGTTTTGCCGCGCGAGTCACACGATCGTGCGGGTGACATTCCGTCGGGAAACGTGCAAAATTCGTGAGTCCACTCGAGGAGGGAAAAAGGGAAAAAAAGTGCGCGGACAAAAGAACGGAAAAAGGGATTTACGCGCGTATATGGCGCGCCGTGTCACACTCTTGCCAGTATAATGCTACACTTTCTTCGCGAGGTAAAATA
Organism: Crematogaster levior; assembly: GCA_901521435.1. Lineage (NCBI taxonomy): Eukaryota > Metazoa > Arthropoda > Insecta > Hymenoptera > Formicidae > Crematogaster > Crematogaster levior. Next base: position 94,387 of record CABEGB010000670.1, on the reverse strand, counting down.
ATTAATTTTTTTTTTCGTTAGAATTGAAAGTGAAGTTAATTCATTTTTACATATCTTCCGTCAAGCGGTGATATCACGCTCGAAAATTTGAATCCCTTCGGTACAACCGGAGTGAGTTTGACATATAGATAACGGTCCATTGTCGACACGGGACGTGCAGAGTGGTCTTTGTAATTTGGACGAGGCATGACGTGTGTAAGGCTGAAGTAAAAGATAGGAGAGGGAAGAGATATTCACGTTAGTCCGGCACAATTGCAGTGCAGTTGCGTTCCTTTTTACGTGATAAGTTGCTCCGGCGCTGAGCATGGCAGCCGGAATCTCAAATAAAAATCGACGCGAGTATGCGTAAAACTGGTGTTACTGCAACGTTAACGTAAACGATATTGTTAAAGGGACCTTTTAGAGCATTTTTGCGCAAGCAGTGAGTTATTGCGCTATATTTCACGTTACGCATGGAGAGAGCCACGTTATGTTGCAGAGAGAGAGAAAGATTCTTTTTTTCTCCCCTCCCTTTCTATTACCGCATACTGAACGTGTTTCTCGTATATAGAGAAGAATGTGTGCAAGTAAAATGCATTTATATGATAAAGTTTACGAGGCAAAATCTTCAAGCGAATATGGTTACTGATAATTTCGATTTATATCTCAGAGACAATGTGCAAATTTAATTGCTGGCTTAAAGTAAACTTAAAATAATGTTTCTAAATAATTAATATATTATATTAATTATTCGGTAAATATCTTTATATAAAACATTTTTCTCGTAAATTTAATTAAATTCCTATTTCTTCGTAATCTCTGAAAGATTATTAATCTTCATAAACTTATGTAATCTTCATATTGAGCATTACATGACCATTACTTAGATATTTATAGGTATCTATAATATATATAAGTATTTAAACATCCTGATTACTTTATAAATTAAAATTAAAGTAAGCACGAAATTATCTAAAGAATATAAAATTATTTTATCAATTTATATATATATGTATGTAGAAGCAAAACATGTTAAAAATTCGTCTGTATTCTTTTAAGAATTAACATCTTACAATTTTTTATCAAGAAAAGATCAGTCTTCAATGACGCTACTGCGCATTGCACGAAATATATCCATTATCGAACTCTTCGGACATTAAAAATGCATTCGTTTCATATCTCTTCAGTCTTGGAAGGAAAAATATATATGGCATTTATCTAGATAAATCGAAGAAGCGAGGAAAAATATACATTTGAAGAAAGCAAGATTAATCGTAAAGAAAATATTAAAATTCGTTTTGTCAAAATGAAATGTATCATATTAGCATTTCTGATATAAAAGAAAATATTAAATATAGATATATCTTGTAATAAAATTATGATGACTTTTTGAAAGGACTATTCAAGAAGTTTCCATTGTCAGTAACATCCACTATTTTAAATATTAAACACATTTCTACATATACACACACACACATATATATATATATATATATATATATATATATATATATGTATGTTTCTTTCAAAATTCCATTTTAAGGTTTCCTTACGAACCTAAATGTCGCATAGCGACATGATTATGCGAATTTGCCATCGTAGAATGTTTAGAGCAATTCTATCCAGATGAAATGATGTTATGCACAATTTGCGTGATATCCGAATTAATCCATTTCCGCACAAAGCCGGTCACTCATAAAGCAGACATATGTCCGTTCGTCGTATTATATACTGGAATTATTCTTCGCGTTTATGGAAGAGAGCGATTCGGCGCAACGCGATAGCCGGAATAAATCATTCAGAGTGATATAACGTTGTCAGCATGAGGGATCGCGGAGATTCTTGAGGCGGAATCAAACCTATTCCATTGGGGGAAGGGGGGGAGAAGAGAGTGTATTATCATAAGAAAAAAGATTATTAAGAACGCCGAGATAAAGTTCATAAATTGATCGGCCACTCGGGAATTTTTCCGCAACGTCGTTTCGAACGTGATTAACTCAACTTGGATACGATTTTCGGCCGATACGATCGATTCGTCGAGCGGAAATCGACGAGACGGGCTGAGAAGAGAACGACTATTAGGGAACGACAGTTTAAGCTCGCCGACTACACCAGTAAATTCTTTCGTCGTATATCACTTTTTATATTTTCTATTCGCACGATAGGGATCAATGTCACTTCGGGTTAGCGTCTCCCGCGTGTTTCACGTATACGTTGCTATTTCATCATATTTTATAACGATCGTGATGTATTCTGCCAATCTTTGTATTGATCATGACACGAAACTATAAAAATACGATATAAAAATTTTAAGTTAAAGTTTTAGTCGAAATAAAGAGACATTTCTACAAACGAAAAAGTAAAAATATTGAGTAAACTTATCATAATATATATATTCCTTAAACTAATATAAAAAAATCGAAAAACTATATATGTTGTAACTTTATTTTTAAAGAATTAATGATGCGTTGCAGAAAAAGAAATTTTATTTCAACAAACATTAACAAAAAGGCAAAGAACTGAGCCAGCCGAACGTACTAATAATATAATGATATAAATATGTATGCAAAACGACGTTTTGATCTTTAATTAGACCATCATCAGTGTTCGATAAAAGATATTAATTTAAATGATACATACCAATGTATTTAATGTGTATTTCATGTAACGTAAAATAAATTAACTCGCTTGTATCGCATTAAGTTGATTCGGTACGCATCTCAGACACTCGATGTAGCATACAGATGGGCTCCAACAACAAGTAAAACAATCATAATTTCAAAGTTATAACATTAACATAGTAGTCTCCATGTTCGTACTTGCTGAGGTACAATTGTGAAATTTTTGTGGAAATGTTAGCCAGATAAATGTTAGTGAATAATATAAAAGAACATATTAATTATAGTCATAGATGTCAAGTGAATATTGTCAAATCAAATAAAATTTATAGAAATTTAGTTAAGTCAATGTCAATCTATTATTACAATCTTATTGTGTTAAGCAATAAAACATTAAAATAAAAAAGCAACATATTAGAATATTCAATTTAGCAGCACTTGAGTAAAAAAACTAAAAACTTTGAACAGAAAGCCTTATAATGTGTTGTTAAATGTACAAAGTAGCAAATGCGACTTCATTTCATTTCTTTTCTCAGACACTAATGATGACTTAATTAAAGATCGAAACGTCTGTCGTTTTGTATACATTTATATCAATGTATTATTAGCACGTCACGTTTCATTAAAATTTTTTTAAAACTTTTTATTTCTGAAAAAATAAAGTAATGCAATCCAAAAAACAAACTGACACGATTATTTCTGGCTTAAATCACATTGAAAGTTAAAATATCAAGTACATGTAATATAATATAAAGTATATTTTTAATATGTATTTTTAATATATATTTTTAATATATCAAATTTGTACATATATTATAATTTTACTGTAATTTTATTGCATTATATCTGCGTCAAATATAGATGTGACTCGATGCTTTACTTCATTGTAAATAAAGATTAAAAGAAACACAATATAATAAAATAAGTAATATAATATAGAAATATAACGTTACACAAAATGCATATCAGTTTCTTGACAAACAAGATTTTAAAAAATCCTTTTCATTTGATAGAACAAATTATACGTTTCATATTTGAATCATTTTAATTTGTTTATAAAAATAACATCTGCTACCAGGTTATGACTATTTTTTCTCTCTCTTTCTCCCCCCCTTCTCTGTCTCTCTTCAGCTTTAATTTTAAGAGGTTTTTTTACTTGTTGAATAAAAAACTTAGAAGAAACGTATGTACCAAGCTTCTCGGTTGCACTAATCCTTTTTTCGGAAAATCCTGAAATTCCCGCAGTGAAACGAGAACAGGAAACTTTCACAGTCATTATTCCACAGTGAGGAGTGAATTTACGTTCGCGGGAGGAAAATTTGGTCGCGTATAAATCTCCGTGGGTTCGTGTTTTTCGCTTAGCGTTTCTAGAATTTTAGCATTTTCCCGAACGCCGTTTCTATCGTGCTAGCGCGTAGCAAGACCGATTGGTATTCTGGCTTAACGGTAACATTCGCCCGACTCTCTTTTTCCTGCAGCGATTGTTTGTGGCAAACATCGGGTACTAACCGCGGTACTAAGAAAGTAGAGTGTGGAATTTTACTTGTACAAGATTGTCTTTATAGATGTTGATATTGCCAATCTCTTCGCGGCGGGTGACTCCCGATAATGGCGAAAATCAGATTTATAGGTGCACGCTTTTACTTCGTGCCTCGTAGAAAATTATCTTTGTAGTAGGTAACGTCCGATATTATGACGTCGGAAGTAAGAGAAAGAGAGAGTAGATCAAGATTAAACGGCAGAAGCGATTCCAGTAATACAGCGAGCAATGATGAGCTGAGATAATAAATTCAATAAAAGGTGTATGAGAATAATGCATCCGATCAAAGAGACATGAGGCACTCGGAGGATGGATAGGAAAAATATTTTCAATAAAAAGGGGGGTGGGAGGGAAGAGGGAGAGAGAGGGAGGAAGGAAATGAGGGAGGGAGAGAGAGAAATCGAGCCGTGGAAATTACAGCAGCGGAAATGGAGCGAGAATTAAACTCCGTGAGGCGGATTAAAATATTTTCGCACGACGATAATTGAGGAATAAAAGATTTTCGGCGTACTCGAATAAATCAAGTCTCTACAGGCCGCGCGATCCCAGATTTCTCTCTCTCCCGTATCTTATCGAATCGAGATGCCGCGAAAATATATGTGCGATTCTCAGATGGAACGCGAAAGCACTCCGTTCGTATCGTCAGATTCATAAAATAAAAGGAAAGAATAAAAAGAGAACAGATGCCTCTCGCCGACAAGGCTGGTACAAGGCGCCTGAATTTATTGCGCAAGATCGATCGCGATCGGTATGTCATGATTTTACTTTACGATGTGCGGCTGAGGATTAAAGGATTTCTCGAGTGCGCGAGAAGGCGTAAGGAAGACCGTAGTCAGATAGAAATAAAATCTCGATTTGTGATATTTTTTTATGGGCAGATAACCGAACGCCAGGGAGATTTTCGCTCGACCGGGAAACTAAACTTGAGCTCAACAGCTTGGCCTCGGGTTTTTCCCTTAGCTTCCATCAGATAAAATTGCAAGAGGAGAAGCTGCTTCTAAAGATCCGAGAGAAAAGAACGCCGAGAAGTACCCGTCAGGAAGTGAAGCCGAAATTAAGAGTCGGAGGAAAAGGACAGTGATGGTGGTGGTGATGGTGATGGTAGTGGCGGCGGCAATGGCGAAAATATCCCATGGCGATACACAAAAATGAAAGTTTTTTTCCACGTGATACAAAAGTGACAAAAGTCAACGACAAAAATCAACGAGTGTATAATATTTCGGATTACATCTCTTCTCTCGACCCCAATCTCTCAAAAAAATCACGACGCTCTCGCCAGAAAATCTTTCTCTTCTCGGCCCGCGAGGACCATCGATCACACGTAAGCGTGATGAGACAAAGAGCCTATAATCTGACATCAGCATGCCAGGAGAGGGACGGTGGAGTGACGGTCAGAGAAAAAAACGAGAAGGCTTCGTGAAAGAGCGAGGGTTAACGAGCGTCGGTGTGAGACAGAACCAAGAGGGGTTTTCATTTGGTCATGTCGTAAATAAGAATGAGTAGTTACTCGGCATATGAGAGCGCGGCGAAGAGAAGCGTTAAATTCCGCTCCGTACGCGGACTGAAATCTCCGCCGCTAAACAGCCGAGATAGTTATTTACGAGATGGCGTAAAGGGTAGTTGTGTCCCGCGCGTGTTTCCCCGAAGGGCCAACGACCAACGAGCGACCGCGTCCCAGCATCCCAGGATGTACGACCCAAGTCCGGCAAAACACTTTGACGGTCGATTCTCCTCGTACATTACGTGGAATTGCTGTGAACTTAGTGACGTTTATACATCGCCTGATAAATGTATCGATCGAAGAAGGAGACAAGGAGAAACGCGCAAAACGACAAAAAAAAAAACCAAAAAAGGCACGAATAGGAAAAAGAGAGTACAACGCGTGGGGATACGAACGAGAAGAAAGTTCTCGCAACATAACCGGTTCACTCACCGGCGCCTTTGGCGTTTCGAAAGCGACTGAGGGTGGCTTTATCCCCCGAAAGCTTCATTTTCTCGCAATAGACACAGCAGATTAAGAAAAACATTCACTTCCTTTCACTTTATTATAGTATATAATTTTTAGTTTAGTATTTTGTTGTGTATTTTGGTATAATCCTTTCATTCTTTTAATCTTAACAGTATTTCCATTATTATTTTGACAACTTTCTTTCTTTTTCTATTATCATTGTTATATCATGGTAAAATAAAACTGTTTATTATTAATATTACGCATATTTTTCTAATAGCTTAATATTCTCAGAAATTTTATTACAAAATACGAATAGGGAAAAAATTCCTTTGTATAAATAAATAAATATTAAAATTAGATAAAAATTAATTTCTATAATATTAGTCTTGAATTTTATCTCTTTTCCATTTAGCTATATAATTTCGTTTAAAATTCATAAGGAAAATTGCAGCTGTAATATTAATATTAATTATAAAATTCAACGACACATAAATACAAAAAGACAAAGTAAAACAGTATGATATATCATGTGACATACGAGATGTGACGCACTGTATTCATTTCAATTAAATGTTCAAAACTGGGCTTTTTCAAGTATCATCATCAATAAAATGTTGTTTCGCTTTCCAAAATTGGCTTTTTGACGTATAAATCGATAGCAAACCAAATATTTTCAAGTTTCTTTATGAAACATGAAAATATAAAAACTTCGCTGGCATCTCTAATTTCGAAAACGTTTGTATATCTTTCAATGCTGTTAAAACCCAAGTTTTAGTTCTAATAATTGTAATTAAAAGATTCCAATGTTCTGGAAATATAATAATGTATAATCTAAAGCACTGTGTTTTGGTACATCTTTAAATAATTAGTGTTTGTTTCAAACACATTTAAACATTTTGGAATAATCACAAACATTTCGCGAGTATGCTATTATCGTACGGCTTCATTTTACATTTTCATGATTAATTAATTAATTATCGTATATTTAGAGTATTAATCGAAACGCATCAAAGTATCTCTCATGTATATACATTGCATCTTTTATATACATTGCAACAATTATCGTGAGTTAATCGTATTCGAATGTAATAAATGTCATATTTCTTTGTAGTAAAGTCCAAGATGTAGGAAGAGAAAGAGAGTTGACGGAGAACGGGTTTGTTATTCTCGTTCAACTTTTCTTTCGTTCAGCTTTTCTTTCGTTCTTTCAGAATGAGGGTGGCACGGCTATTACTGTGCTGCGTACTTCTCGAAGACTACAGCACCAATCTCGGCGGAACTGCAATTACCAGTGACGCCATGCGCCAAGACGGCTCCTCGTCCGCGACGAATCCGACGCTATCAGGTATATACCAGTATATACTCATCTGCATATTGCCGGCTGGTTTTTCCTTTTCTCGCTCCTCCGCGTCGCGCAGACGGAAATTCTCGTCGGCGTTAATGGCACGTGCCGAGGAATGCAAGCGAGCAAATATCCCGTATTACCGTCGGAAAAATAAAAGACACTCGTCGCTTCAAGTATCTTTTACCCTTGGTCCCCTCCAATAAACATTGGTAAATGTTCGGAGGGTCCCTCCCTCGAATATCTTTCGACTTAACATACAGCAGGATTTCGCAGGATTTATTCTTTATACTAGATTGTACCCTGCATAAATTACAGTTTGTATTCGACGTGAATACAAATTACTTTTCATTATTTAACATGTTAATTGAAATATGTTAATTGAAATTAACTGTAACTGATGTAAAAGTAAAAGCAAACAAGACACGTTTCAACACATGTCTCATTTGTATAGATCACTAAAAATAAAAAAAATTATATTTATGTTTAACTTATATTTGATATTTATAATAATATATTAATATTTATATTTGTTCGCACAAATTATGCAGCAATAATCATATTTGATTAATAAAATTTTCGATAACAGAGATAATCTAGAATTTTTTTATATATTAACTTTATACATTAAATATAATTCTTCTCAACGGATTTTTGAACAGTAAGTACTTCTCCTACGAGCGTTATTGCAAATATTCAATTCAAACAAGAAAATCTAATATGATAATTTTATATTTTGTATTTTATAAATATGTTAAGTCTATAGAGATATAAAATCTACAAAAATATAAAGAAAAAAAATAAATCTCTTTTCTGAATATTTAAACGTGCGAATTGTAATTTCGTTTCTTGGAATCACGAGTTTAATCACGGTGATACGGAGATACCATCTCCTCTAAAATGTGTCTCACTGTAGCTTTTCAATTATTTGATAAGATCACATGTTTCTTTCGTGTGTCGATGATCAGAGTATTTGACTGGCAATAATCGGGATAAAAGGAATCACTTCATGTTGCGTGCCGACTCGTAAATAAATGCCGTAACGTCACGTGTTTCCTACACGAGCCGAGTATCCACTCTGCAATGTCTGAAGGGTTTCTCCACGGAGCATATAAAGCTTTGTGAAAAATCTGAATAATGCATTGTGAAATATTATCTATACGTGGTAGATTTATATGGTGTTGTACCAACGATACGTTGTCTGCCTTTATCATAAAACCCGTAATGTTTGGCAAAAAAAGGGAGAAAAATTTCCTCAGCAAATCTTGATACACGAAATGTGGTTTAAACAGTTTAAAACGGTTTTTCATTTAAACAAACAAGAAATACAGCGAGATTAATTTAATTTTCATCGTAGCAGTCACAAGAAAATTTACTATTTATTCAATGGAATCTTTTTAGAGTTAAAATTTTATGCACTAAATATTGATAATTAAAGGAAATTACTTTCATATATTATTATATAGATATAATGCAGTCACACTTTTAGTATTTACAAACTGGATAATAAAATAAACTATTCGCAAATTCTCTAAAGGACTTCTATTACTATTTTTGATCATGCATCGATCTCTTGAATAATTCCTGAAAACCGTAATTATCAGCGCAAATTCATATTTAATTTAATAGGAAAATACATGTCACGAACTCATAAAACTCATAAATATTTCGAAGAGTAACGGTGTTGGACGTAGCAGTGAGTTTACAGAGTAAACTCGATGCAGATTTCACACACGTTTATTTTTGGGCATTGTTCAGAAATCGCATTGTGCAGAAGCGCTTACAAACTTAGTCGGATCACCTTTTTTCCCTATTTCTACAGTCGGGAGTGCATTATCGCTGTCGCGATATTTTATAAAGCTAATCGTCAGTGCACTCGGAGATATGTGGTCAGGAAACCTACATGTATCAAAGCGAGAGCATATCCGTTATTATTTTTAATCTCATCAATGTTGTAATAAAAATAATGAAAGCACATATATACATGATCGCGCGTTTTACAAAAATAATAATATCACTGTACCTAAGATTACTGTGCAGGAACATATAATAAATATGATACATAAAATTATTCATTATATTTTCAAAAAAAACCTGTAAATATGATTAATATATTTCTTGCGAGAAAATTTTAATAATTGTGCGTATCTTACAATTTGGCAGTACCAAAGCGCAAAATCGTCCGTAACGTAAAGAAAAGAAAAGTATACGGAACTTTATCAAAGTGATCGCGAGGAGAGATGTAAACGAGAGTAAGAGAAGAATGGAGTCGCGGAGAATGTCCTGGTTGGTGGGGGATTGTCGACGTCGTTGCGTCCGAAGTTGAAGTGGTTCTAGTCCGGCTCGGCATTGCAACCGGGTCCATGCTGGTTAGTTCGCCAAGTTTTTCCTTTGAGGATGAAAGATATTAATTAAACTGTCACAGACACGATAACATGCGCGCGCGCACACGGAACCTCTGTGCCCAACTTTATTTCGCCACTTACAAGTTTACCACTTAGACGTCAGTATACGCGAACGAACGGGCGGGCGGGCCACTGCAAATCATCTTTCTATGAATCTAACGCGTGATATTTATGCGCACGATAGACGGAATCACGGCAGGGCACGCGAAAACGTGACGTACATATACAAAAGGATTGGCCAATTATATGTTAGCAAGCGTGCCTGAAACTTGATGCACGCCAGAAACAGACAAATCGTTTATACATTCTCCTTTTCTTCTTTTTCCTCTTTCCCTCTTTATCTTGTTCTTAGTTATATATTCGTTCTCAATGAGTACATTTTAATCACAACCATGTGCAGCAACATATGCTAAATAAATTTTCAAAATTGCAAAAAGTATAATGTGAAATTAATTTGGGAAAAATTGTTTCACTTTCCAATAAGAAATACCATTCAAATCATTGAAACTATAGATTATCGTATTTTAAACTCGTCATCTAAATTTTCTTACCTCCTTTATGTAATTCGATATTGTATTTTGAAAAGAAAACGTCCGTATAATAAATGACTCTTCTATTTATTCGTCGTTTTCTTTATTAAGTTCATCTACTTGTTCAACATTTTCTAATAACTAACAACGTTTTCGCTTAACGTTTCGCTAGTCGATAATTGATAGGTGAAACTGGAGCACCATGTAAAAAAAAATGAGAACAAAATGAATACTGAAGCTAAATTTATTAAAAGCAATTCTTTACACCGATTCGGTATAAAATAAGTTTTCATGCTTTACTAATTACGTAAACGTAATAGATATTCATCTTTTGATGTTAAAAATTAATGCAAGAATAGAACAAACTCGAGATAAAGTATATTCTGAATTCGATCGTTATTAAATACTCGGTAAAAATATAAAGTATAAAGAGAGAACAATTATTATTTACAAAGATCGATTCGTTTTCATGTACTTTCAATATATTCTTTCTTATTCTAATCTTATCACGTAAGCTGCCTAACGTTAAAGCTGATATATTAAATAAATAATTAACATAAAAGATTATAGAATATAAGAATAATTAAGTTATTTAATTATTTCTTATACTGCAAGAGTTTTCCAAGCGAATTAATTAGTACTTCATTTAAGAGCGCTTAAAATATCTCGTATTTATCTTCCTTTCTATGTTAATTATATCCTATATTAAAATAATAACATAATTTTTAAGAGATATAACTTCTTTTAAAAATCAACAATAAATTATCTTTTCTTAATTATAAGCTCTCCCAAAGTTAAACTGAAAGTTTGCAAAAAAGCTCAGAAAATATTATGCAATGTGACACGCACAATGACACGGAAGTGATAGGAATAGTCGATACATCGGATGTGTTGATTTCATTCGTGCGATGATTAAGAGATGATATAATGCAAGTTATACATATAGCGCTGCTATCATTTGCTTCGGGTAGTGTAACGATCTTATCTATCAAATGCCACGGTACGCGCGTGTCAGATTCTCATGTGTAATATACTCGTACGTGTCTATCTGCGTAATACGTGACGTCGCAATACGTCTGCCTATTCGCGCTAAGATACGTCATTTCAGATAGTTCATAATACAGATACATTGTGGGCAAGTAGAAACAGAGCTTTGCTTCGGTTGCTTTAACTCACCGGCGTATAGATAAATACATTTTACATTAAAGAGAGATAGTGATATAATAAATAGAAAATAATATAGCTGGTACGTCGCAGTTTGAGGAAAATACTTGTGCGGTATCTTTTTGCACATCCGTGGTAAAAAGTTCAAAATTTAAAATTATAAGTGAAGCTATATACAAATGTGAGGAAAATCAATTAATTATTATTTAGATAAATCACTAATTATTCAAAATACACGCAAAGATGAATTTGCGTGTATACGAACATAAAATAATAATAGAATCTTTAAATAACAATTGATATTTGTAGAATAGTAGATATTTGTTAAATACGATTGCAAACAATTCAGCAACGACTCATGAATACCGGGATCTATATTTAATCGTGTTTTCAGCCAGAGGTTGAAAATAATCCGATAATGATTATCTCTGTTGATTAAAATATTAAAAGAAAACCAACTTCACAAAGTAAAGCATGGTAAAATTCGAGAAATATTACTCTAATCGTTAGAAGTGTGATTAAGACGCGAGATTAAAGTTCCACATTTAGCGTCACAGGTGCGACACGAGCACTATTCTCTAGTATTCCATGGGGAAACCCTTTACACGTAGCGTACACTATATAATGTATGTATATTATATATATATATATATGTATATATATATATATATATATATATATATATATATATATATACACATACATATATATATTATTATTGTGTGTGATGTGTGTGTGTGTGTGTGTGTGTACATGTGTCCACAGTATAGCGGGCAAAACGTGTTTCGTTACCGTAGTTAACTGCGTTTACACAACACATCCTGTACGGCTTCGACCATCGTCTCGAAGCCGCTCAGCCATTCGCATCTGAGCACTGCTGTTAACGCCGAGGAAGGTTCGACATAACGTGTAACGTTAAGGACGTTGAACCATATATAGAACCAATTACATTTGCGATTATATAGGTATACATCAACGCGGGAACATGTGCAATTGAGAATATATGGGAACTCGTATATCTTCTCTCGAGTATTTTAATTGTCAACGTGAACAAATTCGAAATCGAGCAAACCGAAAATTTGCCTCCTATAGAATCCCTTAAAAGATCATCATTTTTTAGTCATTTAATTTTTAACGTAACTTATCGCAATAATAAAATATGGACTTTTTTTGAAATGGCAAATTTTTTTTCATTATTATTGAAAAGTGCAGTAAAATGAGATTTAATAAGTACGACAAAAAAAGTTTTTTGTTTTAGCACTCTAATTTATAAACGGAACTTTGTTTTCTCGGGATTTTATTTTGCGTCGCTGGGTATTTTAGACGTATTTTGCGTCGCTGAGGTATGTTTAGACGTAGCGCTAATTAGAACGCTAATTAGAAAGCTGTTGCAGTGCAAAATATGTGAATCTTTATCGTATCATTTATTAACAAACAAACGCTTGAGATTTACGACGTTGATAGCTTCTAAAGGGATTTAAATTATGCGAAAGGAGTGAGATTTGTTATTTGCACACCCCTCAACTTTGATTTTATGAAGAACCTTCGACCGTTAACGCCGGATAATCCGGAAATTATCGATGACACTGAAACAATCGCGCCTCGTAGTTTAACTTCCGCACAAGTCAGGGAAAGTGCGTAACTTCCAAGACACTCTCTGCATCACACCCGGTTATACGACCAGCGCCGCGCACGTGTTTGCACGTGCTTAATATTAATATGTGCTATACGCCTTATACACCTATCCCGAATGAGGAATAGTTTCAAGCATAGTTTCTCGCTCGCGCTCACGTACTAGTAGTAATCTCCTTACACGTTAAGGACGCGCCCCGGTGCGGGCATACGTGCGCAAGCTAGTATTAAAGGAAACGAAGGAGCGTGAGGGGAATTGCGAGTGCGTAATATACCCGTGTACATGTTATTTGCGTGTACGCATACAATACTGTGCTGCCACGTGCACACACGTAAATATACATCCATTGTTCGAGACTGAAGTTATATAAATACAATTTCGCGCACTCTCTCGCGCGATTTTGCGTTTATAGCCGGATATGGTAAAAAAATGTTGGCAGATGCGATTGCATTTTTACAATTCTATGTCTCCTCTTCTGTGCGAAATTCTCGCACGCACACTTTACCGGTATGCCGCACCGTGCACGACCGTGTGTCTTCCCGGGCGCAAAAATATCGCTTCTATTAATGCTGAAATATTTAATTTCCTGCACGTGGACAGATAGATGGTAGCTTCGTCTGTGCTTCGTGTTTATTGCAACAAGTAGAATCCTCTCTCGTGGGGCGACCATTCTAAATTCACATTCTTGCTCCACATAATGGATCCTTTGTTAACGAAAATACTGAAACTCGCTCTAATAATTTTTATGTTTCACATGAGTGAAATAAAGCAGCTTACGCGAATTATGTTCTAACGATGCTGGCACATAATGTGCATCGTCTGCGTAACACAATACCGTCGTGCAGTTAATCTCAGGCAGTTTACAAACTAAACTCCTAAACTACTAATACATATGTATAGCAAGTCCTTGATTTTCAGTTAATTTCAAGTAGAAGTGATTACTTAAACAAAATTTTGATTACCATTAGAATGGAATACTATTATATATGGAGGATTATAAAATGTAAAAAAAAAATAGCTTCACTCCCCGTTGCGCTGGGTGTTTATATTAATTTTCTTTATCGGCAGCTCTTGTCTCAGAATAATGGGTTCAGTTACGTCACATCGGCATCGCTCAATGTCGATCGCGTTTCCGCGCGAGAAACGAGAAAGAAAAGCCATCGAAACGGCCGTTCAAGACGTTCGATCGAGCGCGTTGAACGCTTGTAAATTTCTCGTTGACTCCGGTAAACTTTTCACCGCCGTCTCAGGACGGTACACATTTCCGCGCCGTATTAACCGATCGACCGCACGAAGCAACGCAACGTGCATTGTATAACGCGATCGTATGCACCGACTTGCACACGATCGTATCCGTGTGTATTAGTATGCATGTAATGCTAAGGTACGGTATATGTATATACAGTGCTTTAACAGACGGGAAACCTCCGTGTTCCGCATGTGCGATCTTACTAATTTCCGGGATCGAAGCTTGTCCCCGAGAGGGGTGGACCAAAGATGAGAATCGTGACGAGTGAGAGATGCCAATAGATAAAGAACGAGAGAGAGAGAGAGAGAGAGATTCAGATAGGCAAGGATAGCATGGGCGTGAATTCGATTAATTAAACTTCGAATTCGCGCCGTTTCGGGGAAATGGAATTATCACAGCGGCAAATGCATCGGTTTGGGGACAGTGAGCCGCCGATACCACCATCACCATCAACACCACCACCACCACCACCACCACCAGAAGGGTGGTTACGTTTAAAACGGGGGTGCAACGGCGGTATTTAGGGGTCGAATGGTGTAACAGCTTGCGCCTGTGGAAAGAGCGGTGGAAAGATGTGGGATGATGAACGAACGCAAGCCGACGATATATATTTACAGCCCGAAGCGGCGCGGTGCGATAGAGAAAAGTTTCGGCAGAGATTCGAGCCGTGAGAATTTAAAATCCCGCGAATCTGGCTAAGACCGACGGACTTTTCTTCTCCCTCTCTCTTCCCTTCGACTTCGAGTGGCGTTTCAATAATCCGGTTTGGTATCGCGCCGCTTAGCCTCCGTCGAGGCGAGGAAGAGCCGGGCAGGCGTTTATTAGGTTCTCAAGTCGAGTTCCCTCTGCCGTTGATCGATTGCCGACATCCGCCGCGAGTGAGAAATACCGATTTCTCTCGCCCGTTACACGTGTATACCAAAATCACTTGGAAAATTGCCCGCATCACGCCTCACGATCGCTTGCAATTTTCTCTCACGGAAATAAGGTAGTTCTGGTTATAAAATTTGAATAAGGTATGGTCGAGATATAAGTTTTCCCATGTTTCTTCACTCAATATGCCAAAGGCATTATTAGAAGTTAATTAAATTTTTTTAAATTTACATTACATTACATCTGTTATTGCACATTCTTTTTCAATGTGTTATTCAATATGTATCACTCATTCAATCTATTCACTTATTCAACATGTAATTTTAAATTCTAAAATTTCCATTTTTTTCTGTTTAATATTCCATTTTTATTTGTTTAATATTCTTTTAAATAATTTAAAAAATACGATATACTAAAATGTCTGGAAAATCTCTTTAAATTTCAATAAATTAATGGAAAAGATCAGTATTTATAAAAATAAACAATAATGTTATAAGGTTTCATAAATTTAAAATAACAAATTGTTAACTAAAGAGCAAAGAGTCAAACCAGATGATAATGCCAATAATATATTAATATAAATAAATGTATACAAGCAAATGTGATTGATGATAGCCTAATTAAAAGTCGAAACATCTGTCGTTTGTATACATTTGTTTATAATAATAATAAGTATTATTTGATAAGTGTTATTTGATTATATTTGGTATTATTAGCACGTTATCTGGTTCTTTACCCTTTAGTTGGTATTTATATACATATTGTATATGTATATAATTGTATATATAAATATTGTATATGTATAATACATATATGTGATAATGTAATATATAGATTATATAACTAATTACAATATCAATTATTAACTGTATTTTAAGCATATAAAAGTAAGCGGCCAAGATTATGACTGATAAAGTTGAAGAAACTTATAAAATCTCTCAACTTCTCCAGAGTGATGATTCGATAATCCGCTTATGTCATCGTTTTGGTTAAAATCTTGAATAAAAATCTTTGAAAGGTTTGTCTTTATTGGTATGTTAAAATTAAACTTCAGTGAGGATAAAGTAATATTTTTACCGAGAAGCATTCATGTCACTTGTTTTGAATATCAAATGTCATTTCATGTCAATCTCTTAAAATATTTTCTTCAGTCACGTAAACTATCATTAAAATAGCTTAATAATAGGAAAATATTGAAATATTGAAATACTGAAATACTCAAATATTGAAAGAGTATAAACAAAGTTTAAAAAAAGCGAAAAAAATAGCAAAGTTAAATATGGTGTACAAAAATAGTAAACACTAAATATGATAGTAACACCTGAAGATAAATCAATTTGATTTCAAATAGAAATAAAACACTTATATTTATATCGAACTTCTCTCAATGAATATAATCCTGGTAAAGTGACTTTTTAAACTTTTCTTGAACTCATCGTAAAGCCCGATAAATGTTTAACTCTAATATTAACATTTTTTTTATCTGAAACATCTGACAAAGTCATTTACAACAAGGACAGGATCATTTATAACAAAGACATCGAGAGATTGGCTTTACATATAAAAAGAGATGCTTTACATATAAAAAGAGATTGGACGATGTAATGGAAATTTTAAACAAGTATTTTTTATTTATTTTTATAATAACATTCGTTATAGGCGAAATGAAAACTTCCAAAGGAACGGCACACAGGAAGCTGAGAAATGGAGTTTGACAGATTTATATCATCCAATCCGTCGCGTACTGTGACACGATAAAAAAAAGCGACATAGAAGAAAAGGAAGCGTATGTCATGGTTTGTACCTCCTTTTCTCCTTCGTGGCGTAGACAGCGCTGATGATAAAAATCCTTTTGCAGCCGCATAATATCATAATAACTATGTAAATCAGACTGCCGTAGCAACCCGCAAACAGAGAATCGGATATTCGTATGCTAAGCCTCAACCCGTTTTGCACATCGTAGTCATTCCACTTTGACATGCACTATATATCCACTGTTACTCCGACAACGAGCCGAGCTCTCGTAAAAAAGCATTATTTAACTATCTACTCTTTCAGTATTAACGGTTGCCAGCTATGGTGACACCAAACAAATCCTCTCTTGTAAAAATGCCGGAGCGTGCGAAAAGTATGTGTGTGTATGTGTGTGTGTGTATGTGTGTGTGAAGAGGTAATACGAAAATGTACGTGTATCATGTATCGAAAAATCACTTAACTTTAACAAAAAAAATCCAACTGCCAAACAAATTGCAGTGTAATTTAAAAAATTTCATTTTGTAACGAAATGTGTACGTATCCAACATCTCTCGATGTCTTTTTTAGTAAATGACTCTATCGGGTTAGGTCACAAAGAGTTTAACATTTAACGGGCTTTACAACGAATTCAAGAAAAGTTTTAAAAGTGGCTTTACTAGAATCATATTTACATTGAGAGAAGTTCGAGATAAATATAGGGGAAGAATTCGCACGAGTAGTAATTTTAAGAAAACTTGAAACAAGTTGTGCAAAAGCTTGAAAAATATCTAGTAAAATATTTAAAAAAAGAAACAAACATTTAGTGCCGCAAAATAAAAGAACATAATAAAATATTGTACCATTAAGAAGTGTCTAAGAAAATATAAAATATAGAAAATATAATAATTCTACAATTTTTCTATTTTTCACGCGTCATATTTTTACTTTATAAAAATTACATTTTTTACATACTTTCATCATACTTCATTTACATTTATTTACATTTATTATACTTATTTCAAACAAAATTTTTTCAAAGTGCACAAAATTTTTGATTTCTATTTTTTTCTATTTTTATCAAAATTGTCATATACACTAATGTCTGACTGTTTTTATTCTTTTACTCTTTAACTATTTTTGTTTTCCATTTGCTAATAATAAAACTTTGCTAATAATAAAATTGTGGAAATTCGATGTCATAAAAAAAAATTTTTACTCGCAATAAAGGTTGAAGAAGCTTTTGCGGTTGTATACAATGAAAAATGTTTAAAGGTGATTAACGTCTCTCGAGGCAACCACAGCCGTGCATAAACATAGCGTTTCAACGATAAGCTGAGCGCCACAATAGATTTTAATAAGTAGTTGTAAACGCGTTACAACATGGTTGAATGAGACTTTAAATGTTGTGTATGCAGATGGTGCCTTCGTAAAGTCGATGTGCAGCACTTATTAATTGTAAGCTTTATATAATTACCTTTTGTATGTCAATCATTGTGCGTCATACATTGCATTATTATGTTCCATAGGGAAATTTCCGTAGTAATTAGTCGTTACGTCGATTATTACGTAACACAAACTCTGCATTTCATTATATTATATTTATACATAATACGAAACGAATACAATAATAACAGTTGTGATGTAATCGTTTGATATTATCAAAGTAACGCAAAAGGATTGAAACAACCTTTCAAGTTACTTGTAAAAGAAAGGATTTATATTCGCGGTATAATTATATGTGGCGCGGAAATCTTACATGAGGTACGCTAATTAATGTAACATAGATACACGCAGAATATATTGCGTCGCATTAGCTTCTTACGGAAGTTCGTGCTTTAGTTTGACTGTAGGGTATTACGAGACACCTTCTTGTGCGAATGACGTAAGGTGTAACGGAGACGTCGACTATATACATATTGTCAAGACTTTCAAATATATACGGTCGTAAATATTTTGTCAAAAGGATAAGTTTATTATGTATTTTAAAATGGAAGATTGAGAAGTATCTCGCATCGCTTTAAAATGCATGTTTTTTTAACGAAATTTCTAGCTTCGTCAAAGATAGAGCTTTCCATTGCATTTTTCTGTCAAACTTGACATTAACTGCAGAACTACAGAGAATATTGTTTTACTTTTACAACCGTCAAATATCGCGTAATCGCGCAAACATTAATAAGATCGTTCAGTCAAATTTATCGAGAAGATTGTTTATATTTTACCATAGAACGATACGACATTGACATAGTGATACCGGGGAATATTCACCAAATACGCTAGAGGGTTTAATAAATGCAAGATGATACCGAAGTTTTGCGATGAAAGTTAAGCGCTCTTCGAGAGAACGGCGCGAACACGGAGGCGAAGAAACGAAGTCCCGTCATCCAAGCGGAAGCGGCAAGCGTGGCAGCCGAACTTCCGATAGTTTTTTTTTTCACAAATTAATGCTTTCGCTCAAGATAAAAATTTGCTGAGCCTCGCGCGCGCACCGAAAAAGAAAAAGAGAAATATTTACCCTTCCGACGAACGAGAAGTTGGCCGTGCCTCGCCCTCTTATTCTCCTCCTTATCACGGAAGTTGGCTATTCTGTCGTAATAACCGGGAACTTTGTTAAACTCTCGTTTAAGGGAAATCTCACTTTCCTGGAACTCTTCTCCGGGACATTAATGGCCCAATTCATCCCGCCTATCCGCGGCTGTCCTTATTAACTTAACGCAATACATGTCAGCAACAGTGTAAAACGAGTGTTTAGGGACTCGAAGACGAAGCGAGTAGTTAATGCCAGATCGGAGATCGCGGACCGATTTAAGCGAGCCGTTAGTATACCAAGTACGATAAAATTTGCATAGAACGCGGGACAGACCTCCATCGTTCGACCTGTATACGCGCTATATCGAGACAAATTTTGTACGCCGTTCATTCTCGACATGCTGCCGCTGAATTAGTAACGTCCTTGCAACAAGAATTTACGCCATGTATATGGAAAACACATCAAACTTTTTGACGCGGATATCTCGTTAAGCAATTGACTGCACTTAGTCCTCGAAACGCAAAATTTTACTCTATAAAAGTATCAGTAACTACAGACCATCTTTTTTGTAAAAAAACATGACAAAAATATTTATCTTAACATAAAATCTTATATCTTAAAATAAAATGACCTAAATAAACTCATTATTATTAAAATTGCAATTAAAAGCTTATTCAAGTTATCAAAGAGATAGCAAAATTCTAAAAATTTTTGTACATATTTTTTTATATCACTGTGGTTCAAAAAGTTAAACCAATTTCACAGGGCATCGTGCGATCATTTTTACTCTACTCTTATCAACAATCTCAGCGTGAATTTTCCGTTATAACGCAGTAAATGGGTGAAATCAATTTTACACGGTATGCTCTCGTTGTTATCGTGTTGTCAATTTCTCATTCTATCGTGACTACTAATAACTTTTTTATCGGCTTGTTGACATGTTAAGAAAGTATTAAAAAGGATCTAAGTTAAAATATATTGAGATTTTTACACTATTATAGAGAATCGTACTCTCTATTATATTTTATACTTTATTTTATACTTTATTTTTATACAACAAGGATTAAAAAGTAATCGTAAACAAATTCGAAGTCTATCCCAAGCGTTTCGATAGGGATTGATTTCGGTGCATTGTGAATGCATTTTGCGTATCAGCGAGACACGCGATCGAAATAAGAGAGTCATTTGTCGAATGCGTGACACGCGATCTGCAGTGTATATCGTAGCTGGAGCATTTTGGTTTCTGTCGTGCGTGACGGTCCCATCTCTATACAGCGTGATTCCCCATTCACGATAATCCACTCGCGCGGCACGGGAACATCGTGTAACTGCATCGACATGTAGAAACATTCCTCCCTCTTTCAACCTGCGATCTCTCGGTTGGATTACCGGTATCAGCTTCTACGTATCGAATAGTGTCTGTAAGATCTCTGAAATACGTCGGACGATATTTCGTCCTGTCAAACGTCGCGGCTCCTCATCGTCTCTGGCAGCTACGAGTCGATCTCGATCTTAGGAGTCCTTATTTTCCTTCAGACACCATTCATTTTTCGCGTTTCACTCAGACTCAAAAATTCCGTGCAAGGCGCATAAGACTTATGTTTCAGCGAAAACACGAAAACTGAGTTAGATCGCGGCGCTATTGTTGATCGTGAAAATCGAGGATTGCATGCGCGAACGAACCGGTCTCTTTATTTGTGCCGATCGACCTGGTCGCCAATATCGCTCGGTTCCTCTATATTTTATTTCGATTCGAAAATTTTATTCGTATAGCACGGTACCTCGGTATTTACGGTCGATGTGAAAACTGATGCGATAACTCAGCAAAGTTATTACTCGTGCGCGTACGCGGTAGATACTTTACTTTATTGGTCCTTCTTCTTGAGTTATTTTTAACTTGACCATTCAGGGTCGATCGCTCGATCTTCGCTTAACGAAAGTTGGATATCGTATAATTTATTATGTGTAATTCACGAGTAACAAGACTATTAACCCTCAATATACTTGAAACATTCTTCATTTATTAAATCGGTAAATTCATCGTCAAGACTAATGAATAACGAAGGAAAAATATTTATTGGATAAAATCGTGTAATTATGCAGAATAGAAAAGTACAATTATCGTTTGTGGTAACTTCCTTCATTTCTGTAACGTTTAAAATCGTATTCATGAAGTTTCATGAATTGCATTAACCTCTTCCTCTCTACTTTTAAATTGTGTCCCGCACCTTCCTCACTTTTCCAGCCAGCTCCATTTCTATTATTCCGAAAACGCCGATCCTATCGAAATCGAGTAATTTCGCAGAAATTTAATAACAATCGAGATTTATTACATAACTTTTGCAGTTATTTATGTATTATGACCTTTTTTGAAAGAAAAAATACTCTGATTTGAGGGATTCATCGGTCGATTGGGATACGTGATGTTCACATGCATCACGAGTACAATATTGTTCGGTTTAACATCGTCGTATTCTTTCGCCCGAATTCTCTCAGGTTCTTTACAACATCACGGTATGGTACAGCCATTTATTTTGATATCAAGTTTCTCGCCCCAGAGGCTTCCCGCAGAGAAACTGCTACAGAAACGGTGCAGTCGTTCTATCGTGTTCGAATCTCGATTGCTTAAAGCCGCTAACGTAGTTACGTACTTTACGACGCGGGAGGAAATAACAACGCTGCGTCGGTCTCATGCTTTACCTTTACTACTGATCGCCACAACTTTTATTTGCTACCGCATTCGCGACACTTTAACGATTGTGATCGCAAAAAGTGAAATGTTAAATTATAAAAAATGCTTTAACTAATGCCTCGCGTAAAATTGATGCTCTAACAATCGTAAAACAAGCATGAACCGACATTATAGAAATAAAACATTGCAAGTTAAAAATTGGATTAAGATTACATTTATAAATCAAAACTAATTTTCATTTAACATGTACAATGTAATTACGTTATCTCACTTAGTTTTCCATCGATAATTTCGATTTAATACTTACACATTTGAATAGCTCAAGAATTTATATGCAGAGTATGATGCACTAAAAACTAAATTATAAAAAAAATAGAATAATATTTTTAAAAATGTTTTAAAAGACTTCCCTACATTCATGTATGTATAATATTATATATAATCATTTCATTTTGAATATATTGTAAATTTTTTTTTTTTTTTTTATTGTTAAATTATTGTATCTTGAATTTTGCGAAGGTTTTTAATTTTAACTCTAATTTTTAATGGAAACGATAACAAATTGTCCGAGTGCAACTACGAAATCTGACACCTGATTTTTTACGTTCAGTTATTAGATTGCTATAGAGTTTTCATGTTTCCATAGCATACGCGCACATGTTCCACCAAACTTTTGTTTGAAAATTCGAAACGATTTTTTTGATATTTCAAATAATTTCGAGAATATTCTCCCATTACAGTTATTTCCTTCGCTCGCATCTAAAAAATTCTATTCCTTAAAGCACGTACCAAATATAAATATTTTCTTACAAAATAATGTAATACACTGTAGGTTAATATGCTTTTACAATAACCATATTTTACATAAAATTGAATATTTCAAGTTTCTTCCCTCAAGCTAAAAACTTATATTTTGATTGCGCCATCGTTCCAAGCGATCTTTAAATTTCGTTTTAAAAATGCATAAATCACTCTTCTCAATGTGTAAAGAAATCTATAAAAAGACGATCACATGAGTAATTTCCTCGTAAACTAAGATGCGACAAAACAACGACAGAGAGATCAATTTTCCCTACGCTAGGTGCACTTTTTCACGTAATTATCGTTGTCGAGAGCCAAAAGTGAAAACCGATCCGCTCTTCGATCAGCATTCCAGAGTCCACAGAAGCGAGCAGCACTCGAATACGGTAGCGCGGATGCCAAGTACCGTAACTTGTACCGCGCAGAGAGATTGAATTATTTTTCTCCTGGAATAATTTCACCATAAAATAAGACCGGTATAAGGGTGCATGCGCGCCTGCACATACACACGCCTACCGCTCGCAGCATCATCCCTCTCGAGAAAAGCAAAATCTCTCCAGTACTCTCCTCTTCTCTCTTTCTCCTTATATCTTCCCTATCTTCCCCTCTCATCCCCGTAGACGAGGCCACTCGAAGCGAGTAACGTCGCTATTTTCCCCCACGTCTCCTTATATTACATTCTAGATAGGACCGCAGGGACGACGGTGGAAGCTGAAAATTCCTTTCCTCTCCTGTTTCTGTCAGTGAATATCTTATCATAATACCATCGGCGCTCCGCTTCCCCGAGATCGAAGGACCAAACTCGCAACCCAACGCCAGCTTTCTAGGACCAAACTCGCGGTCTTTCGTCCGTCGCCGTTCGTCCAACCTTGTCATACACAAAACAGCCAGAAAGGTCCAAGTAGTTTATTTCATAGTTTCGGCACATCCCAGAATATCACACGTTTTCGGATTGGCCGATACAGTTCGCGGCTTCTTCCGTTCGATGCAACCGCGACGGAAAGGTCGGCGGATGTTGCACGATGCACCACACACAGAAGCATGACTCGGCGGTGCGAGATGGTATTTGCAAACTTTGACTTCGCGCATGTTTCAATATTGCGCCACGTGCCGGTGCTTGTGATGCAGCTGAATGTTGCTTCGCTTAAACTTCTCGTTCGTTTTTTTTCGCCCCGCGCTTTCACCCGCGCGGCGAAGAGAGGTTTCTTGCTTATAAAAGTGTGTAGCGCCTCGTAATACTTTCCGCTTCGATCTGCGCTTTTTCCTTTTCTCGGGCACCGTATTCGCCAGCTCGATTTTACGGTACCGGCCCAACGGGAAGAATCGTTGATACTTTCACAAAATAAAGCTGGTGCATTGTTCTCAAGAGCAAGCCAGAATGAATCAAGAAAAATGAATCTAGTCTCTTTTATTGTAGGAAAATTGGACAACTCGGGAGATCAATTACGTAATTTTCCTCTAGAAGTAGAAAGATGATAAGCGAAAATCTCCACGTAAACTTGCTGAGATAACGTAAGTTCTTTCTTTCAACGTTAAACAATGAGATTCCGTGAGATCGTACGAGATTTCAAGTAGCCAAGAGGGAAAAGGGGACAAGTTCACTAACAATTATATAATTACCCCACCAGATGTGACAGTTGAAGTTCTCAGATCTTAATGACATAATCGGAAATTAAGGGATGCTTTTATAACACACGTGCAAATTTTCCGTGATAATACTGCCAATACAGTTGATAAATGTGTAAGTTCTTGATATACAGATTTCAGTACAATGTGCGTTATAAGCTACAGCAATGTTCAAACTACTCCCTGTATAAGAAATTTGCATTAAATATACACGCCCGCGCGCAGGAGTACGTATTTGAGCTTATTGTAAGCTATGGTGTATATTGTAAGCTATGGTGCATTCAGGAAAGCCACGAACGAGGTATTCACAATATATTTTAGATTAACGCTATTGTGATGAAGAATTCATCAACGCCTCTCCCATAGCTGGCGTTTTGATGAATATTCATTATTATATTTCTCATTTATATCAGTCTTGTAACGCGTTTCGCGATTCTTATGCATAGGAACAACTCGGTACATCACCATCTACGTCAACGAGCTGCAATTTGGGGCTTGACAGGAAATTAAAACTATACTTCACCGTTCGAGATACGGTATTATATGCGTCAACAAGCCGTTAATCGCCGCTATTGCGCCGTCACGTGCGTTTTAACGAGAGGCGACGAATCATGAACATCGAAGCGACTGGCGTCTGCTTCGAGTGGCATAAAATATTTGTCAAAGCAAGCAGCGTGTACTAAGCCTCATATAAAATAACGATTTATTGGCCGAATATTTATGCCATTATTTTGAGTTATGGAAATGGAAAGTTGAATGAACGATATTAGTTTCATAATCTCACTGTGACGTGATGTATCGTTTGCACACGACGTATCACTGAAGCGCCAATAATGCATTGCGAAATATTTATTTTAATCATTGTACGCAAGGATTTAATTGCAAAACGCGTTCAAATTTCTCGTATACAGTAAACATGATAATTGCAATTTTCGATATCCGTTATGTGAAACCCTTGAATAACCTGGATTCTTCGTACAAAATACTTTATTATTTGTTTTTCGTACAATTGAGACAAAATTGTTTAGAATTATCTCGACATACCCTGGATTACACTTAGCTGTTTCCTGGAACCCTCTAATGTTATAGCTATGGGCAACATTAGGTGCTTTATGTGTTTTTAATTACCTCACTTGAGGGAGTTTGTCCCCAATCGTTATTTTAAGTCTTCCATTGTTCCACGGTTATAAATTATTTAAGTTTACGTGCAGTCTAGCCATTTGAATTATAATTGTGCCCGGGAGAAAACTGTTCTCCAGGGAATATTGATTGATCAATAAAGGTGATTAATCTATTGTGGGTACTATATTTCGTCTATGTGACCAATTTGATTTTAATATTCAGTGAAAAAACAGTACCGTAACCCGTGGCACTTTGCAGTATAACTTTTAATACTTATTTTTCCGTAGGTTGATCACAGTTCATAATTTTTAATAATCGTCATTCCATTACCAAAATATACGATAATAAATATTAAAAGTCGACGCGATGTCTTTCTTCAAACATTTTGTTAGAAAATTGCTCTGTATCTGTTAAAAAATGTTATTACAATTTCAGAGTTTCGCGCAATTTAACTTTTATCCAAATAACTTATTTTTAAATATAAATATCAACCATATTTCCTTCACTCTTTCAGAATTTTATTTAAAAAGTCTATTAGTTAAAATTTTATAAGGTATCGCGTTACGTTGTAAAGATCTCAGAATGCTTCAACTTAATTAGGAGCATAACGCAAAGCTTCTTTTGGTTCGCAGATGTGCCGAGCTTCTCCGAGCCGATCGGCAATGTGACCGCCGCTATCGGCAAAGAGGTCGCCCTCTCCTGTACCATCAGGAAAGTGGGAAATTATAAGGTAAGCAGCCGGTGAATTTTCACAAGAAACGCGGCTCGGCTCGGCACGGCGCGACGTGGTGCAACGCATTGGAGCTCGCGGCAGAGTACCAGGCGCTAATTAGCCGACTTGGAAACACATAAGCGCACATTGCTAGAGCGATAAGAGAATCTGAAATTCGGGTAATCCCCCGAAATAAATGGGTCGCCTCGGGCTGGTTCTGGCAGATGTCAGTGTACCAGTGTCTTTTTGCGCGCTCCGCCCGCAATTTCTTGTATTTTTCCGCGGGCACGAGTTTTCCGCTCGTTCGCTCGAAACAAACAAATAACATGGCAATTCAAATGATGAGAAAACAACTACACATGCCAATTCTTATTACAGTAACTGTTAATTAATAAAAGATCGATTGAAGAATGTTTCCGTTACATTGGACCAAAACGTTCGTGTTCATTCATTTCATATACACGCAAAAATATATATATATATATATGTAAATAAGAATTTTTTTATCTCATTTAAATAAGCAAGAAATTTAGTAATGCGCGAATTCGCATAATAAGTTGGATTAGCCCATGGTAAACTGCTAATATGAAACATCGCGACAATTTTTTGTATTTCACGTTGAATCTTCCCGGAAATATAGTCGAGGAACAAAACGAACGAACAAAATGCAATACGTTTGATAATTTGTAAATCTCTCATTTGCAATTTGCACAACTCAAATGTGATATATTCCACAAGCCATGCATAAAATGCCTGTTAATGGTACGTACGAATATTTATTTTTAGGATAACATCAAAGTTTGCCATATCGTTCCCGAGCTTTTGCTCGCATTGATTACGCTTATAATACGAGTCACTGATTGATTAGAATTTAAAGTTGAGCCATAAGCATACAAACGAATGCGGTGTATGATCCACTGTGAAATTCGTATCTCGCGCCGGTAATTTTTTTCTCCATAGAATAAAGCTTTTATGTACGATTAAATGTGTTAAAACTCGCGCATCGTCATTATTTTGTGTTATTTTAGCTATTCGGCGCTTTTAATGCGCGCCCACCCATACTTGCGCGACCATCTGTAAAATAAAATTCGATAACCGCAAATTTGTACGCGCACATTTGTCGACCTTACCAGTCTGTAATTCCGATGAATGAATGCATCTTTATCAATTGATCGTTAATTATAGCGGCGCCAGCGATATGTGAGATTGGACGAATTCCGCATCACATTATTGGATGATCTAAAATAAAATACTAAATCTAAAATAAAATAGGAAAATAATATAAAATTAAATTTCGTTAAAACTTAATCAACATTAATCAAAAGTATGCACTGCCTAATTATAGTAGAGTAAATATAGTAGAGTAAAATAGCTCAAAGATTATTAAATGTTCAGAGACATAAAACAATACGCGACGATAAAAAAAAAATTAAATTACTCAGTACAGTTCCACAATTAATATGTTGCAAAACAATTAATACGTATCCAAAAACAAATAGCGTGATCATAAAAGGATACAGTAGATGTAACGAATTTTGAAACGTAACTGATGAAATAAATACAGAACGTTTTCCCGTTGTTGCAATATTGTGCAAATATAAAAAAAACAAAATAAAGCGAAAAAAGATTAATAGTTATAGACATTTATATTTTTCACAAAAAAGCTACGTCGATGCTATTACATTTCGCAATTAACGAGAAACGTTAACAAGTCTCGCCGTACGTAAGTGCTTTTCATATTAAATAACATCTTGTATTTCCAGAATGCTGAGTAACGTCTAAGCAACTTAATTAAACGTTTGGATGATATAACGCTCCCCGATATTCACAATACTGGCGTGGTGTTAATGTTCAGCTAGCGTAATTATCCTGTTTAATTTATTCTATGGTGTCTTGTAGTTAACGATTCATTCGGAATACAAGATATGCGCGTGGATAACAACAATGCGCCTTCAACAATGCGAAACCGTGAGCTTTCATGCACGGATTATATGCTATACTATTTCTCTCTCTTTTTTTGTCATATGTAGTTTTACACAAGCACAACAAAATCGAATACACTTCGCGGTTCGTCCAAAAACACTCCAGGCAATAGTTGTTTGCCGTTCGGCGTACGTACGCGTTCAATAATTTTTTTTATACATTCGCGTGCATATACTATTTTTATGCAGTGCACCATATTCCAGCACTATGTACTCGTTGATAAACAATCTCGCATATTTGTACGTCACGGATAGTAGATAATAATAAGAGCGCTTTATGCACGTGGCCGCAAAGAAGTGTTGTAATAATGGCGTGCCTTTTAACAAACAAACTATGCGGGCATGACGCCAGTCATTAAAGGTAAAATTTTGTCTTGTATTTCCTACATGTAAAATATCGTAAGATAATTCACACGAGTTTTCTTTTCTAGTATAATTGCATTAAAAATTCACCTATTAAAAGTAGAAGAGTGTCAATCAAAGTAAATGAAAAGTTTATCTAAATAAGGAATATCGATACATGTAGACACACACACACACACACACACACACACACATATATATATATATATGTGTGTCTTATATAAATTGTGCAATTAAGAGAAAAATTGTTAAAAACGTTTGTGCAAAAATACGAAAAAAGACACGAAGCTTTAAATTTACTTAATTTTGTTTAATGATTTTAACCACGTGCCTTTATCTAAATATAAATTGCAGTGAAACATTGTTCTCTCCGAAATGGTGCGAAAAGTGGACGGGCAAATGGTTATTCATCGCGTACATGTATACGCATACGTAAAACATTAATGGAACACATACACACATGCGACTGAGGATTTAGTTTTCGTTATTACAGATATAATTCATAGCGGTGCATCTGACTTCGTCAATACATTACTAGTTAAAACTTCACGGTACTTTACTTTCTTACGCGTTTAACGGTTCACCCTCGCAGCTCAAAACGTCCATATGCATATAGAACGGCTCTCTTGAATGTAAAACTGTCAAACTTTATTTCAAATATTTCGGCATAAAAAACTTATGGATCTTCTTTAAAAAAAAAAAATACCCTTTGTTGTCGCGTTATTCGGGATTGAAATCAATAGAATCTTATTGTTAGTAAAAATTCTAATTTTGATGCTATAATCATACGATCTCTACGTTTGTCTCATTAGAATTAAATCTCATGGAATTAATAAAAAGTTCTCCATCGAAAATCGATCCAAGCTATTATTAATAGTTCTCGAAATTAGGTATATTCATTATTCATGATACGTAATTATAGATATCTCATTTAATACTTGCTTAAGTGTGTTATTAAAGAAAATATAGTCAAGATTTATTAGTATTTGTGTTAGTTCACTTAGGTAAATATACATTTTCAGCTCCAAATAGGAAAGTTCAGTAGTTAAGACTGAAAATGATCAGACGGAATAGCATATACCTCGTTTAATATGTCTGCTTAAGTGTGTTGTTAAAGAAAATTTAGTCAAGATTTATTTGCGTTAGTTCACATCTAGGTAAATATATATTTAGCTTGAAATGGCAAAGTAGTTAAGATTGAAAATGATCAGACGGAATACGTAATTTTACTCTTCGTAAATTCTCTTCTATTTCTCTTGAGTTAAAGTTCCAATTGCAGATATCAGTCTAGATTTCTCCAGATTTATTTCATTATACAGAATATCGAAGTATTAATCGGATTACAATAGTTAAATAATAAGCACATATTAAATATATCAGATTGATTATCTTGTAATTACTATATTATCTTATAGTTTTGTTATCACTCGGAAAGTATAGAAATAAATCGTGATTCATCGCGGTTTTTAATATTGAACTTGTACAACTATGTAATTTTCTTAGCATCGTTTGCAATTATATGTGTATTATGAACAGTCGTAGCAACAAGTAAATAAAAGTATTTAACACATTATAAAATTGATATATAAGATTTAATGATTAAAAAGAAAAATTAGTCAAATATTATATAATATTTATTCATAATATTATATTCACGGTATTCTCAATTGTGTTCCTGAAAATCTTGCTCCTAATTTATGCATAAAGCATAATTATACAAATTCCAAGGTTAAACTTTTAATCTTAGCGTCTTATTCCAGATAATGGATCTATGAGATGTGTATTTTTTGTTTTTCACTTAATAATGCATCCGTACATAATTATATCCGATATAATTTTCATACAATAGACACAGATCTATTATCTGAAAGTAAAATAAAAGATACTTCGGCACTCACCGATTCGATGCGCAGCAGCGAAGCGTTCTAACACCGACTGTAAAACATAAACATATTTCAATTAAAACAATGTCAAAAATAATCAATATTTTAGAATATGATTGTTGTAAAATAAATAACAACTACTCACTCCAAGAATGCTCCGCCGACACCCGATGCCGTCTCTAAGTCTGCTTTTCCTCTTAGGACGTCATGGTTGTCAGGTTCGTCGCACTCGTACAACACTGGCGAAAATAATCACGATTAATTTTGATCGCGCATTCCGTTACTAATTTTCAAAATACAATAACATCCGACACTTTGCACGGCACTCCCAATTGTACTATATTATGAAAAATAACAATCGGAAAAAGCATGATCGATTAGATTACAATTCATTTCAATCAAATCAAACATGTAATGTTTCGCGACATGAATGTTGGACAGTTTGACAAATCGTCGATATATGTTGCGTTTATGTTACGTTATTAAAAGTTAACTGCAATCACACTTATTAAATAAATGCGTCACGACGCTGTTAGATTCGGAATTAATTCAGTCCGTGGCCACAATCACACTATCGATGACCACGAAATAGTGTCGCGATAGTGGTTCGAAAGATAATGCGAAGACGGAGCATAGAGCTCTCTGAGCTTCGCTACTTATCTGCTCGAATCTCGCTGCGCGAATGATAAACAAAACGACCTTGTATAAACACAGCGCGCTATAACGTCTCAAAAACACCGAGCGTTGTGTACCAGCCAATTTATCGTTACGGCGAAAATATTTTACATTGCATATATAAAATAAATGTACTTGGAATATTTGGTTCTTTGTATTTCAAACGCGAGCCATAAATAGACGATCGTTGTTAAATCATGATTTTTCATTACTGGAGTTCGACGTCTCGGAAATTAACGAATCAACTTCGGACAACGAAAGATTTTACTATATGTCGATATAGGAACGCGAAATCCATATCATATGATTGATAATTAACGAAACGCGGAATTAATCACAATTGTACTTACTAATTAAAAACGCGTCGCTCCGAATCGATCCGTTCCACATTCGCGAATGTACGTCTCGTTAATGACCGAAAAATTCGAACGCGACGTCAGTAATTTTATCCCGTTTATCGTGCAATATGACATGGTTAATGAAATCGAGTTGAAGACTAATTAAGATGTAATAAACTGTTTGAAAATATATAATCGGAATTCGGATATATGCGCAATACAATCTCATGAAACGCATGTGTTAATAATAAATAATCGCAGCTCTCTACTCGTATTATTTGACTCGATAATATTATTCTGCGCTTTCAACAGCAGACAAATTATATTTAAAGGAAAAAAACGCGACGTATATTTTGAATTTTAAACAAGTAATTGCACACTTTGTAATGGAATAATAATTTGTAACTCCCATACGATCCCCACTTCAATCAAATCATGCAAATATCTACCTCGAAATAGCTATCATGACGATAAGCTTATGAATCAATTGCGGAATTGATTAATTACATGAATTGATTACAACTAATCTCTTAAAGAGAATAATCGTGTTTTCTTCTTTGTCGCAATCGAAAGGTAATATAGTAATGCCAATATGGAGCAGCTCGTGCCCGTTACCTTGTATCTCGAATCGAATCAAATCTCATCACGCGGATGATAAGATGAAGTATACAGACATTGTGTGCGTACGTCATCGAAATTATCAATCGCCACAGATCATTACAAGAGCTAATTTGTACTACGAAATATATAGTGTATCAAACTCATTTTAAATAATTTATAATTTATTATAAAATAAAGATTAAAATTTAATTTATAATATTACATATAATGCTATTCAATAGAACATTTGAAGAAGAAATTATAAAATTGTACAAATTAAAATACACATATCTAAATGTACGGCATAAAATTATAATAAATAAATTCAGATATAACAGAATTCTATTTTGAGAAATCTGACATGAATTTTAAATCGTTCAAAGTGCTTCAAAGTAAATGTAGAATGTTTTATTCTTTATATTAAAAAATTATGTCGATAAATTTCGTTATCACATTAACTATAATTAAAAAATAAAATCTATCTTCACTTTAATTAGAAAAGTATTTATGTAAATTAATTTATTTTATTACTTTGACCCAAATTTTTACATTTCAGAAGAAATAAAATAATTTTCATAAAACGAGAATTGTGCTTTTTAAAAAATGACATTAAATTGCTGCAAAAGATATGATGAGTTAAATTCTATTAAGCTTACACACTTTTTTGGGGACATAAAAATGAAAAAATTGCATTAATAATAAATTAATTCAATATATTTTTCTGCAATCAAAAGCAAAATAATCTCATTTCACGAATAAATATTATATTTAATATAATAGAATAATTAGAATAAATATTAAATTTAATAATACTTTCTATAAAAATAAATTAAAGCAACTAATTTTATTAAAGAAAAGAATTAAATAATTTTTATGTAATAATAAAGCTTTATTTGTTACGGTCAAATAGCATTATATACATATAATTATTTAGAAATGTAGAATTATTTAGAAATTATTATTAATCTAAATATTATTATTTAGAAATTAATATTATTTAGAAAAATAAGAAACATCATATGAATTTTGTCTTGTAATATTGTTACATTTAATAATATAAATATGTAAAATATATCAAACTTTTTTCAATTCATAAATTAATAAATAGCTACAAATTTTGAACAACTATCATAAAATCCATTTTCATTTAGGGACGTTAAAACATAATAGATGGAATTACATATGCATTTGCTAATGCATTAAATGATCTGCAAAAGATTATATGATATTTGCATCGAATTGCACGGAATTTGTACGATGGTTACGGAACAATCTGTATATAACCAAACAATCTGTATCTGTAACCAAAACCATTTATGCGTTTAATATTTTGAGTTAATCAGATATCTTTCCATAAAAGATTTATTCATTGAATATTGCCAATTAGCGAGAAAGTCGGCTCTAAAAACCGATCATAATAGATGAAAGGAAATGGAGGCAGCTACCGACTAAAAGTAGGATCCTAAAAGCGTGCAATTTTCAGGAGATTATAAAACGCCTTTCGCGACAAGTAGATAAAAATTCGCACACGCACACAACACTCTGATCCACACTTTAACAGCGGCTCTTTCTCTCAGCGCTTTATCTTCGCTGAGTTCCTCAGTGTTTTCTTACTATTCTTGTGCTCGTCTCGACCGATCTTTCTAAAGCCTTCCACCTAAACGAAAAAAAGGCACCGACAAGCTTGAAGCTTTTAGTATCCGCGGCACCTTTTCAAGGAAGTAAAACGAGGCAAATCGCCGAGATGCAGGGCGGCAAGACTTGTGTCTACTTCTTTTTCTCTCCCCCAACGCAAAAGACGGATCAAGAAAAAAATGAACGGTGATATCTTCTGTGAGGTGTACGTGACGGCTCTGATCCCTTAAACGTTCTCATTTGCGTCATCGCGAAAGTCGAAACGCGCGCTCGAAAGAAATCAAAGCGATTCTTCCGTATTTCAGTGCGAACGGAGACTAAGCGTGAAGCAGGATATTCGCACTGTGATCTATTTTCTCTGAGTTTTTCGCTACAATCTCGCACCTGAGATGCCAGGATTTCTTATTAATTTTTCTATTTTCTAAATATATCGAATATTAAAAAGTACTCTTATATCGACAGCAATAAACTTTAATTCGTTACTCGATTTTATTGTCTATTCATAATTAACGAATGTTGGTTAGCTCAAAGCGGATTAAATCAATTCACATCTATTATCGACGGGGCTAATAGTGAAATAGGATAGACGTGTACTCGGACCGGTGAAACACAATAGCATATATCCGATAAACATAAATCCACGAAAGCTTCTCGATATCCGTACATAATCCAATTATACTTCAAACGATTCATGCGAAATGGGGAAGATCGGGATCGTAAATGAATGTGAATACAGTAATATGAATAGCGACATTTTGAGAAGCTCGTCGAGACGAATTTAGTTGCTTATGACGATTCATTTATCACCGTCAACCTTCTCTCTTGCGAGATATCGCCCTTTATAGTTGAGCGAAGTTGCAAGTTTACTAAGTCATATCTCACTGCCCGCTCAAGAGAATGTTCACTTCCTTATTGTTCAGTGAACTTAACACGGGTTATGTAATGCAGCCGCGACAGAAACACTTCTTTCTCCTATCATCGCGAAACGCAATCGCAATCACAAAACATTTTGTGACTCCCAATTTTGGTATTACCGACGTTATATAAAAGATTATATATCGTAAAACTTTATGTTAAAAATATTGTTACCTATGTTGCAGTTTGTTATAGGAAGTAGTTGTAATACTTAATTCTTCATAAAGGAATACATTATACGCAATAATTAACTAATTCCTGTTTTAAGCCTGTTGTTGAAATCAACAACAAGCTTGTATATTACATCACTACAATTAAGATCGCTACAATAACGCCGAAGATCCTTTTTGTAAAGGAGTTATACACTGTCCCCCTGTTTACCAAACAAGACCGGTAAGAAGCGCCGCTCATCTTCTTGCCTTTCTTCCTTACTACCAGTTCCATCATCTACAATACTCGAGGAGAAACTTCGATGGCGTCTCTCCTTTTTCGTTCCTTCACCCCCTCCCCCGTTTCGTCTTTGCAGTCTATTACTATAGCCCGGCTGTTCCTGCCGACGTTTCCATCAAACATCGATGAACGGAAACATTTTCAGAGATGCCGAAAACGGGGATGTGCTAGCAGTAGACTGTTGGCACGGTGAAGGGGACGCGAATAGACAGGATCAGGAAGAAGAGAGGGAGTACGAGTTGGCCAAAGTGGTGTTTCTCCAGGGTAAGCATGAGCATATACTTGCCCGGGGCTTATTCAGACAAATCGGTGATTGCTGCGGAGGCGAGCGAAAGGGTAGCTCGCCGCCGCCGTCACCACTACCAGCACCTTCACTAACACCACTACTATCAGTTGCACACTGCCATCAGCACACCGCACCGAGGTATGCCTCGCGCCACAAGCACGATGCGCTTGCCTTCGGCACAACGATAGAACGAGACACACCAAAATCCGCTGTGCTTGCGGGGAGAGAGAACGACAGAGACGAAACGGCCATACAGACAGACGAGGAACAGAGGCGGAAGTGGCAGAATAGAGAACGAGAAATACTGAACGTGGCATAGAGATTGTTCGTGATGAAAGAGAGAGAGTGAGAGAGGAAGAGAGAAGGGGAGCGAAGGGCGGAGAGAGCGCAGTCGGACTGAAGAAGAGCCAGGGAGAGAGAAGAATGATTGTTTCCATGATTACAATGGAGAGAGGAAGAGGAAAAGGAGAGATGGTGGCTAGGCAGAGGGTGGCGGATAAAGGGGTATGAGGGAGCAATCTCTTAGCGCTAACGTAGATTCGTGAGACAAGATCTTTCGAAATATTACACTGGAGGGGTACCGGCCGATGTAGACGTGCCCACCAGGGAATTTCGTAACTACTCGGATACTGTGTGTGTCAGCCATCGAGCTCGCCCAGGAGCTGTTTTTCCAGGAAAAATACTTTACGCCTCGTTTGGATGGCCGGAAGATGTGAGGAGGGACTTTCAACACTGAAGTGCTATGTAGTCGCCGGCACCGGTTCCGGACGATTCACAGAGGTAGATTTATACCCCGAGGAACGTAAGGCTTTAGATTCAAGGTGCTAATGCTCTTACAAAGACTAGCGGTGGAAATGGCGGTCGAGCGGTTCCGTCCGAGTAAGTATAGAACTCGTTTTTAATTTATTAGCTGGGAAAGGAAGTCTTTCTCTACGTCTCTTCCTGTTGCAACGAACGCTTCTTGTTGTAACGAGACCGTGGAAAATCCTCGGATAAAAGCGCACCCGGAGAGATAGGTAGCGCAAGTACGAACGTACGTACGAATAACTAGAGAAATAGTATTTCAGTTATTAAATTAAGGCACACAATGAAACTGCACACTCGGGAGAAGTAACTCTCGAACTGCGACGAAAAGAAGAAATCGTGTACAATGATTGGCGTGTAACGTTCTATCGGGGCAATCAGTTATCCTGCTCAAAGGACTCGAGCAGATTACGCACCGAATATCCTAGTTAATCTCATTAAATTCAATTCCGCGCGCAATCACTACGTGCGATCTACTACACAGATTCAATCAAACAATTAAGTACTTGATAATTGTCGTGTGCATACGATTTATTTAGCACGTTTCAACTGTTATACGATGTGTGTAAATATATTTCATTATATTATAGAGTTATACTTTTAATAACGAACTGATTTCGTACTCCTCAGTGACGCATGCTTATATAAATGGATTATAATTTAATGTTAATCGACGTTAATCGACATATATTTATTTAAAATAAAACATGACTTATGGAATACATAATATGCATATTACAGATTGCAGAAATCATATTCAAGAATGTTGATTAATAATATAAATATATCACTATTGAATAATTTAAATAAATATAGAAAAATTGTATAAAACTCGGCTTTTATTCAAATACATCATCCATTATCAAAAATCATATATCATATTCATTACATATTTTCCATTTACATTTGCAATATTTCACAGCAATAAATTGCAATTGAATATTTTTGTTATTTACATATTTAATTAAAGGAAACTTTTAACACTAAAAATGCATTATGAAAAGAAGAT
The DNA here is from genome assembly GCA_901521435.1 of Crematogaster levior. Classification (NCBI taxonomy): domain Eukaryota; kingdom Metazoa; phylum Arthropoda; class Insecta; order Hymenoptera; family Formicidae; genus Crematogaster; species Crematogaster levior. Next base: position 56,949 of record CABEGB010000670.1, on the reverse strand, counting down.
TTTTATCTCTATTAATATTAAAGTCTCTAAAGTCTATTAATATTAAAGTTATCTCTATTAATTAATATTAAAGTCTTTTTGAAGAATTATCTTTGTGAAGAAGAATTATCACTAAACATATCGAGTATCTATAATGAAAGCCGTCTTGACACGAATACGATTTACCGCATTCATCTTTGAGAGTCAATCAAGTACGCGATATAATTACTAACAATTAAATTTAAAAAAAGACGAAATATATATAAAAATATAAAGAATATCTGTTATAGATTCTATAATTTTACAGTCTGCTACAGCAACGTCAAATATTCACTAATTATAAATTATTGATAAATCACATTCGATGTATGATATTTTGAACATAAATGGATTTCATGTAATGCACCTACATGAATGTTACAATAAAATTCCACTTTCAATGGAGTATCGAATAACTTCGAGGAAAAATCCGATCCAAAGTATGCGTTGGAGGATTAGCGATTGAAATATGCCCTTTGTTGGAATCACACAACGAAAACAAAAGAAAGAAATAGCATCTTAAACGTGCAGCGAAATAGAAACCTCAGATTTATATTTCACTAATTACCCTCTCGAATCACGGATTACTTACTACGGATTTCAGGATCGTGACCATGCAAAATGCCAAATTAAGTCGCCGTTTAAGTCCTCGAAAGCTTTTTATACGATAAGCATGTCGTTTCCGCAAAGGAGGAGGGATAGTATTATTCCGGGATAGAATCGAACGAGTCGTTATCTTCTCCGTAGGGATAATGATCCCACAGTCGGCGCCGATAGTGTCTCTTTCATAGAGAACAAACTGTTATTTCTTCGTGACAATGTACTTAAAGTGCCGTCGATTGTACCTCGATAAAGAAAGAATTCAAACGGCGACTTCCGTCATCTTTCAGTTTTCTCTCGTTTAATCCCTTTCCGTTTCTTCGATAGTTTAAGGGCATTCCGCTTTTCGCGTAAATGCTCGCTTTTACCGGAAACTCGATTTATATTGAACTACTTATACATCGATTCGATTAAGTTTCATGCTGCACACGGCTCGCCGCTTCTCATTACCAATGATTACAAATAGCACTGTTAAACGAAGAGAAACTTCTTTTCTCATAGAAAATCATAATCAATCATTAAAAAAAAGTTTTTAAATATTTTCTAATTTTTTACTTTAGGTTTAAATATCGTTTCAAATTTAAGAGGACAAATTTAATTTCCAAGTTAAGTTTATCTAATTTTTGTGTACTAGCCAAGATACTCTGTACATTTTCACATTTTGAAAAACAAAAGACCTTAGATAGTGCCTGAAATTCAGCTGTTATATCGTATGTTATAATTGTATGTTTTTTTTATTAGAACAATGATTCAAAATTTAATATCAGGCCAATTACTTGTATCGAGTACAAAAATCGACATACGCTAATAATTCATACTTACTGATTTATATCAGTATTTTAAATCTTATTATTTTCTTTTATATTACATATATATATATATATATATATATATATATATATATATATATATCAAGATTCTTAGATTATAATCTTGAATGTACATATTTGAACGGTGAACGTTTTCTCGAAAAGGCAACATTTCATTACTTTTCATTACACGATATATTTCTGCGTCATATAACTCTATTCTGTATCAATGCGTGAATGCTTTCGACATATTAATGTATTGTCCTTAAGGCCAATTAACCCTGTTTTCAGCGATCAACCCTTCATCTGAGGTTGCGGTAAGGTGACACGCGTGTCGTACAGGTGTATGGATAACACATCCCAGGTTGTGCTTCAGCACGTCATGTAACCGGCCGCACGCGATGGCCAGAGGTGGTTATGTGGGTCGCACAACAGTCACTTGAGATTAATTACCAAGTGCATCGTTAGAGATAACGCGACGAAGGCTGGCGGCGGTTAAGTGAAGCGATGGTACGACGCCTAGATACGACGTTAAATTGAACCTTTCGTTGCCGCTGATTCCTGTAATGCCGCCGCCAACCGCACCACGGCTCGATCCAACCCGGGGTGCAAGCCGGTACAATATGCGTACTTGCCTAAAAGCAATTACTGCCGACGTGCATACACACACACATATACACACATACACATGTACGAAGACACATACGTGCGCACTTGACGATAGCGCGCGATATAATATTGTTCGGAGAGCATCTCGTTCATATTGGCTTCGTCAAACCCGTAGCGGGACACGAGCGAAAGACGATGTCTGATGTTAATCTCCATGCGGTTGCTGAATATCATTATGGATTATGCACCGAGTTACCCCAAGTTAATAGCCTGAACCGACTCTTTGGAAAAAATATAGAGCAAATGTACTAGCGAGCGATCACTGAATCTGGATTACTTCATCAGTAAATGTAAATTTTCAAATTTGTTCGAAAGGCGTTTGATTTTAATAATACATAAAGATATTATATGTAAAGATATATTTAATAACATATTAAACACATGTTTATTATTAGAAGAAATGATTATTTATTCACACGCGATCTTGTAATTTTAGTATTTTTCTTTCACTTCTAATTAAGATGATCTTTGTGACAAGAGATGTAGCATTTAACAATATTTCTTAAATGGATATTCCTCGGGTGCATCTACTCCACTAACCTTTGGAAAATAACAGACGTCCGCGCAGTTCCATTAAAGTCACGTAAAAATAACATCCCGCAACGGGAAGATAACTTAAGCGAGGTAACGTCATTCCCCCGATAATGGTCTTCCCTGTTTTTCAAAGCAAAAAGATTAGTTTCAAGCGTTGCAGAACATTTGATGATTCTTGTTGATTTCTTTAGCAGGAAACTGTTATATTATCTTTATTATCGTGCGTTCTGCTGTTAAAGAAAAATCAACATTAAATTACGAATTTGCCATTAAACGATGGCGCAGTAATAAAACATTCTAAACACTTACCGATATTTACGTATCGTTATAGAGAGATAATTTATATTATTGCCGAAAATTCGGCGTCAAATTCTCAATTTTAATTTACGTAAGAGGAACCGGTATTCATTCGGCGATTCGAATTTACGTAACCATTCTCATTGATCCCCCCAGTAATATTATGTTTACGAAAAATCCGCAGACTTTTTGTAATTTCTATAAAGAAAAGTCTTAACCCTTTTAGTGCCGAACGACGATATATCGTCGTTTGCAACACTTGCGAAAAGTGCCAACGACGATATATCGTCGCGTATCCGAGGGCGTCTTACTATTCGCATTGCGAGAAAGCTCTATCTCAAAATAAATTTATAAAACGTTATAAACGGTCTAATTTCATTGCAAAAGAATTTAAAAAATTGTTTTTGGGTTTAACTTTTTGTTATATTCTATGGTTGGTGCCGAGGCTCTGTATACGCTGGAGCGATAAGGTAGAAACTCGACACGGGATAGTTCAGAGCATTTCTTAGCATTTCTTAACTGTGATCAAACGATGATTATTCTTATATGCAAATATTGTTTGTAGAAGAGAAACTTGTTTCTATGTTTTTCATCATGTTTGATATTGATGTTATTCGTATGATTTTCAACAAATATTGAAATACAATTGGCATTACTTTATTCTTTCTTTATTTCGTAATATGCTGCTTTTGTAAATATTATTTTTAATTTGGTTTTTATGAGCTTTTTCCCAAATCTTAGCAAATTCGTCAAATTGGCTCGGTATTCTTCGCATAGGTACGATACTTTTGCTCGGCACTAAAAGGGTTAATGTTTACTACGCTACTCCGCAGGTGGGATGGCTACGTGCTGAGGATCAGACGATACTGTCGATGGGCGATCGCAAGGTCATTCAGTCGACTCGATTCTTCGTCACCCTGGAGAACGTCAAGACAAAGAACCAAACGCAATCGCGGGAGGACGAGGAGGCCACTTGGCAGTTGCATATCCGAGGGCTGAAGGAGACCGATCGTGGCTGTTACATGTGCCAACTCAACACCAAGCCTATGTTGAGCCAGCTGGGATGCGTGGATGTCCTAGGTATGCCTAATTGCACGCGTTACGTCGCATTCCGGTCGACCGGCCAGGTTTGCGGCTGTTGGCAGAGACGTCACGTACGCACGCACGCACCGCGTTTCGATTAGACCGGGCCGGCTTTAGGGTCGGAAAATATGCGTGCCTCGCCGCTGGAGCGGCGCGTTTGAATAGGCCGCTGCATACATACACGTGCATATAGATATCGTGCAATACGGAGATCTCTCGCTACGTGTTCATGTGGGATAATGACGATGAGACAGACACAATGCGTAATATTATACGCTTGCTATAGTTGGAAGAGATTCTTGGAGACCGACTTTAGAGAAGTTTTAAGATCTCGAGCTCTTTGAAATATCAGATCCTTGAATTCCGTTAAGAAATCGATTAAATAATTTGGCACATCCGCCGTGGGTGAGTTATTCGAGCAAACTTAATCTGTAACATGTTCCCTCCAAGAAGAGCATGTAATATCGATTCGGGAGAGTTAGTTTACAAGGAGCATTATCGGTCATACAAGAAACGCTAACGGCTGCGCTTTAATTTATAGTTTAATTAAATGCGATAACGAAGTTCGAAAGTCTACCTGGTAGAAAGTCTACTGGTGTTCGTTGACTGCGTCAAAGCTGATGGATGTTGATACTTTGTGGCTCGTACGCAAACGTCGAACTAAACTGTTTCTATTAAAATTACATTATCTTCTTTTAACGTTAATTATATCAACGTAACACGCGCAAACTTTAATATTTGCCCTATTTGGCTCGTGTATATCGGTAATATTCTAGATGAAATATTCTCGGAGCTGTTTCAATTTCGGCAGGTGCGCGCGGCTCGTACCTCCGTTACGGATATCATAAAATGCACAATTTCATTTTTTTATATTGCGACGACGCGCCGGCTCGCGAATAATATCATCTGCTTTGTGCGTGAAGGAGGACAGGAACGAGCCAAAGAATGAACCGAGAATGCGTTCCATCGCGTTCATGCGTACCCGTTCGCCGTCGGACACACCGAAAAGCGATCTCTCGCTGCCGAATGGAATGAAATTCCTTTATGTAGAAACACGAGAAAATGCCATCCCCTTTTTTTTCTCATCCCACCCGGTCGTCTGTACGCAATGTACGTTATATTATGACATACTTGTTCAGCTTTGGATCATTGTAATTGAAACGAATCGGACGACTCTTCGAATTGGGTGGAATTCCATTAGAAGACCATTCCCCGAGGAGGGATGTCCCGCCGATATTTCATTTCCGTTAAGTGTGACGGGAATGATTTCGAGATGACTTTTCAGTCGTCTTCGCCAACGTCGCAGCAACGTCCAGGTTAAATTGTGTTAGAACGATGGCAATACCGATTCTTTATAGTCCACGTAACCGCCAGTCTTCGTCCGCGAAGTTCCGTTTCGGCCGGAGATCGGAAGGAGACGCCGAAGAGACTCATATGAAGATATATTGTTTCACGTGGCACGTGATTTCGATCCCATTCGTGAATTGTTTCTTAGACGGCGCGTGACATCGGGGTGAAATTACGTCATAATCCTCAGACACGTGTTGAATTCGTGACAGATGAACGCGCATGCAGTATCGGAAAATTCGTTTCATTCCACAAAGACTACACGGATATAACGCAGTGTACTTTACATTTCGTATACACACAACGTAGTTTAGAAAACGTGCTTGTTACTCAATTATTTTTTTTTTCTTTTGTTATCGGGCTTTACACATGCTCCCAGCGTCCAATAGCAAAATGAAATGAGTTATGATATAAAATATTAATTTAAGAGTTTTACAATTGTTTTCCTCAAATGCAATTAAAATTTATACGGAATTAATTTTCGTATTCACATTTTGCAGAACAAAATGCTACCGGTTAGCATTATATATTAAAAGCATTGAAACAACGCACAACCAATAACAGAAAATTAATTTCACAAAAGACACGTATAAGTCAGTAGAAATTTTTACAGTTATACATTTTTGACAAGGTATTCTTCATAGCTTTGTAATTCGCTTTTATATGTGTGGATTAGATAGTGCAACTATTCGTGAAATAATTCTTTCTTATCACGGATACTTTTTGCGCTGCTCATTTTCATCTTATTTTATTGTATATTTCATTTTAGCTTTATTTTAACGTATTTGCATAGACACAACACTTACATTTTCGTATCTTTTCCGATGCTTGGAGAGATAATCATATCGTTATGTGCTTTCAAATGAAAGATATAATATATATAAAAAGAAATAATAATAATAATATAACAAGAAAATCAAAAAGTTAAAAACAATATATATAGATTATAGCGTAAGAAGTTTCTTAAACTTTACTTTAAATCCCGCGTGCGCGTGAACAATGGCTAATAATGATTAAAATGATGTAGTGATATTTTTTGGCATAGTATTGTTGTAATACGAATTGTTTTTAAACGCGATATTATTTCATCTGGCGAAATATTATTCGATCTTTTTTTCTTCCAGTACCGCCCGATATTTTGAATTCCGGTACCTCGGACGGCGAGGTCTCCGTTCTCGAGGGTGAGAACGCCACGTTATCGTGCAAAGCATCCGGACGGCCGCCACCTCGCGTGTTCTGGCGACGCGAGAAAAGTGATTTCATACTCGTGAGGGGTGTTCACGACCCGCTGATACAAGGTAAGATATCGCACTGAGATTCCAAGATCCAGAATTGTCACTTCCGATCTCTATAATCGTCGTCTCTTTATAACGACGCGCCTCGTCGACGTGAAACACATGTTTGTTTCAGAATGAAATGTCTCTCGGTGAGGAAAACCGCAACGCGAATTAATTATTCCTATTCCTATTTACATTGTGTAATGCTATTGTGGATTTAATCCGATATTCACTGCGAGTTTATGCTCAATAGATAATAGAAGGGAATTTTTGTTCAAAATCGTTGAATAAGAGGTTTTTGCTCTTTTTTTTAGATAGGTCATTTTGAATAAAATATTATGAAGCTTTGAAGAAAATTATAATGAACGAATAATCTTTCTTTTCTCTCAAAGTACATAGAATTGATGATTTTTGAAAGAATCCCGACCTTCCAATACCTTTGCAAACATTTTAATACCTTTGCTTTTGTACTATTAAAATAATCGCGGTAATCCGACGTGTCTCAATCAAATAGTCGGCATTTTAAGGGGATATGAAGACATCGTAAATTCGCACACGTAGGTGATGCCGATCGAAAGCAATTACAGCGGAACACGTTCCATCGAATAGAGATTAGTTTGTCCGCAATGACTTTCAATACCCTTCGGACACGTTGAATTCCGCTGCATTTCGCAAGACACACCCGCACTCCAGGAATTTTGCACAGCCGCGGTGAATCGCGCGTCGCGAATAGATCGACTGGTTGAAAGAAGTAACATCATGCGAGTGCTAGCGATTCACGCAGAATTAAACGAGTGCGCTTGTATAACCATTGACGTTCAATTGAAATGATTGACATTGTGCTAGAGAGACAAATTTTAGCAATCAATCGATTTTCAATACAGCTCGAAGCATCGATGAAGGGTTTGTAACATAATACATACTTTTACAGTGCTTTTCAATAAAAGACTTTTATAAATTCATTGTATATATTTCATTTATCAGTTATAGTTTTCAAAGCATCGTTACATTGTTCGATATGTAAAAGATTAAACGTGATGTAAAATATAATTTACTCTGATTTTTATTTAAAAAGTATCCGAATAAGTATATTATCTTTCATTTTTTATACTAATGCCACACAGTAAAAAAGCTGTTATATAATATTGTGCTATTAATTATATTAATAGTACCAGCAATTAATTTATTAATATAATAAAAAAAAGGAAATTATTGCGTTACTATTGCATTTTTCCAAGTGCATTTGCTTTTCCTAAATGTTATTTGACAATTAAATATTAACAATTAATGAAAATGGAGCACAATAATTCAATTCTAAAATAAAAAGATGTTATTTCCGTTACTCGATAATGTAATCAAATATGCGAGAATTATTAATTTAATACGAGTGAATATAGTGTTGTACGAATTCAGCTATCAGAACAAATCAATGCATCTTGTATTTTTGATCGATCTTATTAAATTTCTGACACATTTTATCGCAAAACATGGAACGACACATTCCACATGTGATTTATGTCTACCAATCATTCGATAATATGATTCATTATCTTTCAGTTATTTGAAAAGCGCTTACTACTATGCACATTAATGCAATTCCATTGGATAATGAAAATTATAAATATTATACATAGAAATATGGATTTTCAAAGTTTCATTATCACACTTTTTGATGGGCAGTATTTCTAAAATATGGTACGAACACATAACTTGCGAAGTTGAAAATTCTTCTAATTAACTAGATTAATTTATCGTTGTCATTTATGAACTATAATCCTTAATAACACTTTTACTCGTTTATGATCATCAATCATCGTTTTCATTAATCATGCTAAAATACAAATATTGTGTGTGCGTGTGTGAGGCAAGTTTTATAAATACAACAGTGATAAATTTAAAAAATTTTATCTCTTTAAATTTTATTAAAAAGTAAAATAAAAAGTAATTAAATTTTTAATTCAGCATATCCTTTGCACATATCTCTTAAGGCAGAAATATTAACGGAAGCTGTACCACCAATGATAATAAATTCCAGCGACAAATTTTGCTACAAATTTATATTCTGCTTATCGTTGCGTGTCCCCAAGGCATATTTCGTGAATAATTACTCAGACCACGTTAACACGTCGGCTTATGTGGTCGACGAGGGAGCAACTTTCAACGAGATATTCATACAACGTGCGATTTTCTAGTGGACAACCTGTCCGGCGAGAGGCTAGAATTAACCAGGGTAGACAGGAGGCAAATGGGGGCTTATCTTTGCATAGCTAGAAACGAAGTGCCTCCGGCGGTCAGCAAGAGGGTTAATCTAAAAGTAAATTGTGAGTACTTGAAAACGATAGCATTTTATATCCAGCAGTATGAAATCGAGATTGATCAATTTATAGACAAATAAATTCGTTTATTCAATTTAAATTGACAATTATTCGTGACAGTAATAAAAAAACATTTAATAACATTACTATGCCATCACATAGGAGATCGAATCGTTAAAAAAAAAAAACATAGCGTTGCTCGAATTAACAGAAACAACCAAATGAAACGTAAACAATACATGTAAAATCAGATATAATTCTCTTATTTTTTTGTCATTGCATTTCCAGTCCCTCCTAGCGCAAAAGCACCTAATCAGTTACTCAGTTCTCCCTTGGATACAAACGTGTCGCTAATCTGCTTAATCGAGGCTTATCCTAAGACGATTAACTTGTGGATGCGGAAGGAGCAAGTTATCATGAGCGGGTATGTACCAAGACAATATTGACAGTTTGGTCTACCGATCCCCGGGCATAGTTCAAATCCGTTGTTCGACAATCTCCTTGGTGATAAGAGACAAAACGTTCCATATTGCTTTTTGCTAAATCGCTCCTGACCTCGGTCACCGCCATTTCGGATATCGATTCCGGTGGTGATCCGGTTATTCTAACAAGATGTCGAATAATGGAATCTATTCTCCCTATCGCATACGTTAAACGTAAGTGATATGTCAATGCAGAGGCAGATACGAAATTGACGAGCGAGGAGACCCCGACGAGGAATGGAAGACGACGATCGAGTTGAAGATAAGACGCTTGGAGAAAACGGATTTGGGTGAATACACGTGCGCAGCCTCCTCAAGTATGGGAAAAGCCGAGGCGACTCTCAGGGTGTATGGTGAGTATAAGATGGAATACCTTCTGATAAAAATTAGATAAAACTCATAGATATGATTGGTATCACGCGTTACTTTTTATGACTTATTTAAAAATTAAATAAAATTTCAAACATTCGAGTTAATATTTTAACTCACTATTATCCATTCTTTTCAATCACAAAAATATTTTAAATGCTATTCTTTCACAGTATGTAATCGGATCTTCAAAAAACAAAACATGATAGATTTAAAAATTTATTATTGACAGTAGATAAAAGGAAAATTTAAAAAAAACATGATAGTTTCTAAAAAAAGAAAAAAGAGAACATGTCCGAAAAGCGAAGCGTCTGGTTCAGCCTGTCCATGATTCATATGGATATTTTCAGAAATTGAGCGCGTAACAGTGCCCAACCGCGTCACCTCGACCAACTGGAAGCGACTGAACCGAGGCAAGTCAAAGCCCGGACAAGGGACGATGGTCAATCGGATTTTCTATCAGCAGGTGAGCACGCCGGCGATGCAGAAGAGTACGGCGCGATTGATTTACAACAACAGGTACGCGACCACATCGACCACCGCGGACCCGCGTGCTCCCTTAATCAAGGACCAGGGTAACGCTTTTAAGCACAACAACCACAATGACAACCATCAGAATCTCAAGGATCGCAGCGACGCGTCCGCAATCATCGCCAGCAAGCAGGTCATCTTGCCGCTCTGTCTCGTATTGTTCTCGACAGTGCGATAAGACGTAAGATGATGAGAATTACGAATTACGACAAGAGCTATATCTTTGTAAAAGGAACTACTCTGCGAGCCAACATGGAATTGCGTTCATCGATCCGATAAACAGGATAAGCGAAAGAAGTTCACGGGAAGTCTCGCACGAGGGAAACGATTCTCAGACAACGACGACCGAGGTCGAAAAGCTGATGAAAGAACTAACTCTTCCTTTTAATTAACCAGATCAACGTTCTTAGCAGCACGAGGGAAGATCGGAAGAGAAGCGAACACTCTTGGACGCTTTTACAGGGTAAGATTGTAGGGAAGCGAATGCTTGAACGCGTGGTTTGGTAAAAACGAGGGAAGGGGGAGTCTGATCCGTTAATGCGAGCGAATGTTGCCCGAGATAACCGCTGCGGATTTTTACGGAAAGACGCTTACGAATGTATTTTTTATGACCCTTTTATCTGTTGCTAACGTGCGAGAAGTTCGAGTGTGAAACGTGCTCTTTGGTTGGATTAAATATATAGTATCTGAATAATTTTAACTCTCGGATAGCAAAACACTCTCTGTAGTAGGTTTATTGAGTTAATTCCAAGTTAATTCCTACTATAAAATTACGTTTATTATAGAATAAAATTATTATAAAATCAATTTTTGACACATGTAGTTGTTTTAATATTGTATCCATGAATTGTTTTATTAGAACATTAACAAGATATAATAAATAAATATTTCCATATAATAAATATAGAAATAAACAAATAATAGATAAATATGAAATAATAAAAAAAAATTGATGACAAACTGATTGACAATTGATTGAAAAATAAATCTAAGTATCGTTATCTGAGAGTTAAAAATGGGAGAGATTTTTATTATATATTCGAGGAGGGAGTGATTATTCCTCTTTCTTTTTGTAAAATTAATAGATAACTTGAGGTAATTTTACAACGTTAGCGTCGAAAGCCTTATATATGCAGGGTGTCTGTCTGAAATGAGCTGTCACTGTGGTTGATGACAAGTAGAACCCGCAGAGTTTAATTGCTTAACGTGCGAATTGCAATCTTGATGCGCATATATATCTCGTAACGACAGTGACGTCTCAGTTAAAGTAAACATCCGTTACGTTGCCATTGTATGTCTTCATCGATGAATCACACGAACTTTCCGAGCAATTGTGCGATCGTACCCAAATGCAGACAAATAATTAGCATACTAATTTGTATGTAAGAAATAAGACGATAATATCTTTATTTATTGTGATGTAAGAGAGCGAATCGATATTATACTTGGCATCATAGTGAGCGTTATCATGTCATATCCCAAATAAGATTCATATCTGTAGCACATATAATAGTATACCGAACACTTTAGGGAAATATTGTAGGTCACTTCGGTTATTTTATGTATTTTTTTAATTACTTGTAGACAAATACCTTATATATGTCGGCAATGAGGCAAGACCACATTATAGGTATAGCATAAGTGGTTGAACGCGAGAAATGACTGATGTATCGCTTTTTAAATAAAACGCGTTAAATTTAACTCGGCTTTGCCAGTTTTTATATAAAATATGCTCAGCTATCATCTCGAGAATTGCACATTACGTGCATGTTGCATTGATGATACATGTATATGATGAAATAGATATATATATGTATGTTATGTATAAAAACATGAAAAATTGACAGCAAGTGATCTTATAATTTCTAGGAATGTTAATAAAGATCATTTAGTTAATGTTCCTTACAAAACCATATCTTGCTCTGTAATTAAGACATGTAAAGCGATATAAGCAACGTTCAACTCGGAGAGTATTAAAGTTCACAGAAGAGATAAAGTGATTCGCGATCTTAAATACAATGCTACAATGTTCACACACATCAATATGGAGTACAAGTCTAAGTTATTTACTGTCATGGAGAAGGTAGCATATCCCACACAGAGTAAAAATATGTTAAATGTATCTATCTAATAAACCCTGTATATCACAGAATGCTCAATATAATAACTTTACAATAACTATATTAAAAGAATGTTGTTGTTTATAGGACGGAAAAATATATTATGAGAATACAATGAGGAAATGTGCTCAAATTGGATGATATAGCTTTGGGAGGAGGGAAAAAACGTGTTGACAAATAAGAAAAAAAAACTATTGTGCATTTAGCAGTGACGTTTGTTTTTTACTTTAAGTCTAGCTTAAACGAGTGTATTTTTTAATGTATTATTGACACGGCAAATATAGCTGTTTGTCGACAAAACGGATATCAAAACTGCCTTTTATTTTCTCACATCTCGGACCTTAGGTACATAAATATATTAAGATATAATTTTGGAATACACACCAAATGCATACACCAGAATGACTCATGTAGAAATGTTACGACCAAAATAAAATACTAAAGGCCATACAGACGCAACAAAAAGCCACATATGGACTTTTTCTTTCACCAATCCTAGCACATTTCCAAAAAGTACCCTGAAAACTAAATTTAAGAATTTATTAAATATATACAAAATATGTATATATCACATATACGAGTATAAATTTTGATAATGTTTAATGAAAGCTTTTACATACCCAACCTTTCCCAGCCGTTTGTCAAACAAGTTTGGCATCAGTGATCTGATATAGGTACAGGTGCATATTAGCAACAATATTACGGTCAACAGGCTCTGAAAATTAAAGATGGCAGACTGCCAAAAAAAAATCCATTAGTATTTTAAAACATCTTTCATCTCTAAATTGTAAAGGTTGTAATATTGCTCAAATGTATATTACATAATAACATAATTGCTTATCCATTAAATTAATAATCTATTGAATTAATTAATTAAGTAACGGAAACGTTAATCTCTATCTCCTGCGCGCAAATAGATAATTTTTTTTCGATAATAATCGTGCTTTGTAATTGATGTATCCTCTCTAATATTGACAAATTGTCGCACGTCAATGACATTATAGGTTATACAATCCATCTCAAATCTCACGTTAAACACACTCTTGACGCATATATAATTACCATAATGTTATATCGCGCTCGACTCAAGAACCTGCAAGCGAATCAAACCTGAGAAATCACAGTTATTAAATTGTTAAAGATTCTCCCATAAATCGAATGACGTTTCGTGCGACATCACTTTCGTGTATAACGTACAATGGCGCGCAACTCGACGCGCATCAAAATCCCCTATTTCCGGTTCGGATGTTGTCGCATCTATTAAGCCTTGTGTCCATGATACTAGAAATGGCTAGAAAGAGATCTTAGGTTTGTTCGCGTCGCTTGCCCCAACATGCTCCTACTCGCTCCAATACGCTCCAAACTATAGTATTACGTTACGTATACTATAGATTGGAGCGTATTGGAGTGAGTAGGAGCATGTTGGGGCAAGCGACGCGAACAAACCCCTTGATCCGAGAAATGTTCAACCAATAAAATTGCCTTTTTCATAAAAACTGCAAGTTGATTGGCTACATATTATCCGATTATACATATACCGATTACTGAACGCAGCCATCATTTAGTCTCTAGAAAGCGCAATCTTCTATTGGACGACGAAGTCATACACACTAGACGTAGTAAATATAAACTGCGCTTTTTCATGTTTGAGAAAAAGTATAAAATATATATTTTAAAAAGAGATAGTTGATGTTGAGTCTGTATATACTGTGGTTGAGCAGTTGTCTCTTTGTCTAATAAAGTGAGCAGGGGAAAGAGGAGAAATCTTTGTTGATTAATAGAATAGAAAAGGGGGACATAGACAGATGTTCATTTCTACCAATGTAGATCAACTTTTCGGTTTAACTTACCTTTTTATTTTTTTTAATTCTTAGACTAAAAAAAGATAAATTAATTAACTTAAAGCCAACGGTACACTATTGGTGCTTTTCATTTAAGCCTTGTGTCCACGGTACTAGAAATCGGTCCGAGATCTTGATCCAAGAAATATGTAGCCAATCAAAGCAATCAATTTCCAGTTTTCATGGAAAAGCGACAATTTTATTGTCTGAACACTTCTCGGATGGAAATCTCCGATTTCTAGTATCGTGGACACAAGGCTTTAGTGACACAATCGATACAAGCATCATTTTATGCTTTTTAACATTTATAAATAACAAAGATAGAATGACACTTGTGTCGACTTAAGCCTCGTCTACAATAGTCGCACAGACTGTGTCGCAGGTCGTAAGTAGTAGTGTCGCAAGAAAGTTGTCGCATGTGTCGCTAGACAACAATCTACAATATGTCGCAAGGATTGTTTGCGTGCATTGAGTCGACTGCAGCCGCAATGAATGATCGGCAGCAATTACTAATTTTTCTTCAACTTTGCCCCCAATTTTTAAATTTAATATGCTTATATTACCGTTTATTTACTGAATCGCACAACAGAAGATGGTGGGTGCGACCAGAAAATACCATAGAGATATTATACATAGAGGAGGCAAGCCAGTTCAAAACGCGTCCGGTCGGTAGAAAGAGAAAGCAAATCAGACGGGTCTTGCATCCTTGTCGTTTCTTTTCGCTGATTGGCTGCGGTACTTCCTCCCATAAAGCACAGCAGCACAGCAGCCAATCAGCGAAGAGGGCAGAGAGAGATGCAAGACCCCTCCGGTCTTCTTTCTCTTTCTAAAGACCGGACGCTTCCACTTACAGGCGGCCGTATAGCTTGCCTCCTCTATGTATAATATCTCTATGGAAAATACACCACGGATAGCTAGCAACACACGCAAATCGTCAAAACACTTCGCGCGGCAACGTTCTGTGCTGTGATTGGCTGATCTCATGCGACACGCTTGTCGCAGTCGCAGAAAGTTGAAGTTGACTCAACTCCGTGCGACAAGGGCTCTTGCGACTGCGACAGCCTTGCGACACAGCCTGCGACATACGACACAGCTTATGCGACCTGCGACACAGCCTGTGCGACTATTGTAGACGAGGCTTTATGACGCTAAATGGAAAGCACCATATGCTATTTTGCCTACTAGATTTCTTACGAAAGCCAATAAGGATGCAAAATTTTAAGCCTGCGGCACACGACTGTTTTCGTACTGGAATGCTTACGAGAGCCAATTAGGATTAAGCTTTAAGTCATTTGATCTAAAATTCTGCATCCTTATTGACTCTTCAAACCAATCACGGTCAAGCACTGTTGCTTAAGTTTTTTTTTTATGTGCTCCGGACTTATGGGACCACATTAAACAAAGAAAATTGGTCGAGTGTCAGAGGGCTGAAACAAACTAGTAGACAAAATAGTATCGTGTGCCGTTGACTTGAGTTATATCGATGGAAATGGGCCAGAAGAGAGATTGACAATCCTAAGCATGTTGTCTCTTTCTAAAGTTTGTACAACTTTCCAGTCAAACACGCTTCTTTTAATAAAGATAGAAGAAGAAGAGAAACACTTCGAAGCGTTTGTAGCGGCAGCTTGACCGCAGCCTATATATATTATATTATGCGTCCTATGCGTACAGTGTAGAACAAAAAGGTTGTCCGCATGGAGTTTTGGAACGCTTTTTAGAAGTGGATAAAGCCTGCGGCACACGATACGATTTTTCGTACTGGATAGCTTACGAGAGCCAATTAGGATTAAGCTTTAAATCAATTGATCTAAAATTCTGCATCATTATTGGCTCTCGTAAGCAAACCAGTACAAAAAATCGTACCGTGTGCTGCAGGCTTAAGCCATACCTGTCAAAGCAGACGTTATACAAGTTATACAAGGTGTCAAATTTATTAATCGGCGGTTTTTCAAATAAGTAGAAGTTATGTATGATGTCGGTGTGTTAGGTTATGTTATTAAACAATTTACATAAATTATTTTTTATTAATTTTTAGGTTTCTATGAATTCGACTTGTTTAATAAGATGTATCACAAACCTAATATACATATAAGAAGTCTGCTTGACCTAAAGTAACCTAGTTACCACTGGGCGACACTGTGATACATTTTATTAAACCAGTCGAATTTATAGAAACCTAAAAATTAATAAAGAATAATTTATTTAAATTGTTTAATAACATAACTTAACCCTTTGCACTCCGCGCCATTCCGGACGTTACCTTATGATGTTCTCTGAGAGGGGACAACGGAGTGCAAAGGGTTAATACACCGACACAAATCATACATAATAACTTCTACTTATTTAAAAAACCGCCGATTAATAAATTTGACACCTTGTATAACTTGTATAACGTCTGCTTTGACAGATATGATGCTCATCGACTTAAAAAAAGGCGTTCCAAAACTCATCCTGACCAATGCGGACAACCTTTCTGCTCTACACTGTACACGCGGCATTGGACAAATCCGCCATTACAGTTTTTACTGGTTTCACCGGCAATTGCCCACCCTGGCAAGGGAAGACGAAAATAGTGGGGGGCGAAGCGAACGGCCTACCGCCGAATGTTTTGCCCTATTGTTCGGGGATGTCGCGAAAAACGATGGGTTTCGACTGATTTCAACTTGAATGAGGCGAAATCCAAACGGTGGCGATGCGTTTTACGCTTGTCGAGATGCGACTACTGCATTGCGACAAGCGTCGACTGCGGTAATACCGGTGGAAAACGTCGAGGAAACCCACGGACGACTCTTTGTCATGGACATGCAAGCTTCTAATGGTACGCACTTGTTTTCCTATGTGGCATGATTTGCTCGCGATCGGTCGACCGTTTTTCCCTCGAGGACGATGAGACTGTCCCGGATAGACCTTCGCGTCATTCGTATGTCGAACGCTTGCCGGGAACCGCTGATCGCGCGTGACACGTTAAGAGGGGTTAAATAAAAGTACGTGCCAAGGTATTTCTTAGCGTCGCTTCTCGAGTCTAAACGCTACCTAGAAATTGCGCGAAATAATGAAGCAAAAGCATGATCAACATACGGATAGTCTCGATAGCTCTCACAATTATTCATTGCATGGTGATATGTACTAGATGGAGTTACGTTTCGCACGGTCTGGAGATAAATTAAAATTCCATCTGTAAAACATAAGTCGACAACACTGTCAAAAATGTGCTTCAAATAATTTTCAATTGAAGATACGTTGCTATTTGTGCATCTTAGCTTCTACATGGAGTATTGATGTAAAATCTTAAAAATGTTGAATTAAAAAATTTTTTTTTTTTAAATGCATATATACATTTTCTTCTCCCTTTTGAACAGAACTTAGGAAAGAATATTTATTAATAATTCGGTAAAAAGGACAATTGGTGACTGGTGTGAATGTAGGAATGAATATGTGTATGAATACAGTGTTTACTTCCATCCCTGGATTTCTTGAACAACTAGGGATGATATGGCTGGGGGACATGGTCCTGGGAGAGCCCCCTCACGAACTTCTGCTGGATCCCCATCAAGGTGAAAGTTTTTACCCACATGGTTCGCATCCCTATGAAGATCTCAGAAATCACATTGCTCCTACCACGATGGTACGCTACATACCGCAACAATTCTCAAACGAGTGTTCGGAACCTGACGAGGCAATGGAGGCTGTAGATGCTCATGAAATACAGCAAGTGAGTTTTACTTTCAGAGAAGAAATCTAATTTAATTTTCATGCATTCTTAATTGTATGATTTATATTTCTTTTTCAAGGATTACGATTCACAATCCGAAAGACCAGAGTTAAGTGAATATTTGACATTAGAAGATTACATAGGTGATGAAGAAGAACGAGAACAAATTGTGAGTAATGCGGCAACTCAGACTACCCAAGACAATCGCAATCGAAAAATTAAGCCTATCAAGCATCCAGGACTTGTTTTAAAAACACCAATTGCTTATCAACCTCATACTGATCTAAATTTTATTCCTATTCGCAAAGATGGTATAGGTAAGTATAACAATTAGAACTACAATTACTTAAAAAAAAAAGCAGAAAAGGACTTTAAAGATATCAAGTTGATTCGACCCTTTATCTTTTTATTAAAAAATAATGGCTTGAATTTTTATTTTACAGCTGTTTGTGAAAAATGTGGTGCTATTGGAGTAAAACATGCTTTTTATACAAAAGAACGTAGATTTTGTAGTAGGGCATGTGCACGTTCTTCAGAACGTGCAACACCTACTGCCGATTCCACATATAGTCCATCTCACTCGATGGATCAGCCAATATCTGTGAATCAAACATCCTCTATTGACGCAAAACAAACGGATGTAAGTTAATAATATTAACATATATTGGCTTGAACATATTATTATACATAATTTTTATTATTTAACATACTTATACGTTTCAACTATTTATTTACTTATTTTTTGTATACTTTAAATTTGTCTGGGACTTAGAAGACGGTTGAAATTGTTACCGCTCAGTCCCTCTCGTGCGATCCTTCACGAATCTGACACGTTTCTCTACACTTGCACGGACTGATGTCTTTTTTATTTATTATTTTATATTTTGACTCTATTTGACGCACAGCTTTCGTAAGTTGTAAATTAATATATTACAAAATTGTAGCGTTGTTTTTAAAAATGTAATACCTTTCTTTTTAGTATGTAACACTATTGTGTGAAAAAATATACTTGAAAAAAAAACCAATGGTCGAAACATGAATTACAAATAAAGACATTATATAGCCAGTTTGTCGTCAAATAAATACTCTTCTTTTTGGATTAATAATATTGAATCTATAGAAAAAAAATATGCAACAAGAAACAACACATTCTTGTTCTACAAACGTTTTAATGTTGTAGGTTGTCGTAAAAGAAGAAGTAGATATCAAGGAATTTATCGAGCTAGAAAAGGACAAAGTTAAATTAGAGCCAGTAATGCCAGAGGATTTACCGGTTAGAAGAAAGAGAACAGCGGAAATGGCAGGTTCTTACGATTGGACACCACAACTTGTTGAACCTGGATTTTGCGCTGCACCAGTCTCTTGTTTCAAACATGTTAGTTTCTCTGAAAAGCTTTGTTTTGTTCTTTTACACATTAGCTTTACAGATGTTTTATTATTATATTATCAATCTTTTTTAGGCTCCTATATCAGAGATTTGGGATAATATCACAGTGGGTATGAAAGTAGAAGTAGAAAATACCGACTGTGATGAAGTATGCGAGGCTTTCCCAGATTCATTTTGGGTCGCGACTGTATTACGTATTTGCGGATACAGAGCTCTGTTAAGGTATGAGGGTTTCGGACACAATGCAGACAAAGATTTTTGGGTATCGCTTTGCTCTAATGACATACATCCCGTTGGTTGGTGTGCTACAATTGGAAAACCTCTTATTCCACCTAACAGTACGTAATCGAAATTATTTCTAACAGAATGACAAATGCAACGATCGAAAGAAAATCTGTTGAAAAAAACTGTTGATCTTAGAAAAATGCACATGGAAAAATTTGACGTATTGAATTATTTTTTCAGCGATCGCAAATAAGTACAAAGATTGGAAGGATTTTTTAATGAGGCGATTAACCGGTGCAAGAACATTACCGACAAATTTTTATAATAAGGTGAACGATAGTATGAAATCTCGTTTTCGATGTGGTCTTCATTTAGAAGTGGTAGACAAAAACAGAATCTCGCAAGTAAAAGTGGCGACAATACAAAAAATTGTTGGTAAACGACTGCACGTAAGATATTACGATTCGTCTCCGGAAGATAACGGGTTTTGGTGCCACGAAGACTCGCCCCTCATACATCCTGTTGGTTGGGCTAGGAAAGTGGGCCAAACACTAGATGCGTATCCCGAGTATTTGAATCGTGTTTCTAAATCAAAATTATCCGAAGACGACGCAACGGAGAATCTTTTTCATGTGCCAAAGAGTCATCACATGCATCTCACATACACGTTTAAGGAAGGAATGAAAATAGAAGCTATCGATCCACTCAATCTTTCGGCTATATGCGCGGCGACGGTTATGCAAGTTTTGGAAAAGGATTACATTATGATTCGCATTGATAGTTATGACGAAGACGCGAGCGGTGCTGATTGGTTTTGCTATCATTCGTGTTCGCCATGCATTTTTCCAGTTGGCTTTTGTTCCCAACACGGTCTACCTTTAACGCCACCAAAGGGCTATGATCCTACCACATTTACATGGGATGCATATCTAACAGAGACCAATACTATACCTGCTGCTATGCAATTATTTAATCGGGTAATTTTTTTATATTTATGGATGGCAGTTTGTAATTTTTTTATATTTATGGATGGCAGTTCGTAATTTTTTTATTATTTGTAATAATGCTAAATAAACTTTTCATATATATATATATATATATATATATATATATATATTTTTTTTAGGATATTCCTCAACACGGATTTATTGAAGGAATGAGACTCGAAGCTGCTGACTTAATGGATCCTAGATTAGTTTGTGTTGCTACTATCACTAGGGTGATTGGCAGATTGCTACGAGTACATTTCGATGGTTGGGAAGACGAATATGATCAATGGTTAGATTGCCAAAGTCCAGATATTTATCCTGTTGGATGGTGTGACCTTGTCGACCACAAATTGGAAGGGCCGCGTGTACTCGTAAAAAACACTAGTCCTACTGGTACATACCATTTGCATGCATATTTATGCACATATTATCCATATATGTATATTCTTGTATTTACGAATATATTCTTGTAGTAAAATCACCAAGAGGCCTTAAACGTAAAGCTAAGAGAAAACTAAAAAAAGGTAGCAAGGTATCTTGCTCCAGAAATATACTACCTCGTCAGAGCGAACGCATTAGTATGGCTCGTGAACGCGGGCGAGAATTGGAAGAACCTGCTCAAGGAACAAAAATTGAAAGAGAGCGTGATTTAGAAAGTTTACCAGAACAGAGGAGCAGAGAGCCGGAAACAGCGCAAGAACCTGCTGGACCTGACCAAACTTTACCTAGTCCTACTACTGGACAAGGTCAAGCATTGAACGACACTCAAAGTGAAGTACAGAACCCTCCACCACCCAAGGAAAGAACCGCAACGTCATACATTAATGCAAGTATCATGACATTTCCAGATGTCTATCGTGTGGATAGATTTCTGTGATATATATATATATATATATATATATATATATATTAGAATTATTATAGGCTATTCTGATTTATCTGATTTGTAGGTTACTTCAGCAAGCACTAAATATATACCAAGGCTAGCAGATGGTGTGCAAAGAGGTTCAGAATCTGGTGATCTAGTGCCATCTGAGTGGAATGTCTTTGATGTTGCACAATTCCTTCGAGTTAATGATTGTGCGACATATTGCGATAATTTCAGTAAACGTAAAATAGATGGAAAGACATTGCTGACTCTCACTAAGGACCAAATAATAGACCTAACGGGTTTCAAAGTTGGACCTTCTCTAAAAATTTATGATTTAATTCAGCAATTAAAAATCAAAGTGAATCCAGCTCAGGAAAGGTTGAAACTAGGATTGAAGAAATTATTATAACAAAACTAGTATGTAGTTAGCACACTATAAATAAGTTCCATCATTATAAATTAGACATGGATTTACAGGTAAGGCATATGAAACGATAATTAAAATCGCCACCATCTCAATATGATTACATACATTTGTTACATATTTTACTATACTGAAGGAATTAATACATAAATACATAAATCAATGTTAATACATAAATTTTTCATTTAAAGTTTAAAACGTAAAATTTAGATGCTGTATAATTTATTATGAATTATAAAAGACTTTTCCATTCTAGGAACAGTTGCAATTTAATTTTTTATGCTTCTGTTGATAAAACAGATAAATATACAATGTATTATTAAAAATAATTTAATTCGTTAATTTTAAGTACATAAATATAAATATATACATATAAATCAGTATTAAGTCCATTATTTTAAAATTTTATTTTTGAAAACTATATAATGTTAAACTTTTCAAATATATATATATATATGTATGTAAAATATAAAATATTTTTAATAAATGTAACAACAAAGAGAAGAAAATTGTTATATTTATTAAAAATTAATACTTTTAAATATAATCTAAATATAATTGTACGTTTATTTTTTTGCATATATTTCATTAACTGTAAACAATTCTGAAAATATAAACATTTCATTACAATAAAAACAATTTTTTATATTGTACATTCGTTAATTCGACATTACGTAAGCTACCAACAGGAATGTTTAATTAAATTCGAATAATAAAATTTTTAGTAAAAAATAATTTTGGTTATTCTCTTAACAGGAAATAATGACTCTGCATATAAAAGCGGTTGACTCGTAATTGTTAGATCTCTTAAATTCGATTCTCTCATTCCGTATATCTGATTTATTTACAAGAGATTGATTAATCACAAACTGCTTATTATACCAGGAAATACATTTTGAGCAAATATTGATCTCAAAGACAAGATGTGCTACAATATTTTAATAATAAACATGATATTGTTTAATTTTAATGCTAACGTACTAAATATTTAAATCAGTAATTTTTATATATCGATATACATATTTGTAAAAGATAATTCACAAACCTAACACAAACCTAAAAACTGCATTCTAGAATGGACTGGTTTTTTTTTAAATTAAACAGCATCTAATTCTTTATAATGCCTATAGTATTATAGAAAAAAATTCAAATTAACATTTCACAATGACGTCATACATTTTATATACATAAACATATACATACATAAACATATACATATATATTTATACCTGATACACATGTAAGAAAAACTCGATGTACGTATATTGCACTTTACATATTCATAAATACGTGACATATTTTCTGTAATATGTTTTTGTACTGAAGTTTTCTTCCAACCATAGCATTATTTGTAAATCCATGCTGCACTGCATTAATAATACGGATGCATCAACCACATACAACCGTTATATAAAAATGAGTTTACTCGGATAATAAATGAAAATAATAATTCAAGCCCCATGCACGTTATGCTTCGACAGAATAAATTAATGCAGATATATTAAAAAGAGAAAGCAACCGCAAAGTACAAAAAACATCTTGTTTTATCAATCCAATATCAATCAATAATTGAATTCGTTAAGGAATATGATTTTTTTTACAGAGGAATATACTTCTGTCTATTTTAATAAATCTATCAATTCACTCTGCACGTATAGCGTAACATATATATGAATAAAGTTGTATATAACTGAAGAGAAAAGAAATTGAAATATGCAAGTATTGTATATATTATGTAGCGTAATGTGTTAGTTTTAGCCGCCTCCAGATCGTGACACAGGGCGCTACGCATCATGTAAAAGTTACGCATGGCTTGTGTATTATTGTGTAAATTATAAAGTGGCTGATGCATGCGTATAACATACATCGTATCCATATATCACATAGTCATCTCTAAGGCGAATCAAAGCAATTAGATTAAGTCAAAGGATTACCACTCTTTGGCTCTTAAACACTTTTACATAGCTATACAGTTACTCACCAATTATTTATTCGACAGTTTAAAATCCTTGAAACTGAACTTTTGTTTTTTTCATCAATGTTTTTCCAGAAGATTGTTTCATATGAGTATCATGTGTGGTCAACACTGTATTCCCCATTTGCATGCACGAATCGTCGCAAATAATTCTAATAACACGTTATTCATGCAGAACGAAATTTGTATATTCTAGGTCGTTTTCGCGCATTAAATTGTTGGAGATTCTGACCCTTATTCACGATGAAATTAACTGCGAGCCTCAGAATCAAACATTGTGCAACATTTATATGTCGCGAGATACATTACTGAATTTACTAAACTTATGCATCGAAGCATTATATGTAAGGGCATTAAAGGGATTAAGGTTACACCTTAATTTATCAAATTTATTGCTCTTTTTATATCTTTATTGATGAGACCAGGAAAAGTTTGTCATTGCTTGTGCGTAAAATTTTGGTTTTCATATAGCGTTAAGGATTTGGTTTAGCGAAGAAAATTACTCGATACCGATGCTTTTTCCACCATCGTTCGAGATTATCGTGTAAAACAAATATAAATTTATGCTTTAGCCGAGTAAGTGAGAATTACGCAATAAGTACAAAAGAGCAATACTGTTTTTTAAACTCGTATATCATGTGCTTAAATTATAACTAACTCGGAGGAGATCTGTTTCGATCTCAATACTTGAATCTTGGATTTGCGTTGTATCTCGATATTTAATATTCGCCATTAATTTTAGACAATCGCAAGTTTGGACGGGTGTAAAATTAAGATATTATTACGAGAAAACGGGAAGCACGATCTCTCAATAATACAGAATAATTTTCTATATTATTATCGATGCTTAGAGAAAACAAAAAATGTGCTGTAAAGATATTTAGTAGTTTACACATCTTATCCCTCTATGCCATATATTCTGACGTATTGCATATCAGTTTCATTATTTGTACTCATCGCCTTTCTTATCGTGGCATTAGACTTACGAGAGGATGTGACATTCCACGTTTTCACGAATAAAGAAGATTGTAGGCTATAGAGGGTTAAGAAAATAAAATGGATATTTGCCAGGAAAGATGACAATTATTAACGCGACTTCATTCTTCTTATTGGATTCGGTCTATCGTAAGTTTCTCTTAAAACATAAATTTTAATATTCATATAATTCATACGTCGCAGTTTTTAATAAAAAAATCATTTTATATTTCATGGCTTTAGTGATATACCATAAAAGACGATTCTCTACAAGACTCGTGAATCAAATCGGAAATAATAATGTAAGTTTAAATGTTTCATTTTATTAATTGTTAATTTCTTGTCTCGTGCTGAGAAAATTAATATATTACAAGAATTGCCGAATGAATGTGATATTTTTTTTTTAAGTGTGTCGAGTTGAAATTGCCGTTTCTACAAAATTCGCATACATTCGCAGTGAAGAACTGAAAAATCGGAATATTTCACATATATTCGATAATCACACATATAGCTGCGAATTAACAACGAACTAAGTTCCATTCCTGATGAAACCGTACAATTTTACTATATGACATCGAACGGCATTTCTACAAATACCTTTCGTCGGTAACACAGATATTTAATATCGTCTGAACGATAAATTTCACATTATCAGTGAGACATTATTAATTAAGACTTGTCCGCGGGATGTCGTGCTGGGTAATAATCATTAATTGTAACGCAGCGCGAGTTAGGGAGGATTCATCGATTTGTCGTACCTTCAGAACTATAGTTCGTTCAATAAATAGCATCCATTAACAGGAGCGCAAGCGAGAGACAATCATGCTCGTATAATTAGACAGAATCTCCGTCGACATGTCGAAATGCGCAGCACAGATCGTGCTGGCTGCGTCATGACGACCGTGTCGGTCGTCTACTCTCGCGTCGCGTCCGACGCCTCGTAAACGCGTCGCATCGGACGAGCGTCGGTCGGTGCGGCGAGGCGAGGCGAGATGGAGCGGGGCAGGGCGGGACGCGCGGCGCGGTGTGGCGCGTTGCGTCGCAACGGTGGGAATGTTGGGCTGTGTGCGAGCCGACCGTAGCGTACAGATGGCTACGTGTACGGTGCTTACGCTCGCGACCGCGATAGCGGAGCTGGGGAGTGGGGCGGCGGAGGTGGTGGGGGGTCGAGTAGACTCGCGTATTCTATATGGGCGGGGCTTTGGCCAGCTGGCAGATGTTTCCCGCGCGGCCGCGTCATTCCTCTAGCGTAAACCTACGCGACGCGCAAGTAGTCCCGCGCCGTGGCGTCGTATATTTCCCGCGACAGGGGACCGCCGGCCACCTACGTGCGCGGATTTTCGCGTGTCAACGTGCGATCCGCGACGGCACCGATCCGCTCGGGCTAGCCGGATTCGCGAGCCGGATCGCGAGGATGAGCTGACGGGGGATTGGTCTGAAGCGAGTCGCCGCTCAGGGCAGAGCGAAGTGCGCGGTTTCCCCCCATCGAGCGCGAACCGCCTCAGCCGCCTCGATTGTACGGCGAGCCACGACCGGCGAGGACGCGACTTTCGAGAGTGTCTGCCTCTCGAGGTGAGATTCTCCGCGAGCGTTGTTCGCTGCGCGCGCTTCGGCCCGTCGATATCCGTCGCGCGGAGGCGTACGCCGTAACGTACGCGGTTCAACGTACGTCGTCACGGATTTGCCCCGCGCGCGCGCGCGCGCGTGGGCCATCGTGGATGTGTAAACGCACGCGACGATTCTGCCGGCGTGCAAACGTAGAGCGATACGCGGAACGTCGCTCCGCATCCCCGTGTCCGAATCAGGTTGAAGAGCCTCGTGAAGACAAACGTAAGTGCGAGGGAACTAGATATTTCCCATGCAACATCGAGTGAGACAAGCGTGAACGCGGCCGAGTATTTCGCGTGCGACACTCGACACACTTCACGCGAGTGTCTTCGACTACTACGCGCGAGTCGTCATTGTGTAACATTCACCGAAAAAAAAAAAAAACAAACACGCGTGCGATAATCGTCGTCGGCCGGTCGGCGTGTTGCGCGAGTGAAGGAAAAGTGCCGACGCCTCCGGTGGAGAAAGGAGTGCCCGTGGCCGAGCGCACGTAGCGACGTTCCTGACGCCGGGCGGCGGAGTGATCCACGGCGCGCCGTGGGGGCCCTCAGCTGTTTCCCGCCAAAGATCGCCATTACAAAACGCGTTCGGGCGTTGTGTGTGCGCGCCGCGCGGAGCGTGTGGCTGTCCCGTGGACGAATCTTCCGTGCGTGTCGCCGGCGTTTGTCTGAGGAGTGGAAAACGGGGTCGTCGCGAGACACGGCGTGAGCCGGAAGTAGCGAGTATCGCATATATACATACATCGTGCCGCGAACGGAGACGCGTTTGTTAAAACGCGCGTTGTTTGTCCCCCTCCTCCGTCCCGGAGTGGAGTGCGCGGTCGGGCGACAAGTGAAGGAGCGAGCGAGCGAACGAACGAACGGACGGACGGACGGGCCGCGCGGGGCGGAAAAGAAAGCGGGAAAGAAGTGCGCGAGGAAAGAGTGTGAGCGATAACGAAAAGATACCGAGGAGAGCAGCAGCGGGATCCGTCGCCTTTTCGCAACCGCGACGACGGCCGTCGGAAACGTGAAATTCGCTCGGCAGGGACTCTCGGTGCGTCGCGGACTGACGAGATATGTCAGTGCACTTCGTTGCTGACGATCGGATTTTGCTCGAGGAAATCGTCGAGTCGACTGACCAGCCGGAAACTGACCTGTGCGGGTGAGTCTTTTCATCTATCCCTTATACTGTGAAGAGAAAAAAAGGATGGTATGCGCGCATTAGTAGTAGTAGTAACGTGCGACGATGGTGCGAGACCGCCATGAGTACGTGTGCGTGCGCGTATCACACACGCACACACACACATCCCCGCGTTTTGACGTGACGGAGTTATATATATGGTAAGCGGAGTGAGACAGAGTGAACGAGCGAGAAAGAGAATTAGCTAGAAAGAGAGAGAGAGAATGAGAGACTAGACGAGCAGGAGAGACAAACGATCTTTATTGGCTCTCTCGAAAGAATGTCGTGCCCGATCCCGCTTATCGCCTCAACCTGTTTGTGAGAGCGTAACGTAGCTGTCGCCGTGGCATCGGAGACGGCCGTGTATCGGCATTGTCGGACTCGCGCGAGGTGCGTGAGTATCGAGCCGCGCGCGAGAGAAAGAGAGAGAACGGGCACAGCTGTTGAAGCCGGCCGGCCGGCCGGCCGGCGCCCGTCGCCTATCTACCGCGCTGCTGGCGGCTGCTGCTGCTGGCCGATGTGTATGTGATTGCGACGCTGCGTCGTCGGCTGCAGCCGCCGCGCCGCCCCGCCCCGCCGCCGCCGGTGCCGTCGCGACTCCCCGAAAGCCGTTTTCCGCTGGAAACGCAGGGACGCGTAGCGCCGCGTCGCACCGCGTCGGACCGGACCGGCACGGCACTCGCGAGTCTCTCGCGCTCTCCGTGCGTTCACGCCCAACCAGCATGGCGCGCGCGCTCCGTTCGTCGTTCGTTCGCTCGCGGCGGATGCCTCCTCCCGTTTTCGCGCGACGTCTGGCATTTCTTCCGTTACCGCGCGCGCATCCGCATTTCACTCTTACGTAATGCAAAACTCGTAATTTCGTAGGGATTTTGTTTGTACGTCCATCGGGATTGAAGGGGCGGGGGGAATATTCGTTTCCTGAAACGCTTGGATCGGAATTCGTCTTGTTTTTTTTCCCTATACTTTTTGTCACATTTGGTATTTTTCCACCGTTATCTGGAGTATCACAGATATTTTTTTTAATTTCTTTACAAACAAGCGCCAGGTTCTCATCAGGAATTATCTCGGAATTGCACTACATATAGTGTGTTTAACGAGGGAATGGATTCTTTTGTAACTTTAGATTTATCGATGAAAATTTACAAACGAGCGTGCAGTTCGCACTCGTATTAAGATTAAATCCGTATATTATAAAATCTTCCCTGGTATGAGTTTTATCTGTAATATTTCTATCGATGTTACTATAATACGCGTTCGACAATGAGTAGTTATATAAATCTCACACAGCCCGTAATATCCGGCATAAACGAGAACTTACATAAAATCGCTCTTACAATAAATTTGTTATAGGATCATAAAGTGATTTCGTCGTTCTAGTAAAGCTGAAGAGAATCCGACATCGCGCTTTGGATTCAAAGAAGCGTGCCGAGACACTTTTTGCGTCTTCGACCGTGCGTGGCGTATGTTTTTTTCCCTACAACTCACGAGTACAACGATCGTAGAACAAAGAAGCAGGAAGGCGCGAGGAAAGTGTGTCCTTTTGTGTACAGCCGAGTGACCGACAGAGCCGGGACATATAGTGCCGCCGTACGCGTTACGTAAAGCCGCGTTTGTTGCACAATAATCGGTTTCTATAAATAACTCCAAGCATGCCGCGCTCTGGCTCGACTTCTTGTTTACATACGCTCATCACCGTTGTATCACGTTCACTCGTGCCGTGTCCCTCGATCATCTTGAATCTCTCGAATCCTGAAGATTAAATCTCATTCATATGCAGGCATTTGACAATCTACGTATCTACTTTGAAGACGTTCGAAAATTGAAAAACTCGGTTGTAAAATTCACTTTGGTGTGTCTAATGGATGCATTCTGAATTAATTACATTTATTGCTATTTATTAATATTCTTCTGCACGGCGTTTTTGATTTGTCCCCTTTCAAAATTTGTGCAAGAAGAATTTCTGTCTTTATGGTACACGGATAACGTAGCAAAGACTGTTTCACATCCAGTGAAGCATGTTGAAAATATTCATTAAATCATCTCATATGTTTCATACTTCTTGAATTACTCGCTCATCGTTTTTCATTGTAATGTTTTTCATGTGAAGTATGTAAAAGTAGCTGTGTGCAATATATTATGGCGTAAAAGATGTAAAACAGCGTACGCCATGGTAAAGTTTAAATGTCGATTCTGTCATCATCAAACGGATTATTACGATTGGTATGAAGCGTAATAAGTGATCAATGTACGCGACGTACCTAATAAAGCAATAATATCGTTTGTATCTCATATATATGTATATATATATATATATATATATATATATATATGTATATATATATATATTACCGTTTCGCGTTATATTATTTATATGTTTTTAATCGCAGCAGTGGGAAGCAGTGCAGCTTCTCACAGCAGCTTCGTGTGTCTGAATTATATATATTTCATCACTCGTCAAAAGCGTTTTGCTTATGCTACTACATTATCCGATGGCATTATCCCGTGAGCTTTGTACGACGATAAGTCCGTAGTTACGACGACGTTAACGGGAAACTATTTCCCAAACTTCCCTCGTTGGAATGTATAACTTTGACACCAAAGTTGAATGTAACGCATGAAATCACACCAGATATGTGCTTATCCATTTAATCGTGACACGACAACAAATACGATATCAACTCATTAAACAGATTGTCGTTACGTAATTCGAATATTTCTTGCATTACCGATCATGACGAATTTGTCCGATAAAATAATTTATACGCAGATGAAGGCACATAAGAATAAATTATTTTATCGATATGTATGTACGCGTATAAATATATATGTTCATTTATCAGTTTGCTAGAGAGTTTAGAAATTTATAAGTTATATTTCACACGTGTCAAATGCATCTGTTGGTTTCTGTAATGGATGAGTGCAGCTGTTAATTGGGTATTAAACGCAACTTTTCACATTCTATTCTCAACATCGCGATTTGTAATCCCTTTCTGTATATGTTTTATACCTGCGAGCCAGTATTACTCACAATCAGATGTATATTTTTACGACGTTCGAATAGTTCATTTAATGTCAAGATTGTAATTTACAATATTTCTTTTAACACCATGACAACACATGGTTGTCGCACAATACAATTTCTAATTAATATACATGCTTTGTGGCACGTAAGCACATACCAAGCAGATAAAGATCATTAATGTAGCACAACATCTATCATTTATTTATTATTATTTATCTGTGTGTGTGTATGTGTGAGACAGCGATTCCGAGATAACGCATTAAACGGGGATAATTGTTTCACATTCAGATACCGTCGAGTGCACGTTACGTAGACAACGGCGCCACGACTCTTTTACGCGCAATTTGTTTTTCCGTGTCTGAAGACAGGGGAGGAAGTTTCATCTCACTTCGATGCACTTTTCACGTTCGTTCGTTCGTGGCTTAACAAATGGGTCGCGCCAATCCTGACCACGGTCAACGTAGCAGCACCATATCACGCGCTTACACAGCATACATTGCTATTTAAGTATATATACACACACATTATTACGTCGCGAGCGCATGCACTCGAGGAGTGACGAGGAGCGCGAGGGAGAGCGCGACGGCGCGGGATGCAGCGAGTGAGTTATATTTTGCACGGTGCACCCACTCGCGCCGTGTTAACCTGTGCATTCGGGTGCACGTGCACTCGACGCAGGCTCATGTCATATAACGTTCGTTCTGCGGTATGGCGCAGTTAGTGAAACGCGTCCCTGAGAAAACGTTCGATCCCAACGAATTAACGTCACTCTAAACCTGTAGCGAGAAATCCATTTGAATTAGGAAAATCCTATTTTGTAGCGAGAGAGATGAGATGCGCGCGGAAAGAAGCAAAGCTCGCGAGTCTCTGATTGTACGTTTATTTTTTGATAACGAATTTTTTACGATATGCAATTTAACTGATCCTCGCAACTTCGAAACGTGTGGCGACGCCGCGGAGTTCGGTGCACGTCAAGGAAACGGCGACACCGCGTCACGTCATTCTTGTACTATGAAATATATAGACATTTGAACGGCTTCGTCTAGGAATGAGCTTAACACCTGTCGCAACTGCATAATTTTTTTCCAATCTCGTTATCCGCCGTGACTTCCTGCCAGCGATTTAACCAGGTCGAACATTCGCAACCGTCCGTTCGCCGCGATAAGCGCAGCTCACGGATCGTGTTTTTATCGTTCATGCAAATACAATGCGAATGATAGGTTGGCAGTTTGCGGTATAATGTCCGTAATAGATAGAAGTCCCGCCGCGCGATAGACATAAGTAGACAAAACGGGTCTTTATTTGCCTGTATCTACCTGCAACATGACTTTGCAATAAAGCTCGCATACGTGCTGGCGGATACGTTACTGGCGTGTTGCACTGCATAATCTGCAATATCACTGCTAATTAATAGAAGATGCTTTCGTTTCTGTACTGCAAATATATAAATACCATAATAGACGTAGACAAATGGGTTTTATTTTTAGAATTCAGCTGATAGTCGCGCGATAATTATTATACATGCCATACATATGCATATCTTCCGACGTGACCTGTAATGTATCACTGTTTCTATCGCTAGTTTATTAATCGATAAGTAAAGTTTAATGTGCAGTTCTCTTATTCAGTTCACGAAGACAGGCTATCGTGTGATAGATGTAAATAGACAATACGGGCCTTTATTTTAGGAACTAGCTGGGATGTAGCACACGTGTAAAGTTGCAATCTGTAGGTTCGACGAAGAAGAAAGCTATAGAGAAAGCTATAAGTTAAAATATTCTTTAATTAGTAATAATAAATCAATATATCTGCTTTTTCGATGTATAGTTACGATAGAACGTGCAAGTGAGCCCACAAAGTTTCGTACATTGTAAGGAAGACTATACCTCATAAACTGAACTGTTTAACTATATATAATAAATTATATATAATAATATAATAAATTAATATAATATTTTCTAACGTGACTTCAAAAATGTGGCACATGCAAGTGGGCTCTATCCCATGGTAGTTTATGAAAAGTTGAAAAAAATACACAGCGCAACATTGTTAATTATTAATTTTTTTTGCCAAGCAATTAACATCGATATCGCGCTGTGTAATACCTTTTTCCAACGAATAAATGCGCGTCTTACGCAATGTCCACGTGATCGCAATTTATTTGCATCGCTAAGCTCGATAATCCCTAGATAGGCTGACGGGCGATGGGGAACGTGCGCGACCTAGCTCAACGAAGACTACGCAATTTTTCCGGTGCAACGTACGCGACGCGCGATCATCCGTCACTAGGTCGGCGGCTTTCGAGGTTAACCAGCTAGTCGCTCCGTCTGCGAGCCGGATGGTCGTCGACGAGCCGGTACTCTTGTCTGCTTTTTACGACGTTTATGCCTCTCTTTCTCTCTTCGCTCGCGCGATTAGGAACGCGTGGGTGTGTGAGATAGGGAGCATGAATGAGGCCCCTGATTCCGCGTCTAGGATCGTCTGTGCATAAACTGCGACACGAACCGTTATCACACAGTCGGAACAATTGTTCAGGATGCGTTATTAAATTGCAAAATGCGATATCTCTGCCTCGTTTATCTTAACTCGTAAAATGTGGGAATCTTTGGTCGTAAAAATGCGTATGACAAAATGTAGGACGCGTATACGATATACTTTTGCATAGGAATGGAGTGTTGAATAGAATACCAGGTGTAATTCTGTGACTGAAAGTATACAAAGCTGTCTCTGACTGAAAATATCTGACGCTATCATTTTCTGAAATTTTAAACTGGTGATAAATCTTTCTAATGAATTTATCCTCGTGCATCCCGACTTTTTTTCTTTATATAAAATCGTGCGCGATTACTCTGCTTAATATTCACAGAAGCTTACAAATTCTATACGCTCTACATACATTCAGTTATATTAGTTTTAACAAATTAATTGTTACAGAAAAATTTTTTTTATTTCATTACCTTCTTTTATAAGAGATATTTAATGGAATGTTAATTATCAATTTTATGTGATACGAAAGATCTATGGATCTCTGAAGTTAGACACAAGCTCTAGTATCTCGAAATATGTTTAATATATCATCTTACATGCAGAACATTTGATGCATTTGTATACATAAATGTCAATCTAATTTCTATGACGCGCAACTTTGTTTCTCATGGAGAGTAAGCGACTGAACCATGGAGACGAGAACCGAAACTCCTTTCAGTTCTGCTATCTGACAGCAGACAACAATGGTTTCTCTGTTGACCTCTTATGCTCCACATATCCGTCGTGCACCGCAAACTCCGCTTACACAAATAACTTATGTTCGTAGAGGTGTCATATACGGATAAAAGCGAAGGGACCGACCTCAGACGCGGGAATAATGCCTCCGTCTCACGCCCCTCTCACATCTTTCTTTAAGTATTCACGCGGTGCTTCTCTTCGTCGCAGTTGGTCTTATTCTAAGAATATTATATTCATGTATGTGCGCGAACCTTATATCGATAGATAGAGGATTGGTGAGAAATAGTATCTCTCAAAATTGATAACAAAAATTGTAAATGCGAACATAACACATCTCCTTTTCAATCCCTTTAAATTTTACGCCGAACAGCAATGCAATCTTTTAAGTTTAAATGTTTGCAAAGTAAATATTGATGTTATTTATATCGAAAAGCTAAAGTTAGCTTGAAAATAATCTCGCAAAGGAAACTGAAACGTTAGATAAGATGATTAGAAAATATTACAATATATTTCAGCATTCACATATTTTTGCGTCTTCTCATAGCTAACGAAGATTACAAATTCTTTTCTACGGATTGTTACCTGGGTTCTTTTAGAACTGTTACTGAAGAGAACAAGGAATGTCTAAAAATACTCGCTCTTTTAGCCTTAGAATGTACATTGAATGTGTAGAAAAAGCGAAGAAAAATATCTTCTAATCCTTCAAGTATTGGTAGAAAAGATATTTCGGCAGAATCTAGTTTGTTAAACTTAAAATTTAATCTAATTAAAAAATTGATTTAAATGTAATTCAAGTTTTTTAACATTCGTAAAATGAGTACCGATTTTGGTATGTTTAAAATTTTCAATATCTAACGTTGAAAAGGAGAAATGAATAAGACGTCTTACATGTATTACAAATCAGTATTAATCGATTTAATTTTACAATCACACTCGTTATTGCCATTCAACATTCGTTAATGAAATTCAACATTGTTAAAAGAGTATAACTAAAGAATCGGGGTTCCTCTCTTTTCTAGACATCTCGCATGTAGGATCGATTATGATCGATAAGATCGTAATTAGAACTGTCTTGTAAGAGTATTTGTGGTGCGCAGTGGATAAATATGACATGGCTGTCATAACATTCGCGATAACGGGCTTTTTTTTTTTTTTTAAATTGCTGACATACGAAAGCAGCATTTCATATCGTACATCAGAGAGTTAGCATATAAAGAACGCATTGCGTTCTTTCGATCTGACGCAGTACACAAACTACCGGCTGTCATCCGCGCTTCGGTTCGCTGCCTCGTTTCGTATCCCAACAGCTGGTTGACTCACGTCATTTTACGCACGGAAGCGCACGCATTCCAATCGTTATCTATATAAATTGTCATTGTTTTCCTCGCAGGTGCTCTCTCTCCCAAGTGATTAACAGTATAATGTAATTACACGTGCGTATATCATCGAATATGAATCGATGTCTTTTGATTGTTACGTGCAAATAAAGCACCTGAATTAACGACGTGACATGTGAGGGCGTTTCTTGATTAATGAATGATTTTCTTAATTAATAACACATCACATATCGAGTAATTTTTAGAAGTTTGATTAAAAATATGAGAAATATACGAAAGAATTAATTTTCTGATATATTTATAACAGATCTTATAAGCAATTGTTTATTAATATATATAAAATTATATGTTGTTTAGTCGTAATCATAAATTTTTTACATATAATTTTAAATTAAAATACAATAATACTTTTAAACATCAAAATTATGTAAATGTAACTAAAAAGAGAAGGAAGCTGTTGAAATTATCAATTAGATGAACTAAGAGAGGAATCTGAATGAAATATCGACAGATATTCAAGGTTTCCTCTGATCTGTCCCGGTCAAAAAAAAAAAAAAAAAAGAATAAATTCAGTTCGGAGTAACCGAAGGTGACGAGGAAGAAGAAAAGGAAGTGGAAGATGAGATGAGAGAGAGTGAGAGAAAAAAGGCATGTAAAGACGATTCGACGTGGCGCCCGTTGGGCTGCGTCTTACGTCACACTGCTAAATATATGCCTCGGCCGTTCCCAATCTCATATCCATTCTCGTTCTTCATTTCATCCCGCGTGCCGCAACGCGGAGAGCTAAGCGCACCGTCGTCACTGCCAAAGACATCTGCGTACGCGCGCGCTCACACTCGCCGACGTGCGTGCATCTCTTCTCTTACTTTATCCTCATGCGTGTAACTTGATATCGTGCGCCT
This sequence comes from Crematogaster levior, assembly GCA_901521435.1. Classification (NCBI taxonomy): domain Eukaryota; kingdom Metazoa; phylum Arthropoda; class Insecta; order Hymenoptera; family Formicidae; genus Crematogaster; species Crematogaster levior. The sequence goes on along the minus strand of CABEGB010000670.1, from coordinate 20,844 downwards.
CGAAACCCGCAGATGCAACGGGCGTTCCGAAATCGCGCGACGCGGCGCGTTGAGCCAACAATAACGTCAGTCGATTGTTATTGGCCGTACGATTACTCTGACGATTGAGATAGGTCTTGGAGATCAGACGTTTGTAAGTTTCTAAGAACGCGTTCTCTTCTTCTCGAACTTTTTCGAGTCGTTTTCCAAATCGCTTTGTAATTGCGATACACGATTGAAATATCATGTGTATTTCAATTTTTATCACTCTGTTATGCTATTTTTCGAAGTTGCAGGTCAAATGTTAGTGACGTGTTCTATTATGTTTCTTATCTTATTTTTATATTTTATTCGATTTTCGCTATTTTGTACCTGTAGTTATTTTTTCACCTTTTGGATTCAAATTTAAGTTTTAATGTTGAAGATATGATGTTTTTATTCAGCTGATTGATGTATGTAGTAAGCTATTGAAATAAGAAATGTTCAGGGCAAGAGAGAAACCTATTGTTGATTATTTCTGGTCCTAATCCTGTTAACATCTGCCGACGACAGTCCTGTTCGCAGAACGTTCCCTTCCAGATGTTGTAAGCAGGTCTTCTTCCCTACCTTTCCGTTCGTTTCTTTTCTTCAGGCTACATAATCTAGAGCGCTATTTTATTCTCTTTCGTAAGAATAGTAAATTCTGCTACTTTTATCGTATTTTTTTACTGGTTTATTTATTTTCATCTATTTTATTTATAAGGAAATGACATATTTTAAAAAGAACTCGCTCCGAGCATAAAGCTTTGCAATACTATAATAATATAGCATATAAATCTTGTACCATGAGCAAAACTTAACTTTTTTACGACTCAAATATCTTAAAAAAAAATGTGAATAGGATAAGATAAGGCGTAGCTATGACGATCTTTCCGATTATTACTTGCTTTTCGAGATAAAGATTCGACGAGTAATGTCACTTATACTATAAAATTATTCATTTGATATTATATCTGATATATCTGACTGACGGATATTGTATAACTTAAGGAAAAACTAAATCTGTGTGTAGGTTATATTCGAAGTGAATTCCGGGAGTAACGGTTTGGGTAAAATGGCGAGCATAGAGGGTGTTCGAGACCCTAACAAACCAATGCATCAGCCAATTGGAAACAGACTGCGTGTACTTCAGTTACTAACGTGACCTTCCATTGTCTATTTTTGGAATTTTTACTGTGGATAGATCTTTTCCGACCACATTGTTCGTTTTAGGTTAGAGCAGAGAACAAGTTAACTGCGTATTTTTTCTTCACATTACTTATATTACTAAAAAAATAAAATTTTTTGATAATATCGAGGTAAGTTAAAATATAAAGTTAAGAGAAAAAACAAGTTAAATTAATTTTAATATGACATTTATTGGTATATCTTTAATTATCGTAATTCTACAACGGATCTTTGTCTTTTGCGTTTGAATAAGTATAATATATTTGAATGCACAAAAATTGTACGATTAGGGAAAGTAGAACATCGATTTTTAGTACATGCAATGATATACACGTGTTGATGTTGAACAGAATTGCACGTAAAACGAGCCTAAAAATCCTAATTCTTGTCGAAGTCTCAATGGTACTTTATAAATGAAACTATCACAAGGTCGTTTACTGTTTATGAGCAATCCGCGTGGCATCTTTATCATCCGCTTTCGCACCGTCCTCTCGTTAGTCATTCGCAGCTGATAGACGACCGCAGATATCGTGTAGAAGTGTTAGTAACAGGCAGCTGACTGACGCCAGTCGGTGGTTATTTTTACAGCCATTAGGGAAAAAAAGTAGAAATCGTAAAATGCAGTAAAGTCACGTTATGCAACGTTCCTAGAATTGCTCTTGTAGAATATGCAAATGGAAGGTCGTCTATTCTGCAATACTTGCGTGTGTCATTGTTACGGTATGCGTCTTCTTCCCCTTCTAATTCACAGAGTTAATTATTCAGTTCTTCTCAAGTGTGATGCGTCATTGGAATTTTCAGTATATATAATATAATACATACCGTCGCGTCTGCATATATTATACGTTTATAATCGAGTTATCCTTGCTGCAACCCGTGATAACTCGAATGCGAGTTGCGATTATCATATCTCAGCGTATTATTCGGCGAGTAACGTCACATTATACGTTAATGTTCATGTAAACGTCAATAACAGATTTGGACGAACGAAATTGTCTCGGGAGAACTTATTGAGAAAGGACGCTATCCTTATTGAGCTAATGCCGAGGGTCGAGGATGAATGATCGTCGCCCAGCCCGGTGGACCCAGCATCGCGTTGCATCTGGAACGGGTCGTATTTTTTTCGATTCTCACTGAAAGCGCATCTACTATCCAGCCACGTTTCCTAGTCAGTCGCAGCTGATAGGCGGCCGTAGATAGCGACGCTCGTGCGAAGGCACCGGTAACAGCCAGCTGAGTGGCGCCAGCCATCAGCTGTTGGTGACTCACGCGAGCGAGTCGACTGAGAGTTTGCTGCGGACGGATACACACAGTCGCGCGTCGTAACACACACCAATACTAACAGGCGCGTGCGCCAGAATGCGCGCATGCCGTTGTCCGCGTCGCGTCTCACGAAAGCGCTTCTCAACACGCTTTTTCCGCTTTTCTATCGGTGAAAATCCAACCGGTGCACATGTATCTGGGTAGAAGCTCCGAGCGAACCGTGTATCGGGTACCTCGTCATTTTTCCTGTATCTTTGCCTTCTTTTTTCCGTCGTTGACGTGGAGCAACGAGTTTATAAATGGAACTAATCGCGCGACCAGCGGATGTCCTCTAAAGTGTATTCATTCGCTGACAAATAATCGCCGACGGCTACTGATAATTATTGACAGATAATATAATGGTAGTAATCGTTGTTTCGATATGTTAGAAAAAGAAATATGATGAGACTGTTGGAGGCAGTATTATATATATATATTTTTTTGAAATTAAAATATGAAACATTTCATATTTTAATTTCACGAAAATCTTATAGAAAATAACAATAAAATTTATTTGAAATATACATTAAAATATAACTACAAAAAGATCTGTGGATTCTGAATTTACTACATTGATTAAAATATTGCTTTTCGTTTGCGTAATATTATACTGAGTATCACTCAAGTTTTCCAACTTATTGCTGCTTCTCTTTTTGTTTTTCAATTTTTTATCATCGAAGATAATTCGGCGGCATATATCTGAGTTATCATGTAACCTTGTAAAAAATTATCTCTTTGTTCACAAGCAATAACGGTTAATCACAGTTGTATTTACAGCTGTAGTTTATTTGAAATTTACGAATACCAAAAATTAAGAGATAAGAATAGAAATTAACGACTAATTAATCACTCGTTAATCATTCAGTTTAAAATGTACTTGTTAACTGATTATCACAAACAATACAAAGATTGAGAAAACAATTTAAGACTGTCACTAATGAGAAAGAGAAAATTTTACATACATAGAAAGTTAAATATTATACTAAAATTATGCTAAAAATATTACGAAAGATTATATGATATGCACGTTAAAAAAAATTTGAGAAAGTATACCAAGCAATGAGATGTAAGAGGATAAAATGTATACTCTCTGGAGATGCGTAAGAGGCACACAATTGAGGAGATAACCGAACCGAACTGAGATACGAATAAGCATAGGGTTATCTTTAGCGCGCACGTTCTCCCTTGCACGGGTGGCAGGATTTCAGGGTGAAAAGGAAGGTAGCTCTATCCACTTCGCCGACCTACTTCGCCACAACTGATCTGGCCGAGCGAGCGCTCTGCGGGTATCCGGCGAACGAACGAGCTGACGTCACGACAGCCAACCATCCAGCCAGCAAGCCGCCGGCGTACCAGCTGATCTAATATAACCACTCGATGAGAGAGTACGCCACGTGGATTTCTGGTTCCGTGGGCCTCCACGTGCCGTTATGAATGATCGCCGATGAATGCTACGGCCTGATTCAATCCCTCGTGTGTTACTCAGAACAAACATGACTGAATTGTCGTGAGGAGAGAACGGTTTTCTTTTCGAAAATTGCAATATGTATATAAATGTAACGGAATAATAATGATTTATTATAATGTTAAACTAGCATTGACTTTGATGGATACTGCACGATGGCAGTTGTGACTGAAATGTCGACGACGAGAGACAGTAATGCCGAAATTAATATAAAAATGTACAAATGAGTGACTTCATCAGCTATGAAATGTCACGCTATCTCTTTAATTCACGAATGACAAGGATATATTTAGCATATCCGTGACAGAGAGACTGTCTGTTTTTCGAAGATATAGCAATGGTTAATATCGGACGTTAAATTGTGGAATGCTAACGTTATAACACACTTTGGCCATTGTAAAATCTTTGATGGACGATTGTGATTTGAAAGCGTTATTACATCGCGAGATGATGTATGATTATGTCTTTGTGCGTGTGGTCGTAGTTCCGCGGTATTTGAGTGACATCTTCAAATGAGTAACTGTTAATATTTCAAGCAAAGAAAATTACTGGACAAGTGACAAGTGGTCAATAAAGCATCGCTGACATTTAAAGACACTCTCGCTATTTTTATGTATTGTTATAGTCTTTTGGTAATACGTTTTATGAACAATAAACGTTTTTTATATTGTTTGAAAGTTTATTAGTAGTATGATCTCTTAAATCTTTGTATTTACATCGATAATACATTTTTTTACATTTTATTTTATTATTTTTCTAATCTATAAATTAAAATTAATTAAAATTAGTTTATGATTAGTTTATGATTAATATGATTTACAGAATTGACTACTTGAATTCATTTAAATTTTATTTATACCTAACATAATGCAATTTTAATAAGTTCCGTTATTTTTATACGGAGGTATTACTGGAAAATTATGAAAGGAATTGTTTTGCATATGATTGTACTATAAACAAAAATGATTACGTGAGTTATTTTTGGGTGAACCGCTTTCACATTCGTTCGTATTATCGACACTTGGCGCTTCGGAGCAAGGAGCAAGGAGCAAGGTCACGGTCCTCTCTGCTGAGTCATCCTTGCGGCGCTATACCCGCCATCTCGATCTTTCCCCTCCTTAGCTTTCTTTCGCATTGCTTTTCTTACTGTTGCTCGTTAACGTATAATTTTCCCAGCTGTTGTTTTCTCATTTACCGACTTTACCTACAAGTTAGTCTGCAATGGTACGAAGAATAAGCATTGCATTAGTAAGATCTTCGCTAACTTATTTATAAGTTCCCCGGAGTAGACTACAACATGTAATCACACATAACGACGCGTATATAACTTTGATAGATTTAAGAATGTTATGTTGTTTCATCAATCTTAACACAAGAATGATTTTTAGATCCTATGTTCTAAAAGATGTAAGATTTAAGAATTTAACGACACTTGCAGATATTAAAAAAAATGAGTTTTGCTTTTTTTCTCTTTATACTTTAGACATACGAATATTTCAAGTAATTTAATAAATTGACATTATCACGAATATATATATATATATATATATATATATATATATATATATATTATAGATAAAATAATATATAGATAAAAAAATAGAGATAAGTTGTAGAAAACTTAACAGACATTTTAGAATTTGTAAAATAAAAATTTCACTTTTTCCTATGACTTTTATATTGCAAATATTTTTATTGTGAAATTTTTATTTTATAAATAAAATTCTAAAATGTCTGTTAAGTTTTCTGCAGCTTATCTCTATTTTTATCTATAATGACGATTATTTTGAGTAAAAATGAGTGGAATTTCTTTTACAAGTAACAAATATTTGATATACGTATTATTTAAAATTTATGCTTACGTAACGTTTCACATGCGTGCTTGCAACTGACCTTTATGATGAGACCCGTTCGCGATATTCGTGATAATATACGTATGTTATTATTCTGATACTATTTACGTTACCAAGGGTACGTTATGTGTATATTACGGATATGGAGTTAGACTAGAAATATTTGCTAGAACTATGCAGTTTTAAAATAAGATAAATGTGACACATCTATCATATATACAGCTCTAATTTTATACATTTTATTAAATTGTCAACAGTTAATATAATTAACAAATCAGTATCAAATGCCGCGCTTTACAGGAATGATGAAAAGGAAAACATAATGATATTAGCAAATCTAAGTGGCCTATCAAATCATAGATTTCGTGCGACCGGGGGGTAGAGGTGTTTGTGGACGTGTGAGTGGTCGGAAGCACGCGGAGGAAGCCTTTGAAGCTGCCGTCGAGAAGCGTCAACGACGTCTCGCTTCATTGACCGCGAATTCAACCGTCCACAGTCTCGTGTCGTCATTCGCCGCACGCGTTCGATGAAATAAAAAAAAAGGGAAAAAAACTTGGCTTTCAATTTCCTTAAAAGCCCTCGCGTTACGAGGACAAGACAGGTGTCCCGCGTTCGATTTCGATCGTGACAGAAAATTCGACGAAAATGCTACGCGTTATGTGTATTCGCATGTATTAGTGTTCTCTTTCTCTCTCTTTCTTTTTCTCGTTTGCTTCGATTCGCTTTCTATCTTGCTGATAGTTATACTGGCATACTTTGATATGTTTATCGTGGATATTTATCGCTCGACGGAAATGTCTTTTTTTTTAAATAGCGATAATACGCTCAGCTGTTTATAATTTCTGCATACGAGGTAATTAAAATAAATTGACGTATATGCAAATATGTATAAAGATTCAAGAGTTCATGGATCGCAGTCTTTTAGCATTTAAAGGTTCAAGCGCCAGTTTACATTTCGTATAATTAATGAAGAAACTCGGTTATCTACGAAAATTTTATATAATTATCTAAAACAATTCACGCGTTTTACGATTAAAATAAAATATAATTTAAATATTTAATATCATTATTGTACGTTACGCACTTGCCGTGTTAATGAGACTTCGCTATCCTAAGTTATCGTTTAAAGTGAAATGTCAAGAGAGAGAGTGAATTATATTTAAAAAAATGTACTTAAGTGCTTTATTAATTTTTTGTCTGCAGAAGCATCGAGACGGTGGACGACGACTCGGTGACCACGAGTGTGACGGTCGCCGAAGTCGCTGATACTCAAGAACGGCAACCGCAGCAGCGGCAACAATTGCCGCAATCAAAAGGTAACGTCGGAACTGGTCGACGGGTTGCTTGTCAGAACGTTGCGTTGAGCAACGGCAACAGTATCAGCAACGTCGGCCGTGTAACATCGCGCAGCCACATGGAGCAGGAGAAGCGGATGCGGCGAGAAATCGCCAACAGCAACGAGCGACGTCGTATGCAGAGCATCAATGCTGGATTCCAATCGTTGAGGTCGTTGCTGCCGCATCACGAGGGCGAAAAACTGTCCAAGGTAAGTCGTGTGTGGCTTTATATTGATCCCTGATCGGAGTCGTGTACATTTTATTTTATATTTCAAATGATGAAATTGAAAATCTTTAATCAGTACATACATTTTTTTAACTAGGAATATTTTTGGAATATTTTTAAAATATTTTAAATATCTAAAATACCTGCTTACTGTAATATGTATCTATTTTTAAAATATTTTAAATATCTAAAATACCTGCTTACTGTAATATGTATCTTGAAAAGATATCTTGAACTCGATAGTGTAGTGTTTTAACATATGTTTCGATATTCAAATGTAAAAATTTTTTTATAATAATCAGAAATTAACAAAAATATATATTTTTATTTTTCACGACTCTGGTTCAGGGCTGAAAATGCGTCTTTTTTTATATGCTACGTTTTTATGCTATATCGTACGAGAAGTCGGGTGTGCCGATACGAGAATGTGCGAGGCATACTTGGCATCGTATTATGATCAATCTTTTGGTTGAAATGAGAATTGTATCCATGTGAAAAGTGTTATCATCATTGCCATATTCCTGGTAGCTTGAATCGCTTGCTCATTCGGTATGAATCATTGTAAAAGAACTGAAGAACATTTCCTCCAATAAATTTTTCCTGTGCTGGAGGAATAGTTGATCGAGCTTGAGTAACAAGATCATTCATCCGTTCATCGCTTCGTGCTCACGTCTTTCCATGGATACATTAGAAGGAATGCACAATCATTGCATGCCTCTCGAGAGAGAAAGATATTCGATCAAATATCGAAAAAAATCAATTATTAATAATAAATGTTTCAATTTTTATCATGCTATAAAATCGCAAGACGTTCAAATCTTCATTGAAGTCATAAGGCGTCAAACTCTTGGACTTAATTTTGTCGAGACTCCACACGCAGATAGTCTAGTCGAAAATTATTGCATGAGGATAATACGAATCTTAATGCACGATTGCTTATATTGTGCAAGCAGTGTCTCATTAATCGTAAGGCATAATTCTTTTCCTTTTTTTCGTAATGCATCCATTTGGAAAATTCTCATTTCGTCCATGTGCAAGATGTGGCGTACGTACACGAAATAATCTTTTATGCCGCACTCGTGCACACAATGAAAATCGAGATACTACCGCAGATATTGTAAGAGTGGGTCACGCCTTTGTACTAGTACCACCTTGCGGTTTTGACCGATTTCCGTTTGAACACTTCGAACTTGAGAACTCTAGCGACGCACTCAATCGATATGTGACTATTTCGGATCGTTGGGACGTTGTGCGAGTATTTAAGCATAAGCACCAAATAAGTCCACAAGTGGAGTCGTCAAGAACAATATTGTTTCCCGCAAGGCATTACATACCGATAATCCTTGGATGAATTCGTGACTCCAATTATCGGGTAGAATTGTTCACTTCTTCACGGTAACCCCCGAGTTTCCATTATGATTATGATCTTTAAAATGCACTCTGAATATATATTGTTTGGCGGTATTAGATTTTATGCAAGACCATACAGAAGAAGAGTAACGATGACAATGAAATAATAAATATCGTGAAAATCCGACTGTAGTGCGATCGATACTGCATGATTGCCTTGCAAGATATTTTTATAATTTACTTTCTTTAAGGTGAAAAAGCCTTCTCGATATGTATTAGCGAACATATAGAAAACCGATCGCTCTTGTTTTGTCATACAACTCGAAAATACCGCTGGCATGCATTGATACTCTCGTTAAACACATAAATGAGTCGAACTTTGTTTATGGCCTAATTTTGCACGTATACAGTGCCGAAAAATGAAAAAGAAAAAAGAATTTTTTTCTGCATTCGCCAAGTAAGGAATTTTGGTACGTATTTGAAGATTCTTTCCATTATTTTGAAAAACGCAGACGGACCTTGCGCCTGAGAATAACCGAGTAAAGGTGGTGATGGTACCATCCAACCAGAAGAATTTTATTGCATTAGGGCCAACATGCACGATGTCGAGCCGGGTCAGGCTGACACGTAGACCGGAAACGACGACCTACCTTCTCTTTGGCAAGGTGAATCCGTCAATAAAACTTAATCGTTCCTCTTGCGTTTGTACGTCGCGAAATTACGCAAGCTGTCGGCGGCGGCGTCTTTTATGAATTGCGCGCTTTGGTTTCGGCTAATTTTACTATGTGAAAGTCGGTGTCCGATCCCACGCTATAAAACTAAATCTTCATACAATCTGTTTGGATCATTCGCTGAGTTACGCCGGGTTCAATTCATTAGCACCACTGTCATGTGATAGCGTTCATTTAGTTCTTTTGCTGTCATCGACGATGACGTCATCATGTAAGTGATCAGCTGATGCGATCGTATGATCGGTCTTCGTGTCGCCAATTCGTGACTCATTTTTACATAAACGTAAAATATACGATTTTTTTATTCACGTATTTCATAAAGTAAAGCCATAATTTTTAAACTGCATTTTTAAATTGCATCACAAACCAAGATTATTTTGGATTCATGTTAATAAAAAAGAAATTCGTACGGGAAAAATAAAACTCGGTATCAGACTGGTACGGTTAGCGCTGTTGAGCATGAATACGGACCCTCGTAAATCTTTACCTGCGAACTTGTTCCCTACAGCTTTGTGCCACCTTTGTGAAGTAAGGTCAATCGTGGGAACGGACTACGGCGAGTATTTCACGACGCAGATACTTATTAAGCCGATTATACGAAAATCTCATTTCTCGGAGAAACATTGATACATAACCGCAGGATATCTGAAATTCATTTTGAATTATCTCCCGTCCATGAATTCTTTCAACAAACTTTGGTTACTTTTTTTTTTAAAGAAAATATTGGAAGATCAGTAATTTTAAAATTCTAGAAGAATTGAAAATGATTGATTTAAACAGATACGATAGAATTCTATTCCTTAATTGACTTTACGCGTTTATAGTAGATTCATCGTTGCAAAATCAATTAAGATATTCGGCGCTGAGAACTGAAGACTAGCGAGGTGGGAATTTTAGAAGCTACGCGTGCACGCATGTTGGGAAAGTGAAGAGTAGACATGGAAATGAGCCACGCTAATAACATTCCGCCGGCGCGTTCAAAAATAGCACCGACTAAAAATTGCACAACGTCGCGCTCGGACAACGCGGTCACGTGGGGGTCAAGAAGTTAATCGGGTATTTAGCGGGGAATGTGGACCGCGCGAGACGTGACGAGACGAGGCGCCAAACGCCGCGGTGCCTCGTGAGACGATTAAAGGTAGGCATGCACAATGCGCATGTGTGTCAGTCGGGACAAGAACCTCGAGAGTCGCGTGACTCGTAATTGGCGGTGTGAACTAACAGCTGATCTCGCGCTGATCGCAAGTCGTAGCGCGCTGCGTAATCGAGCACGTGTCGTACGTACATATATATATAGTACATACATGCTCGCCTTTACATTCGTCACATCGATTCACCTTCTATCCTCCGTGTCGTAAAAAAATATGGTTTACTTATATTTTTTAGAAGTTTTAGAGATTAAAGGAAAAATTTTTTATTAAATACATTAAAAATCCGTACACAATTAATTTTATATGATACTCCGGCGTACGTGAATCCGGCGTTACACGGATGTATGCACTTTTCATTTTACTTTGATACACGTGGTGAAAACCTCTCCATTGTACATATATGGAAGCATTATTTTAATAACGGCATAAATACATTAGATCGCGAACTTTGTTTGAAGCGCCATTTACTCGATGGCTCGGGACCTCATTACTACTAAACGACATTACTATACTCCATGAAAGGCGGTCTAATTATCTCGCGCGCGATTCTTTCTGAAATTCCCCGTGACCTCGAAACATAGTATATACGGGCACCGGTTTCGTCGTGCCGCCTCCACGTGTGCCGGTAATTCGTGTACGTGTATCGTCTCTGTATGTGTGTGCGCACTTTCGCAACGCGATATTTCGCGAGCCAGTCGGCCGACCACATGGTTCAATTCCCACGCATTTCTCTCTCGTGCCCTCGCTCCCTTCGGTCCCGGCTTTTTTCGCCCCTCCTTCCGTCCTCGCTCCCCTATCTTCATCTCGCTTGCCTTCGTCGTCGATCCTGTTCGTTCTTTCTTCATGGCCAAACCCAGACCGGCGAATTTCGTGCGAAGCCCTGGCCCACTAAGGGAGATGTCTCAAAGAGCGGCGGCCGGCTTTGGCAATATTAACAAGCCCGCAGTTTCCAAATACGAACGCTCAATTGCTCTGAACTTCTTCTTCTTAGCTTGTTACTTCCCGTAATGGAGAAAGGCGTGACCGCGCTTTCGTCGAATCCGCTCGCGTGACCCAACTTAAAGAAAAATTATTTGCTTCTTTTGTTCCTTTTGAACGAACTTTACATTTGAATCGATTTGTTTCGCTTATCAGGCTATACATCATTCTCACTTTAGAATTTCTCATTTGCGTTTAAAATTGAAAATTACATATCGTCAAAATTAGTTTTCTAGCTTCAATGATAATTTATTAAAAATGTTTACTTTTTGCTGTTTTTTATTTATTATAATAGTTACAAAGATGTGTAAAAAATATTTTAACTTTAAAGTTAAAACAAATATGACTCTTGATATGATGTGATATTTATTATTACATAATTTTTAAATTCTCGAGCCTTACTTTTTGTATTTAAGAAAATGATGTAGGGGATGATCGTGCGTTCTCATGGGACATTCTCGAGCCTTTTGTGCGTGCGTAGACAGGAGGGCACAACGCACATCGGAAACGAAATAAAAGGAGGGCACGCGCAAATGAGCGCAGACGCCTCGACCCATTTTCATTTAGCGCTCGCCAGACAGAAATAAAAATAAACTGCCTCTGTGCTCTTCTCGTGCCTTTAACAAAACTCGATTCGAGGCTGCCGTGCCATGGCTAAAGAGAGCATTTTGTGCGCGTAATTGCGTTTCACGCCGCGTGGGAGAGGCCGGCTTCGATCGATTGCCCGAACCGATGGACTCCGCCAATCCTCTTATCCTATGTTCGATTTTCCTACGTATTTCGTGCGTGATAAATAGTTTATATCGTATTACGATCGCCCGTAATATATTGAAGTAAAACAGATAATATATTGATCTAAAAAAACTGCTTTATTTATATTTATATATTTTATTGACAATTTATTGGATGTGTTTTATAAGAACGTTTAATATTAAATACACTTCGAAACGTTTATATTGATATAGCAAGGAGCATTAAATTAATTATTATATACTAAATAAATATAATCGATAAATATAGTCTTTTCTTTGACACCGAAAATGAAAGTATATTTCAATGGAAGTATGAATAACTCCGCACTAAGATAATTTTATTATTCCTCTTGATAAACGAGTTAACCAACGAAATTCAAAACCGCAAACTTGTTAATTTCCAACGAACAAACGTTTCCATTTTCCTGAAAGTTCTTGAACGAGAATCTCGCGGTTGGCGAGATCAAGCGAGAGCTCCTCGCGGTTCTCATTGAGAGCCGTCTCCTCGTGTAGAGGCTCCGCCGGGAAGCTTCGTTGGCGTATGAGCTGCATTCATTTCCATGAACTCTCAACGCCGCGTTCGAGGTTGGATCGCGTCTCGTGTTCCCCTTGCTCTTCTTCCCTCTCCATCCGTTCCTTCGGTCCCTCTTTTTCTGACCGCAGGCGGTCGGTCGCGGACGAGCGATCCTCTTTCTCCCTCTCTTTCTGTGTGAGACGTATATATTATTCTTCTACTCTCCGTCGTTCCCTCGCGATGCAGTCTTTCTGGTCTTCGTAGTGGTAGGCAAGGACGGCGGGAACCCAGACGTCACGTGCTTTGTCCGCCAAGCTCTCGCCTTTTCTCTCTTTCTGGACCTCCGTAGTACTACTAGATGCGCGCGCGCGAACACATACACACATTGGCAACGAGAGACTGCGCGACGTAAGACCCATCTTACACCATGCGAGAATTGAAGTCGTGTAACACAAGATTTCATCTGTCTCGGAACTGTATACGTAACAGCTGACTATGTAACAGAACGTGACAAAATCGTTATGTGTCATCGTAAATAATATTGTTATACGTACATACTTTCATTATGTTTCATAACGTTATATTAAATATTAGTTGATAATATTTATATTAGATATATAAGAGATTGTATCTGTAACAAAATCGCTTTAATAGAGTATTCGTGCTAAAGAAAGAAATGTATTTATTATCTCGTATCTTAAGTTTTTCGCGGAATAATGATTTTTGTAACTGTTTTGCATTTCACGACTTCAATTATGGCGCATGGTATTGCAACTCTCCGGAGATTTCTATAAGATTGCGTACATATCTGTACGTGTAATCATTGTAGCAATCAATTATACGGAAGTTGTAAAATCTTTCTAATTCATATGATTCTTCACATCTTCGATAAACATTTTTTTTTGTTTTTATGAATTAAATCTCGATCGACCGATACCAATAGTGGAGTACTAGAAAATTTAACGTCAAACTTCCTAAAATGAAACAGTTTAATATTAAATTGCATTGTTTAATTGTATAATTATTGTACAAATGTATAATTATTAGTATATTTAGCATAATATTATGTTTAGCAAGTTTAATGTTTAACAATAGCCGTTATTATCAAAGTGATTAACTATCATTTAGCATTATACTGTTGCTAGTATAATTAATATACGGTTGTGTATTAAAAGTTGCCAATTTTGTTTGCTTGCTGAGCAAATTCGGCAAATTCAGGGAAATGTGCACATACGAACGAAACTCATCACAAGTTAGTTCAATTTTTGCATGGTGCAAGACGGGCTTAAGAACGCGAAGTTATTATGATACTACCGACGACGCCGCCGCGCCCTGTTCAACCGGGCCTCTCTTTTTCGCCACTCGCTCTTTTCTCGCGTTAGTATCTACCTTCTCTCTCTCATCTCCTCCTTTGCTTTCCTTGTGTGCGGTACACGTCATCGTTTCTCTCGCGCGTCACGTCGTGCATATTAAAAACCATGCAGTAAGCGGAAATAATTTTTTTGCTTTGAGATTTTTCTTTTCTCGATATTTTCAAGAGCTCTTAGGAATTGAGAATTTTGAACATGTTGATTTATGTCCCCTATTTAAGTCAGCTATTTAAATGGCAGGTGTGATGAGAAACATTAGAAATTTAGAGTTAGTAAAAAAATTCTAATAATGATTCTGATGAATAGGGGAGATATATAAAGATAGTATATTTATCTGTTGATTTATAAGGATAATTATCTGTTGATAAATGATATGACAGATAATTTTATCTGATTTTATTGATATTTTAATCATTGCATAATATAAATTATTTATTTCACTTTACACGCTTAAATAGTGGACTTGAAATATCTTTGTCTAATAGGCGAATAGCTTGGTATCCCGAGGAGATTAAAGATTCTAATCTTAAAAACTATAGCCTTTTACATATCTAGAAGTATCTTGGACGGGAATCAAGGTGCGCCATATGCACCTTGATGCATCCAACCTTTTTCACCGATTGGCTTCTCGCACGGCCACTTTTGTTTGCTCGATGTGGTGGGCCAAACGGGCAGGCCCCTCGAAGCATATGGGTCATTTTGTTATCCTCCTTTTTCCTCTTCGCTCTTTCCTTTACCATGGACTCTGCACACCCGTCCCTTTGTCCCACTATTCCCCCTGCCCTTTCTCTTTTGGCTGCGCACGACCAGCAAAGGAAACTCAACTGCGGCTTACCTGCTGCTGGCGATACAGCTGTTGATTTCTACACGAGTTTTGTGTATCTTTTATATATATATATTTGTCTACTTCGTGACAAAGTAGAAAATCAACGGTTCGGAATGGACGTTTCTGTTCTAATAATATCGATAGCTATACATCTGTCGTGGGACAGACAACTTTGTTTCGTTTTTATTGGCCTTGCTCTTCGAACATCAACGCGATCCCTCGAGACAGCGTCGTTGGCTCGAGCATCACTCATTTCGACGCTCGAGCTTACGTAAGGGGTACGCGTCAAATTCGCGGGTTCTCACTCATTCATAACGATCTCCTCGATTTTAATTTTAGCATACTGGCCTCGAGGCGACAGCGCAGCATCGTCGCTCTTCGGCGGGATGCCGGGTGGTTATGGCCTGGGGGCCCCCCATTTGCCCTCGGCTTACGCTATTCTGGGCCGGGGGAGCTCAGCGTCTGGTTTCGGGGGCCACACACCAGCCTCGGCGCCACCCCCGTCCCCGTACCCCCACAGCAGCCTCGGTACGCTCAGCGTGGCCGCCAGTCAAGCTGCGAGTCTGGGTAAGTAAATTTTCCTCTTCACCCCCCGTCTCTTATATTCATATCGCGTCCTTACTTCTCCATGCATCTTTGAAGTCCCATCGATTATTATGATCACACACGTTATTGAAACTAACATCGCTTCTCCTCGGAAATGTGTCTCTCGCAAGATTACTCTAGCAATAATTTGGGATCATTGCTAACATCGAACGTGACGTGTGTAATAAACGAGATGCCATCATATTTTTATAGCGACTTGATCGAAACTACTTTTTCAACATCTCTACCGTATTCAGTGTGATAAATGCTGTACTCTAGTATGATCCTCAAACTGTTATCAGAAATATCTGCAGATCTGATAAATGTCATACGCACGTGATACGATATTTATTCATTTACGGTTTTAACTCGTGCGAAGATTTATTAGTTTGAGCAAACATTATTAAAATTTTATATCTTTACATGCTGATGATTTTTCTACATGCACATTTTAGTTTTTTCGCGATTCAAATTAAGGAGATTGGAAATCTTTTTTTCTCATCACGAGACACATCTTGCTTGTTTACAACGACGACGTCTCTTTTAGGAAGTTATTTTGTTGTCTCATTGACTCATCCTGACCCGGGCAATCGAGCGATGTTGAGCCGCGTTTCGAGATCGAATTTTATAGACCAGGCACGGATTTACCGGAAGCACCGTTCGTGTTGCAGGCATCAATCCAGCAGCCAGTGCATGGTGGACAATGGCCTCTCATCTAGCGGCGCAAGACTACCTCGCGAGGCTACAAGGAGCGGCAGGACTCCCAGGATTTCCGCCCGGTGCCGAGAGCCTCCTGCCACCCTATCCCGCCTCTCTACTTAATCCCCCGTCCCTCTCGTCCCACAAGTCCAGTAAGTGTAAGTAACAACGATCGACAATGTTGCATGATACGATGATGCTCGAGAAACGCTCGCCTCCGTGCGCTTAATCCTCGATCGCCGAGTCTTTTCGAGATAAACAATGTCGCTCGGAATTGTCGGACGATATATTTTTAACCGTTTTCTCTTTTTAATGCTAAACCTGACGACGCGAGATACGGTTTTTACTCACCGCTTTTAGTTCACGGTATTTTTTTTTTTTAACTTATTCAAATTACACATGGCTTCTTCCCGTTTTGTATTAATTATTTTCTATTTTGCGAACGGGATGTTTTGTGTATTTTGAATTTTTTTAATTTTTATATTGGAGAAGTTATAATTCTAAAGTTTCTCTCAAGTTTCGAGTTAAACGAGGTTACCTGTTAATGAGATAGAAACTTGAGAATTTGAAGACTCTTGAAAGTTTATGATTCTACTTCCGTAACAATTGGCAGTCGCTGATCTTGGATTGAAACGAACGCGAACGTTTTTTTGATAATCCGACTTAGAGAGGAGAATCGTAGATGTACAGTTATTATGTTTACGTTTTCACGACCGAGCAGCTAAGTCAAGCAAGAGTCACAAGACACCAGCTAGCAGTAGTAGCTCAACGACGCCAAGTATGACGAGCAGCAGCCTGCCAGTGTCCACTCAACCACCGGTGGTGACATCTTCTCATCACAGCACTCCGGTCAGCAGTACGCCAAATTCACAATCGAACGTCGTCAGGTGAGACATTACTCGTTTCGCATTTACTAAACACGTGACACAAGGCTGCGGATTGATTCTTATCTAACTTATCTAACTCGCTGAAAAATTGTATCATTATTGATTTAAAAAAATTGTATTTTCACGCCATCATTTTCGCGACAGTTCTGCGAAGGAAGGAAGGTATATATCAGTTCAATTAACGCGATAGATCTTTTACAAGTTGTTGTATGATACAATTTATAATTAGAATATATAAATAGTTAGAATGTATAATGTAGATTTTTTAATCTCATTATAATTAAATTTATGATTCTCGCTGTTTGTTTACCATTATTAGTTTAAACTACCTAAATTGTCGTAGATTAAGAATAAATAATTTTACAGCGACGTTTTCTCTAGTGATCCTAGCAGTATATTGGGAGGTGTGCGCCTACCTCCTGACACGGAGATTATCAAGTACACATCGAGTATAGTCGGTCCGAAGGTTCCTGGGACGACAAACCGCGGCAGGAAGAAGACAATATCCTTGGACACACCCAGTGTTAGCGTACACCCGCCGTCCGTTTCTGCCCTTAGCGCCCATCAGATTAACACATCATCCGCGTCGCTAATGATGGAACCAAGGAAATATAATCGCACGGGAGTACGTTCAGCCGCTATATATGTCGACTGCAATTCTGAAACATAAAATTACAAAGAGTCTTTTACTTGTTATTCTTTATTGCAACAAATATTTAAAGATTGATACGGTTCCGGAATTGAATTTGCTTTTTCAATTTTACATCCACTACAAATCTAATGTAATCACGCGCGATATGTATCGTGTAATCGTGTGCGTTTCGTCTTTCCTCAGACCGACTCGAACGAGTACAGAGATTCGGTGGATCGAGTAGAGGTAATCAAATTGCCGGCCCATTCAACGAACGGCTCCGTTCTGTCGGCACCACCGACGTATACTAGTAGCAGTAGCAGCGGTAGCAACAACGCGAACAACAACATCAACGATTCGGACGCGCCCCTAAATCTCTCTCTAAAGCCCGCCACGACGAGCAGTAGCTCGCCGATTTCTGGTAGTCAGCCGCTCAGTCAGCTCAGTAATTTAAGCCAATCGTTACTTGCCTCCGATCGAACGTGTAAGTATAGCACCTGTGCGTGACATTTTCGTTAACGTTTCAAAGTTGTGTGTTTTTATTTCATGGAAAAATTGTTCGTGAAATAAAGATAGAGAGAGTTAAGAATAATTTCACAAACGTACAATATAGTGCGCTATTTAAATTGCCACATAAAAAAAAAACTAATTCTGAAAAGTCAATTTTTTCTAAGGAATACGTATGATTAAAATAATAAAAACTTTATGGATTATTGTAGCGAGACGAAAGCCCGGACCAAAACCGAGAAGAGTGCCGCAGAATTCGGTGCCGGTACCGGCGTCGCCTAGTCCTTCCTTGGCGCAGCTCTTTGCCGCCGCGGACTCGCCACAGCGGCCAAGTAGCGGCAGCGAGGAGAGCGAGAGTGCGAGCACTGCCACCCATCACAAGGACGGTAGGCCGCGAAATCTTGGCCGCGGTGTATCGAAGCCTAAGAAGAACACAGTCGCCTCGTTGCTGGCGCAAAGCAGAGCTCTAGGAATTAAACCCACTCCGACTTTGGATCCAAGTGTGCCATTGTCTCACCAAGTATCGTTGCTGAGATCGAATATACTGGCCGCTCAATTGCACGCTTCCGTTGCTACTGGCCAGGGTGACGATAAGAACCAGGTAAAAGTCAGTTACGAGGCTCAACGTGAAATATTTTTGTGTCGATACGAGTATTAATTTTAACGTTATAATTACATTGTACTTTAAATAGAACATTATTCTTTTATTCTGACTTCTGTAATTATATCTAATTTCCATATATCCTTACGATTATCTTTTGTTAAAGTACTATCAATTGCTAACGAAGATACAGAAGAAGAAGCGACCTCGACCAATTCGTGCTTCGTGGGCGAGGAGCCATGTTCGTTTTTCTTTTTTTTTTTACTTATGATTTCGCACTAAAACCATTCTCCCTATATAGAAATCTTTGCAGGAGAAAATGAAAAACAAGTTGCTGGAGGCCTCGGGAGAAGAGAGTAACATGGACGTGACCAGCGAGAGCGGCAGTAACACCGACGTTGTCACGGATACCGATGACGACAATACGGAGGGTACACCCAGCGCGAAGAGGAGGAAGCTCAAACCCAGCGACAGAGACCTTCAAATGCCGTTAGAGCGTGGCTGGAAGCGTGAAACTGTTATCAAGGGACTAGGAAAGACGGGAGTGATAAAAGGCGATGTGTCGTATTACAGTCCTTGCGGGAAAACTTTTAGGAGCAGTCCCGATTTAGTGAAGGTTGGTTGCTACATATTGCGGTCGATGTGTGTTAACGAAATTGATTCGTATGAAGTCGCTGGAAATTTCAAGTACTTCCTATTGTTACCTTCACTATTATCGTGATATCTGCGTCGCGGTACATAATGTAATAAGGAAATAACATAATTATACTGAAATACAAATAAGATTTAGATTGGTCGGATTACTTCTTTCAAGAAGAGATCTTTTTCTTATTTCAGTTTCTGGAGCATCAGAATCCAGCCGAGCTAACAACCGCCAATTTTTCGTTTTCCTCGCGTCCGTTGGTCGGGGAATTCCTGCAGCCAACGATGGGTCTAGCGGAGGCTGAATTCGTCAGACTCGGTGCTCAAGAAGTAGCACGAAGATTGGATGAGCTCAGAGCGGCCGGTGGTTTCAGAGACGCACGAACAAACAATCAGTACGAAAGAGACAAGCTGGCTTATGCGAAGAAACTCGCAAAGGAAGAAGCGCAACGACACAAAGAACAAGCTAGGTAAGACATTCCATTATTCAAATATGTTATTGTTTAAA
Organism: Crematogaster levior; assembly: GCA_901521435.1. Lineage (NCBI taxonomy): Eukaryota > Metazoa > Arthropoda > Insecta > Hymenoptera > Formicidae > Crematogaster > Crematogaster levior. Next base: position 744 of record CABEGB010000670.1, on the reverse strand, counting down.
TCAATATATTTCTGGAAAGTGTCAAGTAATGGTTGCTCTGGCATAAAAAGATAGAAAAAGAATCTATCTGTATTTTATACTCTCATATAAGTTATTATATGATGTTGAGATCACACTTCATAAAATGATAGGAAATTGATGATTGTCAATAATAGTCAAATAGTGAAATTTATTGAAGTATTAATCTCATCACTATGAGATCACTATGAGTTAAATATTTATTCGCTTACTGCGAAATTTATTATTTAATTCGAACTTTCGCGATTGCAACCTATTAATGTTTTAATTAATATATACTTTTAATCGTAAGATTATAAGTGCATAATCGCAAATGATCAAACGAATATTTAAAAGCTATATTAATTCGGAATTGGAGTTCTTTCGAGTGTTCATAAAAACAAGTTTATAAACAAGTGGTTACGAGCAACCTTTGATTAATGATTTGTTCGAGTGTTTTTACCGCTTGGAGATTACGTGAACTTAAATGATACCCTTATTGTAGGCTTATTAAGGAGCAAGAGAAGACGGAACGGCAGGAAACCTTGAGACGAGAACGGGAAATCAGGAATCAACAGTTGCTCGAGGTAAGTCGATGTTTTCCATCGAGTTTCCTTCACGTTTGTCTCGATCTCGTTGTTTCATTCACACAAAAAACTGTTCTCTTATTCTACTTGGGATACCTACGTTTTTTTGTATTTTTGTCCACCTGTCGTGCGTGTCGCATGCTCTCTGTGTGTGCCGTAT